>CM052703.1:127836631-127899572 GCA_028551405.1 Uromys caudimaculatus | reverse complement strand
GGGGGGTTTCTAGGCCCGCCTACCTCGGTCCCTGTGTCTCGCGGGTTCGGGGCAGTACCTGGTGAGCTGTGGGGCGTGTCTTTGGCCCTCTGCTGGGTCGTGCGATGTCTTGAGAGAGATCTTTGTCCCGATTTGAACTCTTCTTAATACACACACAGACAATTTAGCACTGTTGATATGTCTTGAGATACAGAGAGAGCTACAGGAGCATCAGTACCTTTGGAAGCTAATCTTCCCTGAAAAATATTACTTTCCCTCTGCAACCAGTTCATCAAATGCCAATAATTACTGCAAGTTTCTTCCATCTCAAAACTGATATCTTCCTGTAAAGTTATCCTCAATTTCAACTATAGATTTTGTATACTAGACTGAAACTTTAGGAGATTCTACAGTGTTTATGCTGTTCCCCTGTGAGCAGCACATATATAGCTGAAGAAAACAACACAGAAGACTCTCTTATACCCTACATGTCACAAGTGAACCAAACTTCTGACAAAGTATAGACCTGAATGCTTATACTTTCCAATTATCCCCAACTTTCTTTCCTTTGAGAAGCAATAATTTGTATTAAAAGGTTCAAATGAATACCATACTTCTCAGTTTGCATTGCACAGGGTTTGTAATGTTAATGGCTGAAAATTTATTTTGTTTGAGATAATATATGTTCCCCAGTAATGAGAATAGAATACAATTATTCAGTTATTACTAAAGGAATAACACATGTTAATATGAGAATCATTTACCTTTCTTCTATAATATCCCTCATCCTATTAGGGTCCTGATGGTTCAGGTCCTTTTCAACACAATCCTCTTTGCCTTATGTTCTTCATATTATTCCATTTTTTCTGCTTCTGTTTTGAGTGCTTGTATTTGTTTGTTTGTTTGTTTATTAGTGACATCATGCTCATATCTTAATTTTTGCTACATGTCTTCTATGTACTGTATATTATATCACAGAATGTGAGAGAATTTATGACCAATAAAGTAAACCTACATTACTTCACATGACAGGTAATGTTATGAACTCTTTGGAGAAAGGTCTACTTGCTAATTCTCTGAAACAGTATAATTTCTAACTGTCTTTATAGCCACAAACAATTTTTAACTGTCACCTTCAGCAGAATTAATAATTTTACAGCACTAAGAGGCAAATTACTGCACAGGTTAAACTGTAGATAATTTTAACCTGTCTAACCTTTAATGGTGAATCCACAAAATACACCATTATTCCAAGACTTTGACAATATTGCAGAATGTGGGTAGAAAGATTGTAACAATCACAATAGTTCAGTGGCTGCTTGCAAATTGTCTTTTGTGTAACATACACAATCTGCACACATAAAATCTCAAAGCCATATGTACCTTAGAAAGATTGACAAAATGTCAACAAAATCCATATATATATATATATCAGAAACTTCCAAATTCACTACAGTAGTTCAGACACATAATGAAATATGAGAACAGAAGATAAACTTCTATAAGGAAGAGAACTCCAGATTGTTATCTAACACAAAATTGTCACCACTAAAAGCATACATTTATGAAACTAACACTATATTGATCATATTTAATTAATGTCTCAAAAATGAAATGCAAATGTGTATATTTGTATATAGCAATTAGTGAAAATGCCATGAAATTTAATGAGATCAAATAAGATATGTGGGAGTGATAGAAGAAAGAAAATTATAGGAAAAATAATTATATCAAATTCTCAAAAAAAAACACAAAATAATTTTAAAGTATTTTTCCAGTAGCATAGATATAAAGAATGTCTGACCCTATGTAGAATTTTACCAATGTTCTCTGTGGTGAACTAATGAGTGTATTGTTCTAACTTATGAAACCCAGGCTATGGCTTGTTTACTGTACTGTGTTTCTTTTGAGTAAAAGGATGACCCAGAAAGTCTTTATCCAGCACAAATTATGACACTTCCATTGGCACACTGATGAGATCACCTTTTAGGCGCATTTTGGATGAATATACTCAAGACTTTTCCTAAGTTGACATGAAGTTAGAGTTGAGCTGCATAGAAATTGTAAGAATGTAATGATGTGTAGAGTTAAGGGCACCACTGAGCCCATGTCCTGTTGTGAGAAGCCACTGTGGAACACCACCCAGGAGTGGGTGAGCACAGCCTGTGGTCCCCAGAGACCTCATGGAGCCCACTCCTTCTGGTTTTCAGGTTCTTAGGCATTCCAGGTGCTGCTAGATGCCTCAGAAGATCTGAGAATGGAGTGAGGGTCCGCTGGCTGGATCTAGTCTGAGCCGGGGATGAAGGGAGAGGCAGGGGGGAGCCCAGCTGAGTCTTGCAGAGACTGTGTCTTTGGCTTGTCACCGGCTAGCTCACTAGGTTTGGTAGATGCCATGGTTGGGAGTGTGGTGAGGCCTTCTGCAGAAGACTAGACACAGCTCTTTAGACGAAGGCCTGTTCCATCATTCCCCATTGGCGGATCCCAATGAAAAGAGACAGTCCATGGTTTCAGGGCATTTATTGTCATGGTGGAGAGTGGCATGAGTGAATCCTTACCTGGAACCTCAGGGCAGGTGTGAGATTGAAATACCTTTGCAGGGAAGAGTGGCTGGGAAGGAGAGTGGCTAAGCCTCTAGGTGCCTCATTAACATGGGGATGTCTTGAGGCTATGTGACTACACCCCTACCTGTGGAAGGGCTTGGAGCATTGCCCTTAAGTGACTGATAGTCTCAGACCTATGTAGAGCTATGGCCTCCTGTCAGGAGCCTGGGACCCAGCAGCATGGCAAAACGCCTACCATCCCTTGTAGGGTTATTTCCTACTGTGTCTGCAGGGGTTTTAACCCTTAGCTCAACCAGAAACCAGGCTCTCTTTCATGGTCCCACAATGATGCTCATGTTCTGTCATTTATTGAGGAGTTGTGAATAATTAATACCCCACAGTAACATCACCATGTCAAAAGAGAAGAAGAAAATTCCAAAAGTTCTCACTCATAGATGAAAAAGTAAAGAAAATGTCCCCTGCTAAGATAAGGAGTCTAAATTTTATTCAGGGATTCAGCCAACATGAGAAGAATCAATCTCATCCCTATTGGTAAGTCATATATATATATATATATGTGTGTGTGTGTGTCTGTGTGTCTGTGTCTGTGTCTGTGTCTGTGTGTGTGTCTGTATGTCTGTGTGTCTGTGTGTCTGTGTGTGTGTGTTAAGAAATCTCCAAGATTACTCATCAGAATACACACACACACACACACACACACACACACACACACACACATACACACAAAAACAAAAAGACAAAAACCACTGTGTTTATAGAAGTCATGACTTTAGCAGTATGCGGAATGTACATGAGATGAACTCGATGGAAATATTAGAATTGATGTAATGAAACTAGGGTATTCATTTATGAAATAAAGGTATTGCATAAAAAATTACTTGTGTTAATCTATGTGTGTTTTTAAATTACCACATAAAACATATGCACACAAAAAGGCAATCTTTATGTTAAACATTGAGTGATCTAAATGTGAATTTACTTTTTAGTGAATTCATATAGCACACACTGAGAAAAATTTAGTGTTGTAATTTACACTTTACTTGCATTTTTATATTATAGAATAATAAGGGTCACAGGACCTTTTGTCTTTGAATGGTGTGTTGTTTGCTTCTTCCTGTCTTATAGTAGCTAGGAATTCTGACTTAAAAAAAGGAGCAGCTTCAGAGGACATTTTGAGAAATGTGTGTCAAACTAAAATGGTAAGTAGTATGCCTATTTCTATATTCAGCTTCTTTTGAAGATGAATCAGGATTAGAAAATTTGATACATAAATAAGTTCAACTAGATCAAGGACATCAACATAAAACCAGATTCACTGAATCTAAAAGAAGAGAAAGTGGGAAAGAACCTCTAAGTCATTGGCACAGGGGGAAATTTACTAAACATAACTTCAATGGCTCAGGCTCTATGATCAAAAATTGATAAATATGACCTCATGGACTTGAAAAGCTTTTGTAAGGCAAAGGACATAGTTAATAGGACAAATTAGAAATATACAGATTATGAATAAATCTTAACTAACTCCACATCCAATAGAGGGCTAATATGCAAAATATATTAAGAAGTCAAAAAGCAACCAATCAAGAAACCAAACAACCCAATGAAAAATGGGATATAGAGTTAAAGACTGAATTCACAGCAGAGGAATGTGGAATGGCTAATAAGAACATTAAAGAAATTTTCAAAGTCCTTAGTAATCAGGGAAATACAAATCAAAATGACCCTGAGATTCCACCTTACATGAATTAGGATGGATGAGATAAAAAACTCAGGTCATAGCACATGTTGGTGAAGATGTGGAGAAAGAGAAAGATTCCTCCAATGATGGTGGGATTGAAAACTGGTACAACCACTCTAGAAATTAATCTGGAGTTTCCTCAGAACATTGAAAATAGATCTACCTCAAGACCCATCTATACTACTCTTGGGCATATACCCAAAATATGTGCCAATATCCCACAGGAGCACATATTTCACTATGTTCATAGCAACCTTATTTGTGATATCCAGAAGCTAGAAACAATGCCTGATGTCCCACAACATGAGAATGGATAAAGAATACGTAGATCATTTACCCAATGGAATACTCATCAGCTATTAAGAAAGAGGGCATCATGAGTTTTGCAAACAAATGGATGGAACTAAAAAAATCATCCCGAGTGAGTTAACTCAGACCCAAATGGATATGCATGACATGTTCTCACTAATAAGTGGTTATTAGTCAAAATTACAGAATACCCAGGATAAAATCCACAGAACTTAGGAAATCTAACAAGCAGAAGTGCCCAAGTGAAGATGCCTCAATTCCTTTTGTGAAGGAGAAGAAAGCAATCATGGTGGGTAGAGGGAGGGAGGTACATGAATAGGAAAGGGGACAGGGAGGGGAAGAAGTATGAGTATAGCATGATCAGGTTTTGGGGGTGCAGAACAGGACTGAGGGCCTGAGGGCCAGAAAAAGAATGGAAACAAGCAATCTTGGGAGATAGGAGGTGAGGCAACCCTCTATAATGTACTAGAGACCTGGGAGGTGGGAGACTCTCAGGATTCAAAGGCGGGATCTTAGATGACATTCCCTACTCTGTGGAGATGGAACTTTTAGGGTTCACCTAAAGAAGAAAAACAAAGCATCAAAAGGAGGGATGGTGTTGCCATTCCATAATCAAAAACTCTGACCCAGAATTGTTCCTGTCTGAAAGAACTGCAGGGACAAAAATGGAGAAGATCCTGACAAAAGTTGGTCTAAAGACAGGCCCAAATTGGGATGCAGCTCAGGGGAAGACCACAAGACTTACACTAACACTGATGCTTACAAAAATGGATCTACCATGACTACCCTCTGAAAAGTCCAATAAGAAGCTGAAAGTGTCAGATATAGATATTGACACCTAAGCAATGCACAGAAGCTTGTGAACTCTGTGGTTGAATTTGGAAAAAGGTAGAAGAAGCTGAGGAGGAGGATAACCCTATAAGAAGACCAACAGTTTCAACTAACCAGGACACCAAGGACCTTCAAAAACTAAGCCACCAACCAGGCACCATACACCAGCTGAGATCAGGCCCACAACTTATATAACACAGAGGACTTCTGGGTCTTAACTCAGTCAGAGAAGATTCACGAAACACCAGAGGGACTTGGAGCCCCGGGGGTGAGGAACTCTGGTGGGATATGGTGGTTGGGACATCCTCTTGAAGATAGAGGGAGAAAGAGTGGGATGTGAACCAGTCAGAGGTTAGACCTGGAGGGGAATAAAATATGAACTGTAGAAAAGATTAAAGAATTAAAAATTTTTAAAAAGCACTTGTTCCTCTCTAAAACTGATCCTAGTAGTTTACTCTGCAAAGTAAATTTGCAGTTGATTCAGTGGTAACTGCTGGATCATAGGTTCCTGCCAACCTTATATTCAGTATAACTATTACTCAACTTTCTGTTCTGTTTTGGGACATGTCTTGTAACAGGGATAAATATTACACAGAAATCATTCTTGTTCCTTTCTGATTCCTTTCTGATTCTATACAGGTCTACAAATTATGTGAAAATCATATCAGTTGCACACATGTTCAAAGAAATAATAATGACAGAAGTAAAAGTAGCAACCTTTAACAAGAAGTAAACTGAAACACTCCTGGAAATATTTGGGGATACCCATTGCTTGGAAATCTGCAACAATTATTAGTTACTGTATGCCTGGAAATGACATCAGACATATACCTTCCCCTTTATTTTCTTTTTATAGGAAAGTTCTGTCTGCTTACAGATAGTCCTATATTTTCTCATGTTTTACAAAATAGAAAACACTCAGAATATTATGACATAGTTCTGAACATATCTACTTGTGTATCAGAGTTTCAAATTTTTCTTCTTCCTACGATAACTCTTCATGAAAATATTTGTCCTATCTATAAAGAGTTGAAACAATAAAGATGAACAATTATGGTTAGGGTGGATAATTTTCTTCCACTATATCTCAGTCTACATATAATCTAATAGCTATCCTGTCAACAGGTATAGCCATTGTGTTTTTATTTGTCCTGTGAAGTTTTCACAGGAAAGAATTATGTTCCTATATTTACACATGACACAAAACACCACCATATTGCCTTTAACTCCTATAGTTTTTCTTTGGCCATTTAAACTGTTTGAACTTTCATGTGGGGTCCTTGTTTCCTGATTCCCATAGCTCTTCCAAAACTAGGGTAATTTATAATAATTTTCCTTGAAACATTAGTTTGTCCATTTAAACCACAGATACTCAGAAGAAAATCTCATTTAATAACTTTTTTAATTCATGTTAATTGAAGATGCTGTTACACCTTAACCACATCCAATTCCAAATTCCATGGGTAATAGATTTCCAGTGATCAATAACTCATTCCACTTCACAGAGTCAAAGATCAGACAAAAAAAAATTGTCAGCTAGGTTCCATCTTCTGGGTTAATTGCTCAAATATCCATGGAATGACCAGGTATAATCTGAGAAAAAGATTCCTCTTGAGTTCTTTTTAAGAAATGCACATGTTGTGTTCTGCCTTCTCCTTGGTTCTAAACAACTACTCATTCAAATTTTCCCAGTGCTAGTCATCTGTGAAAATAGTTTCACCTAGAAATTCAAATCAACAGTAGTTTGAAATTTCATATCACCCAAGCAAGAATTAAGAAACACGAACACAAAATTGACAACAAATATTTTGGTGAATGTGGGAAAATGGAATAATCACTCGCTGTTGTTCTGAGAGGAAAGTGGTTCAAGTTAGTTAGAAATCAGGAGCCAGAATCATCAAAAAGCTAAATATAAATCTCATATGTACAATTATATCACTCCATGTTATATATGCGAAGGTACTCAGCAGCCTTCTGCATGATTACTTTCTTGAGTATGTTTACTAGCTATATATTCACAATACACTAGAAATGAAAACAAGGTAACTGTACATCAGTGAGTGAAAGAATGATGAAAATACAGAAAGTATACAATATGAAATGTAATATAAAGTAATTATTTATAATAGACACAGAGAACTAGAAAAGTTCACAGTGACTGTGATAATCTAGACTATCAGTGACAGATGACAAATGTGTTGTTTCATTGCAGGCTCCTAGGTCCAACCTTTAATATCAGCATATCTATACCAGGATAGCTTCAGAAACAATAGAATTAAAAAGGGACAATTACCTGGGTGAAGAATAGGAAAAGTAATAGGGTGGAGGATACTAGATTTCAACATATCTGATGTAGTAAATGTGTAGGGAAAAGGTACTTTATGTAGAAGTATAAAAGTTAGTAAATATAGATTAACAAAGCAGGGAAAATATCATGAGAATATCAACTTTCTACCTAAAAATTCCTATGGTAAATAAACATTATTGTGTAGATTACCACATACACTTCGAATGAAAATTCCATATCCAATCTGAAAAATGCTTCATAAAAGGTCAATCGATCATCTAACGAATAAATGCAGAAAAACCACAATGAATCAAAACATACAATGGAACACAGTTGGCAAATAATTTGATAAAACAGCTTCTGTATCTAAATTACAGGGATAATTGTGAAAAGGGACAAGAAAATATGTAAAATCTAGGATATGAGTCCATTTTCTATAAGATTATATTCTCTAGAAATGCCAGTAATTACATTAACAAAGTTGATTCTTAAATATTTCAAGCACATGAAAAATGTTGACAGCAAGAGTTACAATTTTCTGGAAAGAAAAACAACTGATTGTCCAACTGAAAATGATCAGCCCTAAATACATTTATACATAACATTATACAAACTAATAGGTCTGTATTTTTTGTCTTTAAGAATAAACATATACATACATACAGATATATGTATAAAATCACAATTAAATGAAAACAAGCAATGTATTTGAAAAGGAGCAAATGATGTTATAATGGAAAGTAGGAGAGTGAAAGGGAAAATAAAATGTATTATAATCTCAAAAAATTATAAAAACACATTTCCACAAAATAGAGATGAAATCACTGATGACTCCTTGCCCATCTAACATTCAAACAACAAGTCAATACAGAAATATACCAGTGTTCACGCTAGGTATCTGATGAGTTTATTGGGAAAACTCACACAGAATTTTAATTGATTATTTTCAGGGTTGTGTTTACTCAGAAAAATGTTGCCCAGAAAATCATTACCCAATAAGCATGATTACTCTCTTGTACATTACATGAGAGAGCCAAGCTTCAATAATTGTCCTTGGCCTGTATTTTCTATCCTCTTAAATGGATTCACTCATTAAGTGTATATTTCCCTATAATAAATTGTCTGATCATGTGGATACTAGCGTGAGGATCTCCTGCCTGTTCTTGTCATTTAGTGAAAGCATGTAAACAATCTTCAAGCAATGTTGTGTATCTATTTACCAAGTGGCACAGATTATTGACCTAGATGCCTGCTGTTTGCCTTGGAATCGTGGACTAGACAGCACCTTGATCTATTCCTATATCACTTCCTTCCTTTTCAGATCCCTCTTTTTGGAGTATTCTCTGAGCATTAGACACTGTTAAATAAATGACTTATGATTTTCACACTACACTGGATTACTGAACGCGGAAGTACATTTTTCATAGCATTATCTCTGGAAATTCCTTATTGAAAATTTGTTGGATATTTATTTTTTTGAGTACAAAGCAAAGGTGAAGCAGTTGATGAAAATTAAGGAATTAATAGACATGGAATATAGTAATAGCTTATGAGAATAAACACTGATGTAGGGGATTTTACCTGGTACTACATTTAACTAATCAGTACCAGGTGGTTCTTCACAGGAAACTATGATACTTGTTTCTCAAGTATTTGTATAATTAACCCATAAAAAAATGATTCTTACCTCCACCAGAATGGATATTTAATCTAGTAAAAACTTTATTTCTATGCAAAACCATCATACCTTTATTTAAATTTTTGGCAGATTCACATTGACTGGCACTTCTACCTGTGAAACCTGTAATATCCAAAAGTGAAGAGAATTTGAGCTTAGTGGTACCTTAGTGATACCTATAGAGGATATATGAACTATCACCCAAAGAGGCTATATTTCTGACTACTACTATATTTACATATCCAAGCCCCTCGTGCAAAAATACCAGCATCCTGAGAAGCAGAACCTTCCTTTGCATTCTGTGCAGTAATGTAATCAATAAATTTGATAATAGATTTTATTTATTTAGAAAACTTCCGCCGGTTGTGGTGGCGCATGCCAGTAGGATTTGCTGAAGGAGGCAGAGGCAGGAGGATCACAAGTTCGAGGCCAGCCTGAGCTACACATTTAGCCAGGCAGTGGTGGCGCACACCTTTAATCCCAGCACTTGGGAGGCAGAGACAGGCAGATTTCTGAGTTCGAGGCCAGCCTGGTCTACAGGTGAGTTCCAGGACAGCAAGGGCTACACAGAGAAACCCTGTCTCGAAAAACCAAAAAAAAAAAAAAAAAAAAAAGAAAACTTCCTCCAAGAAGTCTATGGTGTAAACTACAATGAAGGCAATACATTTCTATCACTGCCATTAAAAATTTAAAATGCTAAGGCCTCAACAATCATCTGCATTTATCATTGTACTTTCCACATTAACAGGCAAAGGCTATTGTAATTTTTCCCAGTTTCCTTCTTAGGCATCACATGTGCAATATGCATTAAATCTTCTAAAAATTCTATTACAACCACTGACTTTACCCATTCTCAACAAATTATCCATGCTTGCATATTCAGATGCACATTCATTTCTTTTGAAGGAGCCCCAAAATCTGATAAATCCTCAAAGTTTAGCATTGTGTTAGATACACAGAAGCAAAAGACTACAAATGATGTATAGAAACATAATACAAATTACTGAGCCACAACCCTATAGTTAACCATATATTTACCAGGACAGTAGAGATGATAAACTTGGTAAAGTCTTTGATAAGAACATTTTCTCTTCTAAACAAATTGAAGTAACTTCAAAACTAATGAGATACCAACACTAAATATAAGCCAGGTATGATATAGTGTAATAGATTCAACCTATTAGCATAAATAGATTCTTCCATATATAATCTTTTAGATAAAATTATATACAATTGAGGCTTCTAGATAATGCACAAGAATAGAAACCAGAATTTTATAAAATTACAACAGAACAGACAAGAGCCCTGGGATGGTATGTAATAATCGTAATTGAAAAAATATGTTTCAGTGATACTAAAGAGTAATTATGATAAAGCAATATTACTAAACTATCACACATATTAGGAAACATGGAAAAAGCCTAGTGGCTAGAAACCTCAGTATTTTGAGATTGAAAGTTAAAAACAAACCAAAACAAAAAGACATTTTGCTATGTTAAGCTTTTTCATTGGAGTATATGCAAACTCTTTGCTTTGGCTTTTTTTAAAGAAAGAAATATGAAGATATGTAAGTATGAGCATAGAACTATGTTTGCTCCCACCAATAAAAATGCAAACCCACTGTTAGAATTTGGAGTGAAATGTAACATAAAATATCTGAGACTTTTGATTGTAGCAAGATGATAACAAAGGAGAATTGCAGTATTTGGATTTTAGTACTCTTAGAGGGCATTGGCATACTCGGAAAGATAATCAGAAAATATTCAAGAAAGTCTCATGGTGCCAAGAGAGAACTGCTGTCCTGATATATAAATCCTTTAGAGATTTGATCCTTTAAAGCAGATTAAGGAGCAACAGTTCTCCTTTCTCTGTCAGATGCTGAAGGATAACGTACAAAACCATTCTTGAAGATGAAGCAGAACACCAAGACTGAGTCCTGAATGATAGATCTTACACCTGAAGCAATGATCAGAAACAATAACGAATACATTGCACAGCAAACAGGAGCAGTTTCATCCAGAGCAGGAATGTGAAGAATCATAGCAAGTTACCTGACCGTTCTGTCGTTTTCTTTTCAGTTTCATTTGCTAGTTTCCAGAGCACTACTCCTTCTCCAAGAAGCAGCTTGTTGTCAATCAACAACAAGAGGCTGGTATGAGCTGAGAGCTAGACATCAACCAGGAGCATTACTGGAATTTTTTTATGTGAAAAGCTTACATTAGCTATGGTTGATTCACACTGTCTGGGTATACATAGGAAAATAGAGAAATGGTTTGGGACCAATCAGGAGAGAGATCTCAAAAATTATAAAGAAGACAAAAGGCTGTTGTTACCAAGGAGATTTTTTCCATCAAAGCTCCTATATCTCTTCTCTCACCTCTCTCCATGTTGCATCAGGAATAAAAATAAAAATGAAATAGAAGGAGAAAGATGAAAATATTATGTAGTTATTTTTTGGTTTTTGGCTCTATTAAAAAAACAGAGAAAACTGTCCAGTAATGCCTTTGTCTTTGAACCAGTATTTGGCTAATGGAACCTATAATAAAGCCTCCATTTGTGTCTAGAGACTGCTGCTTGTAATCATGGGCTATCAAATGCAGTCCAGTGCTGAATGTTTGTAATCTTAGTGTTAGGGATAACCCTGGGGTTACTTGTATTTTGATGCTAATTCTGCTCTACTGGGAGGGGCTTTGGACAAAGAATGAGTTATGTACTCACATGACTTCTTGTTAACCAATCCCCTAATGAATCAAGGATCCAATCACTGGGTGAGTAGGAGGGACTTCAGGGTTGGATAGGGGAAGACAAGAGGAAGAGAGAGAGAGGGTCCTTTTGGATGGGCACAGCATAAGGACAAGATGTAGCTACTAGTGTCTCCAGGTTTCAATGGTGGATCCATCAGTATTTGCCTCCAGAGGATTTAGATATATTAAGGCATACAAGATTATGATTTTAGATGCTGTGCCCAGAGATTGAATTACCATTGTTTCTGAACTAAGTTTATGTGGTGTTTTTCTTCTCATGGTGACTCAGCTGGATTCCAGAGAGAAAGGTACGGTGGCAAAGTGTGGGTTTGCCAGATGTTCAACACAGAGACCATGGGGGTACTGAAGAACTGGGCTGGTGTTGTAGCAACCCACCAGTGGAAACCTAGTGAGCTGGGTGGAGTCAGAGTCTCCACAAGATAAAAACTGATTGGCCATTGCCTGCCAGCACATGGCCAGATATGCCCATGGGGCAGAGAGAAGTAGGGCATAGTGCTGGAACTTGCTGGTTCATCTTTTAATAATTCCTGAAACATCTTCCTGTGACAATATACTAAGGAACTATGCTTATTTGGAAATTTATCACATTAGTTCACATATTTATATACATTAAACTTATGAAAAATGGACTTGAATTATCTAAAGGCATACTTGTTTCCAGTTTCATCAAGCTATGTATCATATGATATACCTTGTCTTAAATTATAATAATAATAAAGGCATATTAAGAGAAGTTTATTTTAGAGAACAGATATTCAAAATCTAGACATACGACAATCATTTCTTTGTGTGTGCACACATGTGTGTGTTTTTATACAGCAAAGTACATTGTGTATATGTGTATGGTGTCTAATTGAGAACTTACAGAATTGTTATTAAGATGTCATTATTTTGTATACATTGAACTTAATATTCATATATCAAATAGTGTGTTAAAACTACAATGAAGACATACAATACATTCAGGTTACCCACAGTATCTATAACTATGAATCCATGGCCACTTAATTTGATCTCCTTCTAATACACACTCAGCCAATTTAGCACTGTTAATATGTGCTGAGATGCAGAGAGATCTACAGAAACATCAGTACCTTGGATGCTAATCTTCCCTGAAAAATATTACTTTGCCTCTGCAACCTGTTCATCAAATGCCAACAGCTACTGCAAGTTTCTTCCATCCCAACTCTGATGACTTCCAGTAAAGTTATCCTCAAGTCTCAACTTTATATTTTGCATACTTGACCGAAATGTTAGGAGATATGACTGTGTTTATGCTGTTCCTCTGTGAGCAGCACATATGAAGCCAAAATAAAGAAGCAACACAGAAGACTTTCTTATAACATCCATGTGAAAAGTGAACTAGCCTTCTGACATAGTGCAGACTACACTGAATATACCTTCCAATTATCTCCAACTTTATTTCCTTTGAGAAGCAGTAATTTGTATTAACAGGGTCAAATGTATACAATGGTTGTCATTTTGAATTGCACTGGATTTGTTAATGTTAATTCCTGAAAATGTATTATAGTTTGGCCTAATATATGCTCCCAAATAATAACGATAGGATGTAATTATTCAAATATTACTAAAAGAATAACACATGTTAATACTACAAATTATTTGATAATTTACATTCCAAAGATTGTCCGGTCCAAGGCTGCTCTCCGAGTTTATACCCCTCTCCCGTTCCCATTTGCCTATGAGAATCAGCCCTGTCCTGATCACTACTCTGGTGCATCAAGCGTCTGTAGGATTAGGCAAATCCTATCACTCTGAGGACAGATGTAGCAGGACTCTGCTGCATATGTGACTGGGGCCAGCCCCTGTATTCTCATTGATTGGTGATTTAGTCTCTTGGAGCTCCCAGGTGTCCAGGTTAGTTGAAGTTGACAGTTTTTGTCTTCCTGTGGTGTTGTCATCCCCTTGAGGGCCTTCAATTCTTCCCCTAACTCTTCCACAGACCTCTGTCCTATGTTTGCCTGTGAGTATCTGCATCTGTCTCAGTTACCTTCTGGGTAGACCCTCTCAGAAGGTTCTATTTTAAGCTCCTCTCTGCAAGCACAACATAGCATCATTAATAGTATGAGGGATTTCTATGATGTACACACAATTCAGCCAGTTGCTCCCAAGAAATGTCCTACCTCCTATTTTCTGGCTCAGCTATTTGCCATTGCCATTTTTTTACTGAGAGGATGATGCTTACAAGAGATTCTCTCAAAAAAAAAAAATGAGATCATTAGTAATTCATTTTTGTTTGCATTTATTTTGACACAAATTCTCTCTATGCAGCTCTCCTGTTCAGGAACTAAGTAACCTTGAAATCACAGATTATTTGACTATCTCTACATCCAGCATACTAAGATTACAGATGTGTACTACCACACCAAGGCAAGAATGCAGTATAGTTTTATACCAACTTAACCCAAACTAGCATCATCTGAAAAAAAGAAGCCTCAATTGAGAAATTGCCTCCATAGTTGTGGCTTAGGCAATCCTTTAGGGAATTTTTAAAATAACTTATTGATATACAATTGAAGTAGCTCATTGTGTGTGTTGCCAGTCCTAGGCTGGTAGTCCTGGACTGTATTAGAGAGAAAGCAGGATGAGAAATCCCTCTTGAGCAAGCCAGTAAGTAGCCCCCCTCAATTGGCTATATATCACCTCATGCCTCCCTGGTTCCAGTGCTGCTTAAATTCCTGTCCTGACTTTTTCTTTCAATAAAGAACAGTGATATAGAAACATAAGCCAAATAAATCTTTTTCTCCAAAATCTGCTTTGGTCATGGTATTTCATCACAGCAATGATAACCCTGACAAAGATAAAAAGTTTTACTGTTCCCCTGCTTTTGTTTGTTTTCTAAAGATAATTCTAACCTGATATTTTGGATCACAAGTTTGTGGGCATATATGTGTATGTATAGTATGCTTATGTGTGTGTATATGTATGTATGTATATATATATATATCTGTAGATATGCATGTGTGTATCCTCAAGTGTGCATGTCAAGTGTCAAGAGTTTACAGCTAGCTATTTACCTTGTCTCCTGGTTTTTCTTCCCATAAGGCATAAATATTTATCTTGGAGTCCACAAAAACATTTCATCAAATATGTAAACCCCTTAAATAATTCAAAAGCCATATTTTTGCACACCTGTGTATATGTGTTCCTAGAGCATCACAGCAGCTCATATTTCCTGTGGGACCATGAAAGGCAGCCTGGTTTCTGGTTGAGCTAAGGTTTAAAACCTCGGAGCCCCAATAGGGGGGTCACCAGCAGGGGACAACTGTACAATGGACAGCAGGTGTTTTGCCATGCTCCTGGACTCCAGGCTCCTGACACAAGGCAGCAGCTGTCCGTAGGTATGTGACCATCAGTAACATAATGAAAATGCCCAAGGCCCTCCACAGGTAGAGGTGTAGTCACATAGCCTCAAGACAGTCCCATTTTAATGAGGTACCTAGAAGCTTAGCTAATAAACTCCCCTTCCCCTTCCCCTTCCCAGCCATTCCTCCCTGCAAAAGATATTTTAATCTCAGGCCAGCCCTGAGATTGGGGGGTAAGGTTTCCCTCATTGTCACTCTCCAGCATGACAATAAATGCCCTAGAAACATGGACTGTCCTTTCTTAGTTCAATAAAAGGTTCATCTTCTTTCAAATAAATATTGAATAATATTATTAAAAGTATAATACAATTAAGAAAATTATAAGGTGTTATATACATTTACAATGCTTATTGCCATATAGACAGATCAGCAAACCATGTTGCTTATTCTGTTTGGTCTTCAGAGAGTCATCTAAGCCCCACTACATTAGAAGTATTCCAAACCCTTCTCTTTTCTCTTAACACAAGTATAGAACCTCTTTCTAAGTATAACACATGATTTGCCTAGCAGTCTGAAGTCACTAGCAGATTCTAATTAGGTCTGATTCTATATGTACTGATTGTATTTAGGTCTGTTCTATTTTG
The DNA here is from genome assembly GCA_028551405.1 of Uromys caudimaculatus. Taxonomy (NCBI): domain Eukaryota; kingdom Metazoa; phylum Chordata; class Mammalia; order Rodentia; family Muridae; genus Uromys; species Uromys caudimaculatus. Next base: position 127,883,454 of record CM052703.1, on the reverse strand, counting down.
ACCTTTATCAAAGATGATGTAACATTTCACCATAACCACAGAACTTACATTAATCTATATTTTAATAATCTAAACAATTTAAACAGTTATCATTTTTATGTATTTAGAGAGAGTGTCTCTGTTTAGCTCAAGTGGACTTGGATTTACTTGGTAGATTAGATGGCCCTTGAACTCTCAAGGAATCTATCTGTTTCGCAAGCACTGAGATTAAACAATTCAGTTATTTTGTATCTATATACACTTGAAATATTTATTTCAATATTTATTTCTTTTATCCTTCTTTGGCTAGCTACCTGTGCACAGGCACTATGTATCCATTGCCTCACATCTTCCTGGGCCCATCTTCCTATACCTGGCTCTACCGCAGTATCCATTCTTCATCCTGGATGTCCCATCTCCTATTTCCTGCCAAGCCATAAAACATATAGTTTTTAATTGATAGGTGAAATATCCATACAATACAGATGATATTCTCTCTGCAATTTCTGCCTTCCATGTTATTTTATACTACAGAACAATGCGACCAAGATATTAAGTATTTCACGACAAAGTCAAAAGGAGAGAACCACAAGCACACAAAGCCAACTATAAAAATAAACATATCAGGAACCAGCAGTCATCTCTCTTTAAGATCTCTCAATATTAATGAACTCAAGTTCCCTATAAAAAGACATAAGCTAACAGAGGAGATGCGCAAACAAAAGCCAGCAATTTGCTGCATACAAGAAACACATCTCAATAACAAAGACAGATTTATCTCAGAGTAAAAGGATGGAAAAAGAGGTCTTCCAAGTAAATGGTCCAAGGAAACAAGCTGGAGTTGCCATCCTAATATCTAATAAAATAGACTTTCAACCAAAATTATTAAGTGTGATAAGGAAGAACACTTCACATTCATCAAAGGGAAAATCCACCAAGTGAAAATTTCAATTCTGAACATCTGTGCCCCAAAGACAAGGGTACCCACATTCATAAAAGAAACTTTACTAATGCTCAAAATACACATTGAACCCCACACAATAATAGTGAGACTTCAACACCCCACTCTCACCAATGGACAGGTCATTGAAATAAAAACTAAATAGAGACACAGTGAAACTAATAGAGGTTATGAACCAAATGGATTTAACAGATATTTACAGGACATTTTGCCCTAAAACAAAAGAATATACCTTCTTCTCAGTACCTCATGGTACATTCTTCGAAGTTGACCATATAATTGGTCACAAAACAACCCTCAACCAATACAAGAAGATTGAAATAATACCATGTGTCTTATCAGATCATCATGGTGTAAGGCTGGTATTCAATAACAGCAAAAAATGACAAAAAGCCCACATACATATGAAAACTGAACAACTCTCTACTCAAAGATAACTTGATCAGGGAATAAATAAAGAAAGAAATTAAAGACTTCCTGGAATTTAATGAAAATGCTGACATGTCCTACCCAAACTTATGGGACAAGATGAAAGCAGTTGTAAGAGAAAAATTCATAGCACTAAATGCAATGGTAAACTAACTGGACAGATCTTACATTAACAACTTAACAGCACACATGAGGTCTCTAGAACAAAAAGAAGCAAACTCACCAAAAAGGAGTACACTGCAGGAAATAATCAGACTCAGGGCTGAAATCAACCAAATAGAAACACAGAGAAAAATACAAAGAATCAACAAAACAAAAACTGGTTCTTTAAGAGGATCAACAGCATAGCCAAAGTAACTAAAGGCCCCAGAAGCAGTATCCAAATTACCAAAATCAGGAATGAAAATGGAGACATAACAACAGAAATGAAGGAAATTCAAAAAGTCATCAGATCCTACTATAAAAGCCTATACTCAACAAAACAAGAAAATCTAGATGAAATGGATGGTTTTCTAGACAGATACCACATACCAAATTTAAATCAAAAGCAAGTAAAATATCTAAACAGGCCCATATCACAGAAGAGAATAGAAGAAGTCATTAAAATCCTAACAACTATAAAAAGCCCTGGGCCAGATGGATTTAGTACAGAATTGTATCAGACATTCAAAGAAGACCTGATACCAATATTCCTCAAACTATTCCATAAAATAGAAAGAGAATGAACACTACCTAATACATCCTATGAAGCCACAATTACACGGATAACTAAACCACACATGGACCCAACCAAAAAAAGAAATTAGAGAAACAACTTCCTTCACAATAGCCACAAATAATATAAAATACCTTGGAGTAACTCTAACTAAACAAGTGAAAACTTTAAATCTCTCAAGAAAGAAACTGAAGAAGATCTGAGAAAATGCAGAGATTTCCTATGTTTGTGGATTGTCAGAAGTAATATAGTAAAAATGACCATCTTACCAAAGGCAACCTACAGACTCAATGCAATCCCCAGGAAAATCACAACACAATTCTTTAAAGACATAGAAAGAGCAATTCTCAAATTTATCTGGAAAAGCCAAAAGTCCAGAAGAGCAAAACCAATTCTTAACAATAAAAGAACAGCTGGGGGAATCACCATCCGTGACCTCAAGCTATACTACAGAGCATTAGTAATAAAAACTGCATGATATTGGTAGAGAGACAGACACGTTGATCAATGGAATAGAATTGAAGATCTAGAAATAAAACTACACACTTATGGACACTTGATCTTTTTCAAAGAAGCCAAAAATATACAATCATAAAAGGAAACGTTTTCAGTAAATGGTGTTGGTGTAACTTGCAGTATGTATGTAGAAAAATGACAATAGATCCATACTTGTCACTTTGCATAAAACTCAAGTCAAATTGGATCAAGGACCTCAACATAAAACCAGATATACTGAATCAAATAGAACAGAAAGTGGGAAAGAGACACTAACCCATAGGTACAGGGGGAAATTTGCTACACAGAACTTTAAGGGCTCATGCTCTAAGATCAAGAATAGATAAATTAGACTTCACGAAACTGGAAGGTTTCTTTCTGTAAGACAAAGGATATAGTCAATAAGACAAATTGGCAATCTTTCTTTCTTTGTTTCTTTCTTCCTTCCTTCTTTCCTTCCTTCCTTTCTTTATTTTTTCTTTCTTTTTCTTCCTCTTACCTCTGTCTATGGTCTGCATGGCAAATGCCCTGTACTCTTCCTGTGAGATTAGTGAACCTATCTCAGAGGTGTCCCCGATAAAACAATTAAACTACCTTTATATATCTTAATTTGGTAGAAATTTTGTTTGTCAGCAGAAAAAAACAACTATTAGTTTTAACTAATGAAATATTAATACCAAATACAAGGCAGATGTACTATAGAATCTGTACATTTGATCTATGTATATTAATTCTTTCACAGGCCTCTGCAGGAAATGATAGAGTGCATATTAATTAGTAACTGTTAACTATGAAAAATCCTCAATTTGAGGATCTCTGAGATATTCTTTTTATTCCATGTCTCTCCATGTTTCCCCATCAATTACATAATTGATGGATGTGGTCCTTTTTTTTTTTTTGCTTCTGCTCTTCATATTGATTTTGCAAATTAGACGCCTTTTACTTAGGCAACCCATGTCCTGTTCTATATAGCTATAGCTGTTTCAACATCAAAAAGTCCTTATTATTCTTTTGGTCCATAGTGTCCTTGTAAATGCCTACATGTCACACAAGATATCCTTCTATCATTGATGATCCATAGAAATATTACTATTTTCCTCTCCAATTAGATAACATTTCACAACTATATGGAAGGATGTAGGGTTCTGCTTATTGAAAATCCATGATCTAGAAGGTGATTTTCTATACAGAAGCTATGTGTTCCAACACTGAATATGTTACAAAATGTAATAGGCTATGTGGATAATGATAGGCAAGTATAGTTAAGCAAATATCATTGGTTAAATGCCCATACATGTATAGGCTTGTTACTCTAACTGCTTTATCATGGATAAGTCTATGACATTCATCTTAGTCTTTAATTCCTGCTACAATTGAATAGGCACAGAGTTTGACTTTCTTTTTCTCCATAAGAACTCAGACTTAATGAAAACTTTTTAAATATGTCTTCTATTAAACAAGGTATATTTCTTCCTTTGCTTTTTTGATCCTTTGTCTTCTATAGATTACTCTAATGTTAATGGGCACTAATTCTAGTAGTTTGATTATGTTTGTCATATGATAAGTGGCACTATTAATAGGGTACCCTTATTGAAATAGGGGTGATAATGTATTAGAAAGTGTGCCACCATGGAGGGGGCTTCCAAGTCCTTCCTATGGCCAAGCTATGCTCAGTGTGGAAGAGATCCTCTTTTTGGCTGCCAATGGAAGACAGTCTCCTTCTGATTGTCTTCAGGTCAATATATAGAATTCTGGGCTCCTCCAGCACCATGTCTGACTGCAAGCAGCCATGATTCCCACCATGTCTATAATGGACTGAAACTATGAAACTATAAGCCAGACCAAATGCAATGTTTTCCTTTACAAGAGTTGCCTTAGTCTTGGTTTCTTTTCAGAGTAACAAAACACAAATTAACATAGAAGTTGGTACCAGGGCCTGGGGTAATGCTGTGGTAGGCCTGACCATGTTTTTGTTTGGAGGAATGTGGAAATTTAATTTTGAAAACAATGAAATGTTTCAATTGGGGCTTACTGGGCCATTTTAGTAAGAATAAGGAAGGCACTGATTCTGAGGGTAATTTTTACTCTGGAGACCTGACTCAACCAGATTCTAGGGAGAAGAATTTTAATATATTTATGTGAGATCATTTCTATGGTAAGTTTGTGAAGAATGTGACTGCTTTTGCCTTGGTTGAAATAGTCTGCCTGAGGCTAAGCTAAATAGATTTATATCGATTGCATTGACTAAAGATGTTTCAAAAATGCATAGTAGGAACAATGTCAATATGAGGATCATTTTGATCAAGCATAGCAAGTTTATAAAGGAAAAATAAGACGTATGATTGAAGATTTAAAGGGAGAATAGGAAAGGGAATGAAGCTTAAGACTGTATTTAAGGAGCTAAACAGAATATGGGATTTGTGACCTCAGAGCAAGATACATTTGCAGTTGCACTAAAAAGAGTTATATCACCTTAGGCACTATTGTGACCTGGTTATTATTTTAATTTGAATATAAGAAGATATAACTGCATGTCAAATTCACCAGTGATGGATTTTTTTTTTTTGGTTTTTTTTTTTTTTTTTGGTTTTTTTCGAGACAGGGTTTCTCTGTGTAGCCCTGGCTGTCCTGGAACTCACTCTGTAGACCAGGCTGGCCTTGAACTCAGAAATCTGCTTGCCTCTGCCTCCCAAGTGCTGGGATTAAAGGCGTGCACCACCACTGCCTGGCACCAGTGATGGATTTTGATGGCTATTCTTGATTATGAAATTGACTACATCTGGAATGAACTACAATATAGAAATGGAGGGCATGTCTGGGATCCAGAAATTGAGGCATAGTGGCCATGTTTTTTAAGGTCTTGTGAAAAGGTAAAGAATGGCTTAAGCCCAGGCATAGTGGTTCATGCTATTAATCTCAGCATGCAGGAGATAGGGCATAAAGATCTCTGAGTCAAGATCAGTTTACAGAGCATATATCAGGACAGACAAGGTTGTGAACCATTTGAAAAATGGACAGCTGGAGATGATGGAATAGAACAAGGAGGGTATAGTCCAGTCCCAACAAGTAGTAGTTTTGTCATTTGACACTGACTGAGTCAAGAATAGAAGGGGTTATAGGACCAATTTATGTGTGTTAGGTAAAGCTAATAAATTAGCAGTGATTAAGATGAGATGTGCATTACTGGAGTGAAATCTTCTGGAAAGTGTTTTCTGAGAGCACAGAAAAGCTGTGTTTCAGAGACAGACATCATGTTTGGGACCAGACTTGGTATCACCGAGATGGTATGGTATTGAAGGAATGTAGGGTTGATGGAGAGTAGCTGAAGACTTGGTACTGTGAGAGACCATGAAAGACCATTGGTGAAGGTACAGCCTCAGTTGCAGTTGATGGCCCAGGACTGAAGGGGTCATGTAAAGAAGTAGAGGTTTGGTACCTGAAGAGTATCTATGAGAGACTATTAGTGAAGCTTAGCTGCAGAAAAAGACCACACTGTATTGGAGATGCCAGCACCATGGGATGGTCACTAAGAAGAACATCTGTGAAGTGGCCTAAACCAGAGCCAAGTTTGCTATGGAGGGCAGATTTGAAGAAGGGATCTAAACCCTGTGGAGGAGCCTAGATTATTATGTGTGGACCCCAGATATTGAAACCAGAAGCTATAAAGTTAAAGTTGCCTTTGATACCCCAAATATTTTAGAGCTGTCAGAGCCATGGAATACTGCTGAAAAAAGCTGCTTCCAGTAAGTGGAACCTAAAAAAGAGAAAAAGTTTGTTGCTCCTGAATGTCAGATCTGTTAACAGCAGACAACAAGGATGTAAAGAGTTGGAAATCTGAAGAGCACTTTGATATTAAACATGAAGATGCAGAATTTGGAGTTTTCTCAGCTGTCTTTTGGTATTGTTTTGTTCCAGTATTTCCTCACCATAATATTTTGGAACAGTAATGTATATCCTGTGCCATGATAAGTTGGAAGTATATGATTTGCATTTTGATTTTGACTTTTCAGGGGATTACTTTAAGAAATTCCACGGATCTTAGAAGAGACTTTGACCTTTAGGCTCTTAAACATTGGTAGATTGCTATAGAATACAGGGATTTTGAAGTTGGATAATAAATATTTTGCATCATGCAATGGCTAGGTATGGCCCTGATAGAAGCGTGTGTTTGAAAACTCCTGTGTGGGCCAGGGAGTAGAATGTGGTAGTTTCGATATGTTTTGTCCAGGGAGTGGTATTACTAGGAGGTGTGGCCTTGTTGAAGAAGTATGTTATTGTTGTGGTAGACATTGAAAGACCTTCCTTCTTGCTACCTGGGGATACCAATCTTCTCTTGGAGGATTTTAGAACTTATAGCTCCTGCTAAACCATGCATGCCTGGACACTGATATGCTTCTGCCTTGATGATAATGGAATAAATATCTGAGCCTTTTAGATAACTTCAATTAAATACTGTATTTGTAAGTGTTTCCTTGGGAATGGTGTCTCCTCATGACAATGGAAACCTTAACTAAGGCAATCCTTAAAATCCTATTATATCAGGGTTTGTTTTTATCACAGGCAATAATACTAACAAAATTCAGAAGAATTTTGTGTAAATAACATATTTAATAAAATTATCATAAAAAGTCTTTTAAGTAGGAAGTCAATATATGGTAAGTGAAAGTGTATATACTACAGGGAAGGTATGTAAATACATAAAAATTGTGTAATTTTCTTCAATGCATAAAAAAAATGCAGTCTTTAGAGAACTGAGAGTCATTTACGTGTTCTTTTGATTTTGCTTTTAAAAAAACAGCAGACAAGAAAAAAAAAGCAGATGGAAAAATTTGTAAATGTAATTTTTCTCTTTGTTATTTTTTATTATTTCATACAAATATTAATAGTTCCAATTTCTTTAGACTTTGAATATTGAATGTGGGGTTAGTTCCTGTTTGAGCGTTTCTTCGGGCAGCATGTCAGAGAAAGGAGAGCACCATCAGAGGACATTTTGTGTTTAATACTTAAGTGTGAGGGGTAAAAAAAATCTTCTAGATGCAGTTTCTTCTTAGTTCAAAGAACATGTAAGTAATGTGTATATGTAATCCATTGATTCCTCTATGAAAATAAACACAGTATTTTAATCTTAACAAAGATTCTTCAGTTGATTCACTGGCAATTGTTCGTAACTAGGCACTGGCAACTTTATACTTGGTATAAATATTACAAGATTTATTTTACTTATTGTACCCTGAATTGGGAACAGAATTAATATGAAACAAAGCCATGCTTCTTTGTTTTTGGGATTCTATACATTTCTGAATGTCATGTGATCTGGAGATACCACAGAAGATCAAGGAAAACCTGATAGCAGAAATGAAAACATTTACCAAACTCTGAACTCAATACCATAGGAAAATATATAAAGTTGAATATTGTAAATGTATAATAATAATTAGTTTATGGGTGCCAAAATAGAAGTAGATACATGTTCTCACTTTTACTTCAGTCTCTGATTATGGGAAGACTTTCTAACTTGTAAGTCCACATATATTTTCCCAGGATCTTCCAGAGGGGTACCTAGAGGAAAACCAGCAATCGCAAAAAACCTGGACCCCCAAGATCTCTCAGACACTGAGTCAAAAACCATGCAGCATACCTTAGCTCGTCTGAGGCCACGACACATATATAGCAGAGAACTGCCTGGTCTGACCACAGTGAGCAAAGAGTCAGCTAACTCTTGAAGTGACTTGAGGTTCCAGGGAATGGGAAAGCCTGGAAGGGTGTGGCAGAGTGTAGGGATGTGGGCATTTCATCTTGGAGATGGGGAAGGAGGAATGGGATGAGGAACTGTTGGAAGACAGAACAGGAGGGGGATAATGACTGGACTATTTAATATATAGAGATTATAGATAATAAATAATAATTTAAAATGTATTAAGGACACTTTCTACATTGAAACTGAAGTTAGGAAAATGATTAATACTAAAAACTGGAAAATTGTAGTTGCTACAAAATGCTCACATTCCAGAACCAGGTGCTTCTCCAGCCTTGCTTCAACAACTCAGCATCAACAACCATGTCATCAACAGCTGCCAAAAATGACACATTTCCACTGTTGCCATGAGTCCCATACTCTTTATAAATCCCATGTCATCATCCTTCCTCTATTTGTTTCTCTAGTATCCATGTTCAGAGGCAGCTTATCTAACTATCCTCAAGTATGTAAGGATATTTGTTTCTGCTCGATTTTACCAACCACAAAATTTTAATCCAAATTCTAGAGTTCAATTCTTCAGCTATTGCTTCATTCTACCTATCCCCCACAATAAGAGTACATCTCTCTGGCTCCTGCATCTTCCTATGCCTTTGGACATCTATACTAAACTGGGCTTTTCTCTTTACTTCTACTCTCTACCTTAACTTTCTCACCTAGCTCCCCAGAAGCTACAGTTCTACCTTCAGTTACATCTATTCTTCTCCTCAAAGCTATTAGCTACATGTCTTCTTGTGCCTTCCTAGGCCTATAAGTTTTGAATTTCATTGACCCCCCTCCCCAACTTCTAGATGCCCTGTTATACCTTGCAGATCTTCCCCACCCTCAAGACTGATCATACCCTGGTACCTCTGTCCTCAATGAAACTGAGAATATCATGAAGGACCATCATAGCCACTAACCGACATTTTTCTTAAAATCAGAAAATCCTTGGTTTGCACTTACTGCTTACTCGGATAAAATATATCTTTATCAGATCTCCAATGTCATTGACAAGTAGGCTAACAATACATTTGCCAGTTTAATAGCAACAAGTATAACAGCTCTGACACCAATGTTTCAATTGTCTTATCAGTTCTTTTTCTATGGAAACAGCTGGCCCCAGGAGTCACTTTTCTTGAGCTACTACTATATCTAGAAACAACATCCATTGAAACGAGACTCTAAAATTAGATAAACTTATAAAAAAGATTAAATATAATATTTTATTCTTCCTTCATTTAAAGGAACTCACTTTACAATGACTGCTCTAAGAAATCAACAGCTCATGTCTCATGATAAATGATTGGATATAAAAAAAAGCATAAAGTTTATGTAAAGTCTAATGTTATCCCCTTTCCTGGTTTCCCTCTCTGAAACTCCCTATCCCATCCCCCCTCCCATGCTTCTATGAAGGTGTTCCCCACCCACTCACCCACTCCCACCTCCCGACCCTCGCATTCACCTACATTGAGACATCAAGCCTTCACAGGACCAAAGGTCTCTTCTCCTGCTGATGCCCAACAAGGCCATCCTCTGCTACATATGCAGCTGGAGCCCATGGGTCCCTCCATGTGTACTCCTTGGTTGTTGGTTTAGTTTCTGGGAGCACTGGGGGGTCTTGTTCATTGATATTGTTGTTCTTCCTACGGGGTTGCAACCCCCTTTAGCTCCTTCAGTCCTTTCTCTAAATCCTCCCTTGGGGTCCCCATGATCAGTCCAATGGTTGGCTATGAGCTTCCTCCTCTGTATTTGTGAGGTTCTGGCAAAGCCTCTCGGGAGACAGCTATATCAGACTCCTGTGAGCAAGCACTTCTTGGCATCCACAATAGTGTCTGGGTTTGGTGACTATATATGGGATGGATCCCCAGGTAGAGCAGTCTCTGGATGGCCTTTCCTTCAGTCTCTGTTCCACACTTTGTCTCTGTATTTCCCCCTGCCAATATTTTGTTCCCCCTTCTTAGAAGGACTGAAGCATCCACACTTTGGTCCTCCTTCTTCTTGAGTTTCATGTGGTCTGTGAATTGTATCTTGGGTATTCTGAGATTTTGGGCTAATATCAACTTATCAGTGAGTGCATACCATGTGTGTTCTTTTGTGATTGGCTTACCTTAAAGGTAGAAGAATATGACTTAAAGTATATAAAATATAAAAAATATGGTTAATTTTTCTTTTATTTGTTAAATTAAGACTTAAAAAGCATAGAATGTTAGCAATGAAGTTCTGCAAAGCTATTAATCTAGCTCTAGTAAAGTACTTCAAATATCATCATAGTCACAAGTTTAAACTTTAAACTTCTTTTTATTTCTGAATATAGATTAAAGGCACGTTTAATGTGTGTTAATGCTTGTAACCCCAAATCATATTGGGCTTATCTGTTTTTCATATGTTTCAAATCTGTCAGTTCATTGCCATTCCTACAGTGCAGATTTCTGTGCAGTTATCTGTACAGATTACAACCAGTGGTAATGCTATCAAATCTAAAAATTATATTGTTTTTAAAACTCTGCCAGAGACAGACCAATAGAGATGCAGATGTACACAGCAAAACATTAGACTGAGCATGGGAAAGTTAGGGCAAGGACTGTAGGAGCTGAAGGGGTTTGGAATGTCACAGGAAGAACAACAATGTCATCAACTAGAACCCCCAAAGCTCCTAAGAACTAAACCACCAATCAGAGAGTATACAAGGAGTATCCATGGCTCCAGCTAGATATGTAGCAGAGGATTGCCTTATCAGATATCACTGGGAGGGGATATCCTCGGTCCTATGGAGGCTTGTTGACCCAGGATAAGAAAATAGTAGGCTGCTAAGGCAGTAGTGTGTGGGCAGATGGGGGGCACCATCATAGAGGCCAGGGGTAGGAAGGATGGGATAGGGGGCTTGTGGAGGGGAAATTGAAAAGGGGAATAATAGTTGAAATGTAAATAAATAAACCGATAAAAATATTTTTGTAAGCTTTAGAGAATCTACTTGAATCCACCCCAAGTAGTCAAGAATTACAAAAGCTGCCTGCATTTTTCTAACCCCAGATTGTAGTGAGAATTTTGTTTTCTGTAAAATCCCAATTATGTTATATGAACAAGTGTTTGTTTCATCACAGTTTAAAACATGAGTCTAATGCACACTGACCAAAGCAGCAGACAATTTGCCTCATGTATCCTCTCAGGGAGAAGCATGATCTTTGCTAGCTGCAGATAATTTAATTCTTAGAACACTTGAGAGGGTGTAAATATGAGAGCCCTCAGAAGTCCTGTGGCAGCTGCTCCCCTTGTTGCCGCTTGCTTGTTTTATCTGTGTTTATTATTACCAGTTTATTGGACTGCCGGATTCCCTGACAACAAAGATGGGACTTACCTCAAGGAACCACATCCCTATCAACAGGAAGTACAATACAGAGGTCCACCTACCCTTTCCTCTCTAACTTTCTCTCTTTCATAACTAGTGGTGTGGTTATAGAGTGGATAATGGAGGAAGAGATTTAGGAATCAAATAAAACAGACTTTTTAAAAAAGCTGCTTATATCACATGTTCCTCACAAGCCTGACTAGAGAGTGAAACAGCCTGCTCTACCTGAGCTTGGCCAGCTTTCAGTTTTCTGGGGAGCCCAAAGTCAGGCAGAATTAATCTAAAGTACATTGCACCCCTATTCCTGGCTCATGAGCTATCCCTTTAGATTTTCTCAACTTTTGTAATAAGCAAAAGGGAGGAAAGTTAGAAATACCCCACATTCCAGAAACAGCTGACCTTCAGCAGGGAGAGTCAGCATCTACATCATCACAACCCACCAAATGCAACACATTTCTACTTTCACCATGAGTAGCATGCCCTTCTAAAGCCCATGCATCACCACCCCCTTGCCTGTTTTTCATTCACTGTTCAGAGGTCCCACCTTCCCAATACACTTTTTGTGCAAAGTGCTTTATGTGGTATGGTCTTTACTGCATTCCTCAGCCCTGATCTACCAAGGTATTCTTTGATGCAAAACACTAAAATATTATTAGACATTGAACTCTAGAACTTCATCCTCCAAAGCATTCTCCTTGGTAGTTACTAGGACTATAGGAACTAGCTCCATGGAAGAATGTACTAGCACAAACACATGGAAAGAGGGGGCACGGGACTGGCAGAACTATGAGAAAAATTCCTGAACCACCATGCAATATTTAACAATAAGACTGCAGAGATGACAAACTTGGTAAACTCTTTTGAAATTCTATGATTATCTATTATTAAATAGTATAAAAATAAGTCAAAACTCAACATTAAATATAAGCCCTGTGTATTAAAACATGGGTAGATCATATCTGTCATCATTAATTGATACTTAAGCATATCAATATTGGATATTAAAAAATGTATGGGAAACTAACATTGCTAGCTTTATGAAATCCAGATTCATTTTCTCTGGGAGTTTCCACTTTAAATTTTCTAGAATGCTGTAGAGTGACATTTCTTCATTTACCCACCAATGACTGAACTGATCAATCTGGTTTCTGTTACTCTGTGGCTCCTCAAATTGATTTTGGGTTGGGAACATTCAAGGGAGGAGTGATGTAGACTGAGTAAGTGTGGGAACAAAAGCCACGGGGTTGAAGGTGAAGTTCCTGCGCAGCCTTGGGCCATGGGACTTGGAGAGGCAGGACTATGTGGGGAGGGCGACCTCACACACTCCACAGTCCAGTGGGCGTGTTGGGCTGTGAGAAGCTGCAGGAACAGTGCCCAGGGGTAAAAAAGGGTGGCTGTGGCTCCCCAGGGACACAAGGCAGCTGTCTCTGTGGGTTTTTTAGCTATGGGCACTGCAGGCACCACTGGATGCTGCAGAAGAGCTAGAAGGAGTGCACCTGGGGTCCCCACCAGGACTGGGTTGGCTGCTTGTGCACAGACTAGCTGGATTGGCTTGGGTGAATGGCAGCCATCTGGAAGCGCTGAGAAGCCTTTGTGGAGAGATTAGATGCGCAGCTCCTTAATTGAAGGCCGGATTCCTTACTTCCCATGGTGGATCAAGATGAATAGAGACAGTCCAAGGTTTTAGGGCATTTATATTCATCATGGAGAATGGTGTGTGTGTAGAACCGTGCCCATTCCATAAGGGAGGAGCAAGGTTAAAATAGTAACTGGGAAGGGGCATGGCAAAGCCTCTAAGTGTCTCATTAACATGGGGATGTTGAGGCTACGAGGCCACAACTCTACCTGTGGCGGGGTTTGGGGGCATGATCTTTTTTGTGTGACCAAATGTCACAGACCTATGGAGACATAAAGACACCTGTTAGAAGCTGTTCTCTAGGAGCCTGGCAAACATCTGCCATCCTTTATAGGCTGGAGACAACCTATTGGGCCTACAGTATTCAAACGTTAGTTCTACCAGAAAACAGACTGCTTATCATAGCCAGGCAAGTAAGTAAGCTTGTGAATACATTTGTCAAGGTATTCTCAAGATATTAAGTTCTGTCTATGTTTTTGGGGAATATGGTATAGAAGGTAACAGGGTGGATGATAGGCTCCTGGAATAGAATCTTAATAAGGAGATGATGGGAGGATGCTGAGGCAGAATTGTCCCATAATCTTGGATCTACAGAGTATTCTGGTAGAGGTAGGATGAAGAACTGAAGTCAGAAAGGGGCTTTTTCAAGGCTGAGAGAGGATGAAGTATTCCCAAGGAAGTTAGTTGAAAACAAAAGGAAATGTTTAATTTAATCATGATATCTCTGCTCAAGAAACGGGTTGGACAACTAGGTATAACAAGGAAGGAGTGATCTATCAAGTTGCCCCATATGGAGCATAGGAGAGAGCCTGAAGTCCTTGGCTGGTAGGGTCTACCATTAACTGCCACCACAGAGAGCTCTGAAGGATAAATTTCACCCATGTAAGCTGGAAGTATAGTCTAAGTGTTAACTTACAGTTGATCCCACTAGGCCCTCAGGGACTCAGCAATTGCTGCTGTCATCATCTTCTGCCACTATCAGGGGTGGAGGTGTGTGGCCTGATAAAAGGAACCTGACCCCAGTTCTCTCTTACAAAATCTCTGATTGGCATTCATGTTCACAGCTTTCTGTCCTTCTCTGCACATACCTCCCCTTTCTTTCCCTCATGGTTCTACTCTCACCTGTCTGTTTGTCTGCCTATCTACATGGATTGCTCCTCTCTCTTCCAAAAATAATCTCCTGTATCATGGCATAATTAATCAAAGGGCACCTTGGCATTGGCTGGCCAGATACCCCAAGCCACACTATATTTGATGATATTAAAGCTGAGACTCAATAGGCTTCCCCAGGGCATATGCTCCTTCTCATGGGTCTAAGCCACAAAAGCGTACTCTATTTTCAACCTTCACCTACTTGCAACAAATCTGTTTTTTTTTTTTTTATTTTACTTGAAACACATGTTTTAATATTTGCTTCAAATGCTTTTACATATAGTTATATTTTTATTTTTATTTTTGGATATTTGCTTTATATACATTTCAAATGTTTTGCCCTTTGGAAACCCCCTATTCCATTCCCCCTCCTCCTGCCTCTATGAGGATGCTCCCCCACTCACCCACCCACCCACTCACCCACTTCTGTCTTCCCTCCCTAAGATTCCCCTACACTGGGGCATCTAAAACCATCAGGTCCAAGGGCCTCTCCTCCCACTGATGGCCAACAACACCCTCCTCTGCCATCTATGTGTCAAGCATCATGGGTTCCTCCATGTCTATTCTTTGATTGGTTGTCCAGTCTCTAGGAGCTATGGGGGTTGGGGTTTCTGGCCAGTTGACACTGTTGCTCCCTCCGTGGGGCTGCAAACCCCCTCAGCTCCTTCAGTCCCTTCTCCAACTCCTCCATCTGGGACCCCACACTCAGTCCAAAGGTTGGCTGTGAGCATCTGCCTCTGTACTTGTCAGGTTCTGCCTGAGTCTCTCTGGAGACAGCTTATCATGCTTCCATCAACAAGCACTTCCCATCATGTACAAGAAGGTCCAGGATTTTGTACTCACTGATCACTCACCAACCTGACTACTAGCAACAATTAGGTAAGTTTCCCTTTGAGTCTCTGTAAATATTTTCCTAAGTTCAAGGAAGTAACCTCTTCAATATCCAGCACACTTCTCATATGCTTATAGGCAGAGGTACTCCCACCCATAGCCATTAAAGCCAAGGTGATTGTTCTTCATGTGTCCCAAATCTACCATCCTTGGAGCTGCCACTCTGCAGTCTCCATAGGCTCTACTGGTCTATTGTCTCCTTCCTGCTCTCTTTTACCACCCCACTTTGGAATTGCCTGTTCTTCTGGAGAGAAAACTGGAAAAGAGGATAACATTTGAAATGTAAATAAATGAAATATCCAATAAAAAAAGTCTTTATCTCTAAATTTTTTTGACCTCTGATCTCAAAAAAGAAGTAGGAGGAGGACAAGGAGGAAGAGGAGGAGGAGGAGGAGGAGGAGGAGGAGGAGGAGGAGGAGGAGGAGGAGGAGGAGGAGGAGGAGGAGGAGGAAAGGAAATATTTTAAGGTAAACTCTTATCTAAGGATTTGTAGTTTGCTCACTGGGTATGATTTAACATTGATATGATCTGCAACATTTTTTTGGCCTTAAATTTGTATAATAAAATGTATTAAATTAAATTTAGTTTAAAATATAAATTAAGTATATGTAATACCAGGTTTTAAGTACATGTGTTTAAGTACTCTAGGGTATATGTATGCATGTAAGTAACTATATGTGTATATGTGCATGAAACTTGGATGCAACTCCTCATAAATAGCAACCATGCTCAGGTGGCTTAAAACCTACCATGTGATTTCATCATCTTCCCCACACTGTATTAAGTAGCTACTGCAAAAATTCTTAGTCCTAGTGAACTCTTTGTTTATTATTATCTCATTTAAGTCTAAGGAAGCAATGAGTTCATATTTTATGTTTATAGAGATTTTTATATGATGATAGAAATTCAAAGAAATATTTTAAAGCATACTTTATATGTGATTCAACACTTTTTTAAAACTATTCTTTATATGATGATGAAATTTTAAGATTATAAAGTTTGCCAAAAGCTAATGTAAAATTTTATCTGAATAGTTATGTCTTTTCTAGTTCTGGGATGCAGGAATGAACACTGGTTCTTTCTCCTATTACCAGTTACCAGGGGATCAGTTTTCACTTCTGGGCTTTCTGTTCAATAAATTTGGTATAATAGAAATTTAAATGTTATTTATTATAGACAATTTTGAAGTGGTTTTGATTGATAAACTTTATTGCTTGCTTTGAAAATTGGTTAATGCTCACCATTTTCAGACCTAGGAATGTCTTTAATGTCCAGCATCAAAACAAGATCATTGAAGTATAAATTATTGGACATGGTTAAAACTTATAACTTGCTGTTAGTGATTAAAAGTCTATGCTTTGTTAATCTTAAATTATGTGACCTGATTTCATTCTGAGATATAAAGAACACATGACAAGAGCTGACAAAGGAAACAGGTTACTAAAGATACTTTTATGTTGGGATATATTAACTTTAGATACAATTAACTGTTTACACTGTATTTGGTTTACCTTATTTATAAGCTATAGATTTTTTATAAACTAAATCATATGGGAGACTGTTATGTCATATAATGATATACTATATAAAATTTGAAAGAAAAGTTGTCTGTCTCTTTATAAATATATTTATTGATTACAAAGTTCCAGTGTGATAATAGATCTCCATTTCAGAACCATGTTTTTTAAGGATCAAACATAAAACAAATGGAACCTAAATTCCTAATTATGTAAATGCTACTATAATTTTAAAAAAATGCAAGTTGCTAATGTCATGCTAAGAATAGATGCAGTTAGTTATGAGATTAAGCTTTAATTATACTTCTCATCTTTGTATGTGAGGAATAATTTTGAACAGATAATTAAAAACAGACAAAGATTGTTTAACTCAGATATGTTAGTGTTGAAGCCTGTTTGAGAACTTCTGAACATGGCATTTAATATGCTTATACTTATTATGACATAGACACACAAATCAGAGCAGTTAAACTTCTTAAAGTGACATATAAGATATTGGCACCACAACAAAGATCTACACCTGGATTTTGATATGCCAACTACTGTACAGTCCCATTGCTGGACCCTCTGATAGGTCACAACCTGAGCTGTGAACAAACAGGAGAGTCAATTGTCTTCATATTTTCAAAGACAGGTGGGGTCATTTCTTCCACATTTCTACTAAAACAAACAAAGCAAAAAAATCAAAAAAGCAAAACAGCAAACAAGCAATCAAACAAAAACACCTCTCATCAGAGGGGCCTATATCTATAATCCCTTTTCCTATGACATCACAGTGATCACAGGAACCTGGTACAACTACCTAGGTAGTAGACTATAGACTAGTATCTTTCATTTTAATTTTATACTTCACTTAGATAATAATAATAATTTATCCTTCTCATATATCTAATCATATTGACATCTAAGCCAACTGTACCTTGACACCTAGAGAACCAGGTTCCATCAGCTCTTACCCCAAGTTAAAGCACTACTGTGTTTGTTCACTATTGCTTTGTTTACAGGATACTTGTTAAAAGATAAATAGATTTTAGATGTAAACATTTACTATTCTGTTATCTAAAGCAACTCACTTTTCAGTTACTACTACCAATAATCAACTACCTGTGTCTAATTCATGACAAATAATCACATAGAAAAAATGTAGAGTTTATGTTAGGTCTGAGAAAACAGGAGCTTATGTATGAGGACCTAAGAAAAACATTTTAGTGACTAAGAAGGTGTTTTATTGTTGGTAAATGCAAGTGAAAGACGAATGGTGATAAGAAAATTATTTAAGTTATATAGAAAGAATAAAAACTGTTCAGATTTCTTTCCCTCACTATGTTGTATTAGGACGTCAAAATATCAAAGTTCTAACAGTGATCAGTGGGATAATGATGAACTATTAGGCTAACTCTGGAAAAACATTCCACTATATGATCCACAATCATAGTTCAAAGCTCAAGATTTTAAGTTTCTTTGGTTGTGCTTTAATTGTAGACTTAAAAGTGTGTCTCATTATGCTAAATGTATATATACTCAGTATTCTAGGAAAGAGAACATGTCTCCATTTCATGGCCTATAGTCACACTCAAGAATCAATATTCCTATAAGCGTTAGGAAATCTACTTGGATCCACATGTTTTGGGTGTAAAACAGACTCCAGACAATTCACCTTGTTAATCAATAGCCTAAAGTTCCGCATTGGCTCCCTATTACAGGGGGTGAAATTCCATCCACTTTTCCTTGTTTTATGAAAAAAAGTTTCTATTTCTACCCATTGCCCTGTTTGAGAGACACAAGTTTCAAATGTATACCCATGAAAAAATTTTCTCCCTAATCTTCTTGAATTTATCTTTTGATATATGCATATATACATCCTGTTTTAGAATCCTTCCAAGTCCAGCTGTTCATTCCAGATCTGCATCCAGGTCAGCTCCAGATTGGATAACCATAGATGATAATGTCTATCTTCAAGGACTGCTTCAACCTTGACTTCACTTTCCTAGCTGCAGATGGTACACAGATCTTGTACACAGATCTCTAAGGAATGGACAAGCATGCCAATTTTCTTGGGTTTCTAAAAGATGGTGCTGGCCTCAATCAGCAGGAAGCAGCCTAAAGAACACAACAATGCCCTTACTTTCACCCTACCATCACCCCTTCCATGTTCTTCATTTTTAATTAAGCAAAAAGGGAGAAATGATAGCTTACAGGTGATTTCACTAGGCTGCCCTCAGGGATCTAGAAATTGCTTATGTCATCACCTGCTGCCTCCACCTCCTGGAACATGTAAATGGTGTGTGCCAGATAAAGGGACCCCCCCCTCTCTCTCAAGCTCTTACCCTTTCTGACCTTCACTGCACCCCAATTCTGTGCCCTCATGGTTCTGCTCCCATCTACCTATCTGCATGGCTTGCTTCTATGATTTCCCCTCAAATATCCCTTTTATAAAAGCACTGTTGCATAGAGTAATTTCTCAAGGGCACACCTTGTCATGGGGCCTGCAAGATACCCCCTCAACATATATCATTTTATAACACTAAGTAGCTCATGAATCTCCTTTGAATGACATAGACATACTGAGTACTTAATTGAGTATCCTAGGCTCCTCCATGGTAATTTTAATTTTGTTGGGAGCATAGGTCCCAAGTCAGCATTAGTCTTTTGATGCAAGTCCAAACAGATCCTAAAGTCTTTTCTGTGGAGAAGGAACTTGCAGGACCATTTTCTCTTTTCTATGCAATGTCAGGCAGTTAACAGTTCAGTGTCCTGCTTGTCAACAGTTTTGGGCAGATCATGGTAGTAGGTGATATGAAGGGCAGTTTTTCATACAAAGCCCAGATTTACTACATTTAAAGCATTCTCTATGTGGTGTATTTTTTTTGCCTCCTTATCCTTAGCCACATCATTTAACATGGGGAAGTTGCCAGGGAGCTGGAACCAATTATTAAAAGACTTTCTATCATTTTTGTTATTGTAGTTTTCCCTTCCATTAAACACCTTAAATGCCATATTCAGCAGGTCTCTCTAGGAATTTTGAAGGCCATTAACCAGACTTTAATTTTTTCTCAAATATCAGGTGCTAACTGGGAGAGGTAGTGAGAGTCAAGGGCAAGCATGCCCTCATAAGAATCAGTATCTAATATTGTGTAATGAAGAAGGGTTTCTATTAAGTAGGATGAGGAACTCTGCAGAATATTTGTCTGGACTCTGTGTGACCTCCAATAGTTTATCAAAAGCAATTGCCTTATGGGAGGTCTTTGGAGGTTAACCAAGAGGCAAATCACAATTTTCCTTGGCTACCCTGCCAGTGAACTGATATTCAGCATTAACCTGGTAGTTTCAGGTGTGGGAGGCTACCAACAAATTGCATCTGCTATTACCAGATCAGAATTTTATCTGTGGTAGACATAATCTGTGTAGGGTTGGAGAGCTGGCGAGACTTTGTAATTTTCTATAGTAGTGAGAATAGATAAAAAATGGCATAGAAGTTATGCCTGGTGGGGTTATAGGTTTGAATTAGACATAATAAATTCTTTGTTAAAGCTAGATGGGTCAGCAGAAACAACAACAACAACAACAACAACAACAACAACAAGTAGAAGGCATCTTTCTACCTGGGAAATCTCAGCCATAGAAAAGGGGTATGCAGGAATGCCACCAAGACCTGATACTTTTCTGAGAAGGTAGTGACTATCTGTGTGGAAGTGGATATGAGCTTTGGGAGGTGATGAGCAGAAAGCTGTTGAGGTTGAGTTAGGATTAGGATGGGGAGGTCCAGATGAGAGAATGCTGATAGAGGCAGAAGAAAAGGTTTAAAGGGCCACATCCTCTATATAAAAATTGAAAAGTATAGTAGCAAAGGGCTCATGTCCTTCTCAGCTTCAAGAAAAGGTGAGCTTTTGCAAGGAGAACCTGGTAAGTCTGGCATGATGTACAGAGGGAAGGGTCAGAAAGGAGAAAAAACAAAACCTGCATGCTCAGACTACTTGCTCATGTGTTGGCAATGTTATCAGTGTGTTATCTTTTAGCCATTGAGACTAATTGTTGAGTTTTATTATTTTAACCAGGTCATATTGCACTAAAAATGAGGTGGTAAGGACTAAAAAAACAATCACTAAATATGTGGTAAGGCAGATACTTTATTATACATGGGAACAAAGTTAAGGGTTTAGGTTTTGAATGGGAAGAGCTCATGGTCAACAAGTAAGAGAAGTGGTGTTGCATGACCTAGGCAAGGGAGTAGAGAAGAGTAAGTGTTACACCAAGAATTTCAATCTGGGGTAACCTCCCAAGTAGACTGAGGGACTTTTCAAAGAGAAACATTTAAAAACACAGAGAAAAGATATTCCTTGTTTTTGTGATGGGAGACCACAGGGAGATCCAGGTTGACACTTACTCAGTAGATGAGTGGTTAGATCAAGGAGATGAGAAAAGAACAGGGCAGGTACACTGGGAGAGGCTTTTTGTAAAAGGGATAAGAGTTTCAGTACATGGAGAAGAAAGTATCTTAGTATCTAGAGATGCTCAGACAGGTTTGGCAGTCTCCAGGATCCAGAGAGACACTGAATAGTTGAGGAAAGTTAAATGGTTAGAAAAAGTTGAGGAAGAACATCTGGACTCCAGAATTGGTCTCTGTATTTTGGAGTCAAATATGATGGGTGGCAGAAGCCAGTGAGGTAAAGAAATCTGTACCCAATAGGGTAAAACTAGTAGGTTAGTTAAACTAGGAGAGGCTGATTCCCTTGGTGAGGGGATCATTTATGCCACTACTGACTTCAAAGCACCAGGAAAATGCAGTATGCAAAATAAAGGAACCATAGACTGCACCTCTGTTAGTAAAAGGGGGAATGTTTATTCCCAACTGCTAAGCCAATCTCTAGGGAAATCAGAAAGATGCAAAGGACCTGGCCAGAGTGAAACAGTTACTGGAAAAAAGGACCCATAAAAGTGACTGAGGACTTTGAAGTGTAAAACTAGTACTTGTGAATAGTGATTGAAGGAGCCCAGAAGCTATCATAGACCTTGACATGCTAATAGGCACCACAGGCATATTCTAGTTAAAGAGCCTGAATTCCCTTATGCCAGTGATTAGGAGAATGCTGCTTCTTCTTCCTCTTCCTCTTCTTTCTCTTCCTCTTCTTCCTCCTCCTCCTCTTCTTCCTCTTCTTCCTCTTCTCTTTCTCCTTCTCCTTCTCCTTCTCCTTCTCCTTCTCCTTCTCCTTCTCCTTCTCCTTCTCCTTCTCCTTCTCCTTCTCCTTCTCCTTCTCCTTCTCCTTCTTCTCCTCCTCCTTTTTTATTTTATTATAAATGCAGCTCTCATGCCTTTGGGCCAGGGCTGGTTCAACCACTCTCATGACTCAAGAGTCAACTACACTCTGTTGCCCTGCCCAGTCAAGGTCCAGGGCACACTCTCCCTAATGCTGCAGCCTATGAGAACAATGCAAGTCCTACCACTCTCAACAGTCCTGCGCCACTTTTCCCAACTTAGGTAATTGGCAAGGTAATTGGAAACTAGAGGCAGACTAGGCTGGGTCAGCCCTCCCACCCTCATGCCCCTCATATTGCCTCTAACAGGCCAGCTCCACTGTGATGCTCTGGCAAGGTGAAGAACTCAATCTCCCAAGTGCTGCAGTAGGTGAGTGGTGGGGCTAGCTCTTAAAAGCATCAGTGAGGGAGAGCCAGAACCATTTCTGCACAAATACTGGTCACCCACGTGGTACATGGTGCTGCCAAGACCACTAACATCCCCATGTTTTCCAGTGATAGAATTAGCCACAGATATTAATGCTGAGTCCTGCCACTGTATAGCCAAAGACCCTGACATGGCCCTCAGCAGTAGTTTGGGCAGGCATGTGCCATATGAGGTGGAGGGGCTGGCTACTCAAAAGAGGCTATTCCTTTCCACTCTGGCATATCCAGTTCCAACTCTCTTAATAATGTTCAAACTGTTCCACATATCTTTCTCTCCCCTATGTACACCAAACATTTGCAAATTGTAGTGGTTCCCACTCCAGGTAAGGCACACATCTTGGAGGCCTCTGGGTGACCACAACTGGTGAGTCTGTGGACATCTTCCCCATCCTGTATAGATTTCCAAGGGGGCAAGTGGGGCTCTGTGTGTCTTCTGTCCATACACACAGTGCTGTGGAGGTTCAGAGGGCTGGTCTGTGAGCACCTATTCACACCTGCACTGCAAACCAAAGCAGTCCTCAGGTCTCAAGGTGACCATTTCAACAGTGAGTAAGAACTCTTTCTGAGAAAGCATAAAGACTAGGGATTTGGTCTCCAAAAGTATTTTTCAAAGCCAAGTGTTTTTATGAATGCATGTACCCAGTGTTTTGGGCAAAGAGAGGAAATTGGAGTCACTGGAGATTGTTTGGAGTCCCCAAGCTACAGCTGCAGTGCAATACCCACGGGTGAAGGAAAGTATGATAGAGAAGGGCACCAAGCATCTTTTTCTGGCTCCAGCATGCCTGTATTTGCACACATTGTGGACACAAACAGATAAATAAATCCTAATAGAATTTTGTTATCAGGTGTAAGATATTTTTCAGGTACCTGATTAGATATGATTTTTGTCTAATAGCCATACTTTGAGAGAGCAGATGCATGAAGAATAACTGACAGAAATGATGAAAATGAAGATATAGAAATCTGTATTTATTGACATGGAGTATAGGAAAGACACATGATTGTAAACACAAATGTACAGGGAGCACTTTAGCTTGTACTTCATCTAATCAATTCATAGCATATCCTTCTTCACTGAAGCCTGTGACTTCTCTTGTCACAAGTATTTCTCTAAGTGATTCATTCCACCTGTGATTTTTTTGCCCTATTGGAATGGACATTTAGTCCAATAATAATTCTGATTCTCTGCATTAACCACTCAAGGCATTATTGTACTTGGTGGTGCAATGTGACCTTAAACATCCAGTTTGAATTGTGCAAAATCCATAAGTGCTTCTGGATTTGAGGCTTAATTTTCTGTAGTATAGTTGGTGGTTCATAGTGGGGTTTTTGGTGCTAGTTCCCAAGAATAAGATTTTTTGGGCTATTCGTAGTTGTTTTTCCAAGTCACATATACAAATAAATCAACTTCCTCAGTAATAGGAATGTTTCCTTAATGCCTGGAAGGCAACCAACAAATGTAATATCAGCCTATACTGATTTAGACATGTATAGAGCTTTGGTAGCCAACAACTGATACTGAAGTAAATCACTCTTAGCATTGACTTTCAAAATTCAAAAGTCTCTAAAAGTATCTGCTTTTTTTCTTTTCTTAATATTTTAATATTTAAAGACAAACACTGTTTTAAACTTTCCTGATAACTTTGTTAGGTTTCACTTGTGCAACATACCACATAAGCGCTCAAGAATTCTACAGCAAACTCTGTCCTTTGCATCCTTTGTGAGCTAATGTTTTATGATTGATTTTGAGGAACACATGCAAATCTCATAAATGAGTATCCAAATCTGAAGACTACTCAGAGATTATCATCCTGCTATGTATATAAAAACAAACAAATAAACAAAAACCTCACTGTAAACAGAGCATGGCCAGAACAATGAGGCAAAAGCCTGAGCCACTATCCTATAGTTTATAGTAGAACAGCACAGATGATAAATATGGTGAACTACTTTGATAGAACAATTCCAGTTAATTCCCCGACTGTAAATAGGAAAATAAAGCCTAAAGCTCATAGTATTGCTGGTGATCATTTAATATTTCCATCATGATTCTGACAATGCTTCAAAAATATCACAACTAATGAGACAATAATATTAAATATAAGCCAGATATACTAGAGCATGTATAAATTTTATCTGTTAGCATCAACTTCTCTTCCACCTATTAATGTTGTATAAAATGGGATGAATATAAGGTACTTATTTAATTAAGTGTGTAAAACCCTCAGTCATATTTTTCAATACTGAAAAAAAAATTGTCCCTGTAACTTCACTTGTCACCTCTTTTTGATTGCCAGATCTTACCAACCTTGAACTGATTGCAATTAGTCATTATTAGCCCATCAGAAAACTTCAAGACTACTGCAAGATGAAGATATTGAGAATATTGAATATTTTCCTTTTGCCAAAGAGCTTAGACTCATATGGCTTCACATAGCTATTCACAGCTTATTGTCTTAAATTTTGAGTATTGGATCACAAAATATTAATCAAAAGAATGACTGTCCAAATCAGCAATTCCTGGGTGTATCTAGGTGAGTCTATCTTATATGACCAATACCAATGAAATTTGTTCCTTGAGCTTCTTTTCAAGGTGGATGCTTGCTATCTGGATTATTGAGTAGAAGTCATCTCACAGCAATAAAAGATCCAACCATAAACTTCCATGATCAGAGAATTTTTGTGTTCTATGTATTTTTGCAAGAGGTCAATATTGACTAGGGTTTCTAAATATACTAGTAATGGTAAGCTCTTTCCTCTCAGCTCAGTAGGGGACTTTGACAATTCAGTACAATCATGAATTTCTCCATGACTTCCAAACAGTTATTTTAACTTGAGTAGAGGTCTTCTAAATTTCTGGATGGGAATCCCCAAGAACAGTAACACTTAGAATTCTGATTATCTAGACAATATCTGAGCTCGTTTCTATGGAAGGACCTAACACTGGGCCTTAGACAGAGCCAAACTAACAAGCTTTTCTATTATCAGTTTGGGACAGACTGTCTCTAAGTCTAGAATTCTGATGAGTAAGATTTAGGTTAAATGTCTGTAAAATTCCAAGGCTCCTAAATTTTTTGTTTTGTTCCTATTTATAGATGTGTATCAGGGCCTTGTCATCATTGAACCTAGAAATGTCTTTCAGGAATAAAAATCCTCCATGTCAGTGAGTTTTACCTGTTACCTATGTCTCTGCCAATAATCTTCCCTCATGAAATAGCTATATCAATCTGTTGAAAAGAATGAGAATGAAAGTAGGAATAGGAATATAATTTGGATATAAGAGCAGGAATATGATGAGGAGAGTTGGAGAATATTGTCTTTCTTTATTGACCTGTGAATTCACAGAAAATCCTGTATAAGACATGCAGAACAACTGACAGAAATGCTAATGAAACTCCGTGACACAGTTCCATTTCTACTGAGACTTCATGTCAAAGTTCCAGATTTCAGCAGTGAGCTGTCTGTCTCATCTTGTTTGGAATAAAATTATCTATAAAACTCTTTCTGTTGTTCACTATTTGCATTTTCCTTTGCTAATATTAAACTCCTTGGTGTTTGGGGATGGTCTGTGGGAGAGATATAAAACAGGAAAAAATTACCTGGATCAAAATGAAAAGATTATTTAATGAATTTATCAACAGAAAGTCTTTACATTCAACACAGAGGCTGGGACCAAAGCCCAAGCTGTAGACATGTAGAAAACCCACAAACAAAATTGAGAAACTTTCCCGCTTTTTCTTTAGTGATAATATGTGTCTTAATAAGTTTATAAAAGTAAAGAACATTCAAAAGAGTTTAGGAATCCAAAAATCAAAGAAACTAGGATAATCATTAAAATTCCTGTTGCATTTTACTGTACAATATTGAAACAGTAAGGACAGTAAATTTGTAGAGTCTAGTATTTGCTACTCTTCTCACACATGATGATGTAATGAATATAAAGAGCATGTTAGAGAGACATATATAAAAATGAAAATGAAATATGAAATAAGACTTGAAATAGGATATTATTAAGCTTATTAAGTTTTGCTCTCTTGTTATAACCACATGTAAAAGATTAATTTTTTCAGACTTCACACTGTCTCATATCTGGAAGTACAAGACTCTGATAGGGAGGAGAGCAAGGTCTATGCTTTCTGCTTAGCGAAACTTGGTCAAAGATAGCACAAGAGATGGGATTATTGAACCTTACAATATAATCTGTTTTTAAAAATAAAAAGTTTTGTTGCAATATCCTTGTATAATTATGTCCTTGAAATTCTTTGAAATGCAACTAAAACTGATGTAATTGCTGCTGTAGGAAACATAAATTAACCCTGTGGCATTTTGGGAACATTGCTTCCTCCTCGGAGTACAGACACAGACAAAATATCCTTAGTGGCTCAGAGAAAATTAAAGCTTCTGTCCAGTACAATTTAACCCCATGTTACCTGCTATACCTGTCCTTCTCGGGCCCTATCCTCTCTTGCAAATGTTCTCCAGGATAAAACCTACACAGAATCAAGTGAAATAAAAATTTGAGCACAGAAGGGCTTGGTAAATGAAGTTTCTGTTATATGCTTTGATAATATTTGCAGTGGATGAATCTCTAACACTCTAAGGATATCAATGTACGTCAATGTATATATACTTATGTACATATGATCAGAACTAGTTGAACTCAGTTAGTTTAAAAGAAACAAATAGCTGATTGATAAATATAAAATTGATAGGTGGATAGATTGATTGATTGATAAATACATAGATGGAGCCACAATATTGTGTTTCCAAAGGCATCTAGCAAACTACTATTCTCGTGAATTCCAGTTTCTTACTGATACAGGAAATAAAGAAGGAAAAGAGGAGGCATGGTATAACTAACTGTTTGTTTGAGGTTTATGGTAATCTTTGAGACATAAGGCTCTATAATATTCTTGAGATGAAAATATTTTTTTCATTCCAAGTAAAATCACAGAAGGGAGGTAAGATTTAACTCCTTTAAAAAGATATAAAAAGGAAATGTTAGAGTTTGGTGTCTTCCCACAAACCCTAACACTATCAATGATGCCATGTTGTGCTTGTAGACAGGAGCATGGCGTGGCTATTTTATAAGAGGCTCTACGAGCAGCTTAATTGAGAAAAATACATATATTTACAGAAAACCATTGGACTGAGGTCAGGGACTCCTATGGAAGAGTTAGGGAAAGGATCGAAGCAGCTGAAGGGGATTGCAAACCCATAAGAAGAACAACAGTATCAATTATTCCAGACTCATATAGAGCTCCCAGAGACTAAGCCACCAACAAAAGAGCATACATGGGCTCATTCCTGGCCCTTAACCCATATGATGTAGCAGAGAACTGCCTTGCCTGGCCTCAGTGGGAGAGGATGCTCCTAATCCTGGAAAGACTTGATGCCCCAGGAAAGGCAGATATTGTGGGAGTGTGTTGGGGTTAGTGGGTGGGTGAAGAGTAACTTCTCAGAGCCAAAGGGGAACAGGGATGAGATGATGGACTCTGGGATGAGGGACTGGGAATGGTGGCAACATTTGGATTATGAATACATAAAAAATTAACTAAAAAGAAAAGAAATATTAAATTGGCCTTGGCACAATTCCCTTTTGTTTGTTTTTTCTAAATCTCACACTAAGAATTCTCTAAGGAAGTGGTAAGAATTTTGTTGTTGGTGTTTTTTGTGTGTATATATATGTAAAATCTCATTTAATCATTAACCTCATTTTTACATAAAATAAGAGCTGAATCCTACCAAATATGAAATAATAAATGTAGGATTCATTCTTACATAATATTCACATATAATAATGAGAATAACACTTATATAACAGGAATTTTTAAGCTTGCAATTATTCTGTACTTTCCATTCAGATACAACTCTCTTAAGGCTTTTTAAATTATTTCATTCACTATTGCCAGTACACTATAGTTGTCTTTACAGATCTCATAGTGTAGAGGTACGGAATTATTTAGAAAGATTTCATGATTCTTTGAGCACTTGCCTTTCTTAGAGGCCTCAATAATATTCCAGGTTGTGATAAGGAAGTGGTAAGTTGTTTAAGAAAAGAGTATGTGTGATTTCATATGAATAGCCATATTCAGACTTCTCCCTGTCTAACATAGCACCCCTACTTACTATACACACATAAACATACACATACACATATGTATATGTGTATGTGTATGTTTATGGAATAACATACTTATGCATTATATATTTCCCCTTTAAAAATAGATTGCTCAGATACCATATGGCATGACATGGTAAAATATGTTTTAGAAAAATTTCTCTCAGTTACTAAATCATGTTTAGGCACTTAATGTTTTTTAAAAATTATATATACATGTACATACACACACACACACACACACACACACACACACACACACACACACATGTCCTTACCAGGCTTAATGTAATTACAATTGAATGTAATTCAATTCAAATAAGAACAGTACAGAAAACCTAGACAATTTCTTGGTTTCTGCCTCCTGCAACTGCATCAATGTGATCCATCCAGACACCCATATCCTTGAGCTGATCCCCAGTGCTAAGACTCTACTGAAAATAGTTCCAAGTTCTGAGTTATGCAGGTAGCCTAGTTCCTCCTGATCATGAAGAACAGAATAGCAACTCCTGCTTAGACAACATGAGAACTCCTGAATTTGTGCTTTCCTTGTGTAAAGTTGTTACAAAGGAGAGCCCTTGGGTAAGGCTGTTAAAATAGTAACTCATATGTTGTTCACTTCCCTTATTGTCCTTTTCATTTCTCTCTCTTTCTTCTCTATATTTACAGCAAAATACATTTACTAATTCCAGGTTTTGATATCAATAAGATATTCTGTGAGACATGCAAACATCTTACTTTGATATTTATTGCTAATGCAGTACTTGCATTGCTCCTTGTGTTTGTAAAGTTTTCTGTACTGTACATCAACTGATGATTAGTTGTTATGTTAAATTCTTTCTGGATCAGATTTTCCATAAGAAGATAAACTTGAACAGAATAAAATTACAGATGACACCACAGAACACTAGATAATATGTGATACGTGGGATTGAAAAGATTTTTTGGTTGGCATCAGCAATTCAGACAAACTATATAACTATATAAATGCATATGGACTAGAAATAATTAGTGTGAACACAATGCTAATGAAGAGATAGTGAACTGTCAGGGGAGATTAATTTTCAAAGAATGACATTGAAATCTGGTAGGTAAATTTCTTCCAATGGAAGTATTAAATACTAAATTTATACCATCTAGAAGCAATTGATTTTTTAATATTCTCATTACTTGCCTGACCACATAGAAAAGGATGGACAAACAAGG
The DNA here is from genome assembly GCA_028551405.1 of Uromys caudimaculatus. Taxonomy (NCBI): domain Eukaryota; kingdom Metazoa; phylum Chordata; class Mammalia; order Rodentia; family Muridae; genus Uromys; species Uromys caudimaculatus. The sequence continues at coordinate 127,853,590 of CM052703.1, read as the reverse complement.
AACAAAGAAAACCTATAAAAATATAATTTGCCAATATGCAATGACAGTTTATCCATGAGTGTATAACATAGATTGAATAAGTTGAAACTTTGAGATCCTTGCTATCACTAGAATAACAAATAATACTTCCTTCTTTGTTCTGAGAGGACCTTATGCAACAAGTATGATGATAATATGTGAAAACCTACAATTCAAAGAGATGACAGTGTCAGTGGGACTTGCAAATATTACAGCTCTGAGGGGAAATGTATCCTGGCAGTTGAAAGCCAAATCATACTGGAAAGTTACAGCACATATTCAAAACTCACACAAGAGATTTATTGGAAGGAAAAGACCCAGGAGAATTGTACCCTATTCAGGCTACAATCAGCAGAGAACTGAGCAGGGGTTGTATAACATTTCTTGGGAGCAGAGCTTTCTGGCGATTTTCAGATGGGGGTTTGTGGATTTTCAAGTCCAGAGCTTAGGCTTTTTCCTTTTTAGTGCTGTGATAGGATCTAGATGTTAGGGTAGTTTGAGTGTTCTTTGGGTGGAACATGGTGGCTGGAGGTCATTAGGGACAGAGGTTTGACACTTCTGTACCCCAAGCATTTTACAATATTTTTCTTTTTGTTTATTATTAATAAACAATATGGGGTAGGAAGGGGTAATTGCTATCATTTAACTACTTCCCGCTCAATTCTTCTCCTCTGAATCCTCTTGTGCCATGCCCTCACATTTATTCGCAGGGAAAGACCAATAGCTTGGCGATCTGTGTTCAGTCTAGATAATCTGAATAGACTAGAAGACAGGGTTTATATTAAGTTTGTCGGGGCAGAGCTTTCTCGAAATTTCCTGCATCTCAAATTCAGAGCTTGTTCTTTTCACGCAGTAGGGCAGGGGTCTGGATCCAGCTGTTAGTGCAATTAGAATGTACTGTGTGTGGAACCTGTTGGTTGTAGATCATCAGAGACAGGGCCTGGTCAGTGGTGTGCCTTGAGGGATTCAAAGCTACAGCAATTCTTCGCAATGGGCTCTCCAAGGGATTGTAACAAGCAGCAAATCCCTGGTCTCTTTCAGAAATTTATTCTGAAAGTGAATCGTGCCCAGTGAAGGTGATGCAGCACTCCAAGATTCACAAAAAAACTGCCATATCTTAAAGCAGAATCAGTGGCTTAAGACACACACACACACACAAACACACACACACACACACACACACACACACATGCACACAAATGCACACACACACACACATGCACACAAAATGCACACACACACACACACACACACACACGCACACACACACACACACACACGCACGCATGCACACAAATGCACACACACACATGCACACAAAATGCACACACACACACACACACACGCACACACGCACACACACACACACACACACGCACGCATGCACACAAATGCACACACACACATGCACACACGCACACACATGCACGCATGTACACAAATGCACACACACACACACACACACGCACACAATTCTTGCAAAGGAGGCAGAATTACATAACTCAGATCTGTAATACTGTGAATAAAACTATTTCTATTTTTCATTGTATCTGTCTCCTGTAGATTTCAGGAACAGTCTTCCTTTTCTTGAGCATCTCATAGGCAGGCTTTGCTGATACTGAGAACCAGTTCAGTCCCCAGGAGTTTGACTGGTAAAAACTCTCCCTACAGACAATTTTGTTGGCTCTCCTTGTATTTGAATGGATGAGTTTTTGAATCCAAAAAATGAATCAAATATAAACCAGTCTGGAAAGAGTTCTCAAATAAGAAGAGAAAGCAAAAGCTGGGTAATCATGATCTGAACTGCTGAGTCATCTATCTCTCCCTCCCCCTGAGAAAATAGAAAGTAGATGACAGGAAAATCTGCTATTTATCCTGAGCACCATTTCAATTAACAATAGAGCAAAAACAGCCATTAGTGCCTGATTGCCAATCATGTGCCTGGAGTCTGCAAGTGAGGAAATCTCTACGAACCACCAGTTTCTGTTTGTAATTTTCTTATTGTGATTCTGGCCAGCCAAGTGAAATTTGATTTTGATTATTTGTGATATGATTGTGCCAGGTTCCACAAGTTTTATGATTATAAAATGAATTATAGCAGTATAGAACACATTTATCTCTATTATAATGTACTCCAAAAAGCTGCTTGGATTGTAAAAAGAAATGGTGGGTCCAATCCCTTGGCCAGAAATATAGCCACAGAATATCTCTCACTGATATAATGATAAAGAAATAATTTAAGACATACCTATTTTCAAAATGAAATTGTATATATATATATATATATATATATATGTGTGTGTGTGTGTGTGTGTGTGTGTGCCTGCGTGTGTGTGTGTGTATATGCACATTCTCAACAATTTTTGTGTGGGTATACAGTTTTATGTTGCACACATGTGTTCATCCAGATTGCCAGCTTAGGACAATTTATATTATTATTTATTACTAACAATTTATTTTGATAAAATAATTTATGCAATATCATTATTTGAATAGTTTGTGTTTGAAAAAATATATCAAGTTCCCTATCCTTGAATATCTGCCCCCACAACACTAGTGTCCCTATTCCATCTAACTTCATATACTTTCTCACTCTTTAATAAAGACTGATTATTTAAGGCATCTGTGAGTACGTGGATATGAGACCACCTATATCCACAAACTTCAGAGTACCAGGTCCTCATTGGGATGTATTCATCAAACTTCACCCCAGCAATGGATTTTGGAAGAGACTGTAGCAGCACACATAGGGCTAGCACATGTTGAAAACAGATAGAAATACTAGTACTAAGAAGGGAAAGTAGACACCAAGTACCATCCTTAACCAAGACACTATTTGCAATTGAAACCTGCTGTGTAGAAAGGCAAAACACATTTTTTTCCAATGGAGTTCTACAGGTTCCATCAACCACATTCCAGGGCAGGAATCAGGGACAGGAATGCAAAAAACAGATCCAATTTTCTTTCATTGTTCTCTTGTGGATATTTGATACGTTTTATTTTTGTACTCTTTTCCTTTATTGGGTGTTTTATTTGGTCATATTGTTTGTTGTTTTGTTTTTATTGTTGGGGGTGAGACACACACAAAAATACTACCTTGTACACAAGCAAGGATGGATGAAATTTTATTGGTAGGGAGACAGGAATATCTGGGAGTAGTTGGAAAGGTGGAAAGACAGTAATTAAAAATATATTGTGTGAAAAACATCAAATAAAATACAAAATGAATTTATATACTAACAAATACAATTGAAACCATTGAACAGATAGAAATGTTTTTATAATATTATATTGTAAATGTGACTGAAATATGTAGGAATAGCTTAACATACATAAAGAGCTCATGTAAAGTACTACATTAATACAGTAATGACAAAGGACTACACGATCATTTCAATATCCAGTAAAAAAAAATAAAAATCTTTGAAAATCTCTAGTCAATTTTATGATTTGAAAAAATATTTCAAATGAGAGTTACAAAAGTGAAATTACATAAACATAAATGGAAAAGTAATATATACAGATCCTAAAAACCTCAGTATATCTGCCATTTTAAAAATCATTTGATACACATTGTTGCTACTTCTACTGGACATTGTCCCAGATGCTGTGTCATTAGGTAAAGTAAATGCTAGGCTTTTTTTCCTAAATATAAGATAATGCACAAGTTCTGTAAGGCGTACTCTGACAAAGTAAGAGACCTGACAAAAGTAACAGATTGGGAATGGGGCTGGAGTCAAGTGGGGAGAAGAAGGGAGACAGTGGGAGAGGAAACAAGGAGAAACAGCTGGGGTAAGGACAGGGGAGTGTGGGAAGGAATATAGGAGGAATAACTAAAAACTGGGGTACTAGAAGAGGACTGGAGGGGTAGCAAGGAAACATAAAACTACGAAAGCATTATAAATTATATGCATGTGTGTGTATATATAATGTGTGTGTGTGTGTGTGTGTGTGTGTGTGTGTGTGTGTGTGTGTGTGTGTGTGTGTGTTTGTGGTCTAAATGAAATCAGCAAATAATGGGTCTCTACTGGCCATCACTTGTCACCAAACATAGCTTCCATTACTGGAATTGTTTTACATTTAAATGAGTTATGGATCAAAAGGGTTGTCATAAGTAGAATAGAAATCTCCAAACAACTTAAATAATTGCTAAGACTATAGATTTTTGTCCCCAAACTGAGAGCAAGGCCCCATTGTTGATGACAGTACTGAGAAAGTTCATTGAACTTGAGGTGCCCACATAGAACTTACACTGCAGGGTCTTTGTTAAAGAACTAGGTCCTTCTCACACACACCATGACTTCCATTTAAAGGATTTTATAGGATGTCTGGATGTACAAATAAGTGGGTCTCTGATTCTTATGCCTTGTCTTGGGCTTATGTGTTTCTGTTGATTTATCTTGCACAATGACCTTATCATAGTTTTATTACTACTTTTTAAATAAAGCTCTAATAAATATCCACGTCAATCATTTATGTTCATGAATGAAATATGACTTAAGCAACACAATGTCTGAGCAACTTCCTAATCTCTATGCTGTTTGATTCTACCTCCCAAAGATAACTCTGAGTTACTACTTACTAATTCCTTTGTTCTGTTTTGGCTGCTCTTGACTTAATTGAGCAGCCCTCTGGGTCATGTTCTCCTGGTTCAATTACATGGTGGTTCTGTTTTTCTCCCATGTACACACTTTAGGCATGGCATCTCTCTGACCTTCCTCTTCCTCATGGTCCCAAGTGTGGGAACCTTAAATCCTGCCAGTGTCTTGCCTCCCCAGCTAATCAGAATTAACTGGGGGCATGTTCCTGGAAGCTACATGCAGATCCTCTCCTGCAAACAGGTTTTGGGATCCAATTAACATTAAAATACAGTTGCATTGAGGCAGATATTAACTCTGTGCCAGCATTGATTAGTATATTACTACTATAGATAATTTTTGTTTTATTTTATTTTCTTAAATTTTAATTTCTTAATTTTCTTAAATTTAATGAATGGATAAATAAATAACTGAATATAAAGTGAATATGTAGCCACTAGAGTAAAGGTTAGCAACTGAACTCTCACATATAACCAGTCAGAAAGATAAAATCTAGTTTTCCAGAAAGTGAAACTAGGTACATCAATTAGGACAGATCTCAGGTTCAACAGTTGTTGAACAACAAATAATTTGACTTCACAGTTTTCTGAGTGTGCATTTACAAGGATACAGTTTGGTGTTTTTTTTCTTTTTGTTGTTTTGGGGTTTTCTTGTTGTTGTTTGTTTGATGGGTTTTTTAATTATTTTTTTTTCAATATGGTTTTATTTTCTGGATTTTGAGGGACTTGTTTTTTATTGGATTTATTTTTTTTAATTTTTATTTTTTTGAAAAAGGGCTTAAAGTTGGGAGGAAAGTGGGAGAGGATCTGCAGAACTTGAGGGAGTGGTATGATATAATTGAATATTTCAATTAAAATGTTGTTTAAAATGATAAAAATTATAATATACAAGAATATCAGTAAACAATACTCCCCAGAGCTCCCAGGAACTAAACCACCAACCAAAAAGTACACATAGAGACCCATAGTTCCAACAGAGGATTACCTTGTCTGGCATCAGTGAGAGGGGAGGCCCTTGGTCCTGTGGAGACTTGAGGCCACATCATAAGGCAGTGAGCAGGGAGTGAGTGGGTGGGTTAGGGAGCTCTCTCATAGACACAGGGGAAAGGAGGATGGGGCAGGGTGTTTGGAGAGGTGAATAACACTTGAAATATAAACAAATAAAATAACCAAAAATTACAAAGTATATTTCAGTACTTAAATATCTTTTGTAATTTAAAAAACATGGCAAGTAATAAAAACATGGTTACACCTAAAGGTGATTTAAGCAAACCTGTAGTAAATGAGAAAATATAAACTGTTGATTCAATTTTATTCACAAGCAATTAAAAATGATAGTCAGTAATGAAGAAATTTTACAATACCACCAGCTAAATGTGGTGACCTGCCTCTGTTGTGATCTTCTCATGATGCTGAGGTGAAGCATTATTTCAGTAATGAACTTGAAGTCACAGATGGCAGCACAGCGAGACCCTGTATCAGAAAGACATAAGGCAATTTTGCACAAAACTAAAAGAAAAGAAAATAAGAAAGGAGTAGGAACAGAGGAGAGATAGGGCTATCATCAGGATGTAAAATGAATAATAAAATTAAAATTAAAATACACAAATAATGTGCATTTCTTCCAAGCAAGATAACATATGACACCTGAAAGAACAGGAGAATGTTATAATCCATATAAAAACAAACTAGGTAGTGAAGTGTTTCCATATAGTTGATGAATAAATACAACAAAATTGCAAACAAAACTTACCCTTTGACATAATATATAGGTAACCATATCTGATCTATTAACAAATTTTCACATTCAAATCTTTCTTATTTTCTTTTAGTTTTGTGCAAAATTGCCTTATGCTAAGAGCATAAGACTTTTTCTCAAATACCTTTTTCTGATATCTGGGTCTATAACTAAAATTGTATTGTTTTACAAGGAATGTTAGGAGAGTATGTAATGCTTTTGATGATCTGGATCTTGTACTTATAACCCATGTAAATCCCTCTGCTATTAAAATAGCAAATACATTTACTTTCATGTGCTGACTTATATACCAGATCCTGGCTTATAATTCCATGGTATAAAAATGTTTTTCAGTAATGACAGCAGTAAGTTGAATTAGCACTTTACATGAGTCTTTAAAGTAGGTTGTCCTTTAGCAGACTATACTTGTCATAATATTAGTCATTCATAAGGAAATACATTATAGTCAACATTGAAAGAACATCTGAAATACACAATTGAATTGAGAGCTTGAAATACACTTTCTTTATTTGAAATAATTATAATTATGACATTCTTTATTGTTATATGCTTAAATATATCCTTCAGTGGACTAAAATTTACTCCTCAAAACCAAGCAATTAAGCCAACAGTAGTGGTCCCCTCCAGAATGTACCAGAGACTCTCAGGGCTCATAGGGAGGGACCTTAGATGAAATTCCTAAAAATAGGGAGAGAGTACTTATAGAGCCCACCTCAAGCATAAAGATAGGACATCAAGTGAGGGAAGGGGTTGCCATCCCACAGTCAAATTTCTGACTCATAATTCTTCCTGTCTGAAAAAACTACAGGGAAGCTTAAGGAAAATTGTGTCCAGCCACAAGCCCAAAGTGGGATCCATCTCAAGGGGAAGTCTCAAGGCCTGACACTATTCCTGAGGCTATGGAGTACTCACAAACAGGAACAAATCATAACTGTCCTCCGAAAGACCCAACAATCAGCTGAAAGAGTCAGATGCAGATATTTGCACCCAACCAGTGTACAAAAGCTCCTGACCCCTGTGGTTGAATTAGGGAAAAGCTTGAAGAAACTGAGGAGGAGGAGGAGGCTCACCCTGTAGGAGGATCAGCAGTCTCAATTTACCTGGACCTCGAGATCTCTCAGACACTGGACCACCAACCAGGCAGCATACACTAGCTCATAAGAGGCCTTCCAACACATATACAGCAGAGGACTGCTGGGTCTAGGTTCAATCAGAGAAGATGCACCTATCCCTCAAGAGACTGGAGGCCCCAGGGAGTTTAGAAGTCTGGTGGGGTGGGGAAGTAAGGACATCTTCTTAGAGACAGGAGGGTGAGGAATGGTGGGATGTGGAATAGAGGATGGAACAGGAGGGGAATAAAATCTGGACTGTATAAAAGGAATAAAAATAAAAATAAATAAAAATATGACAATTTGTCCTCTTTAAAACTGATCTCAGAATTTACTCTGCACAGTAAATTTGCAGTTTATTCAGTCAAAACTGCTGGATGATAGGGAACTGCCCACCTTATATTCAGTATAACTATTACTTACCTTTTTTTCTGCTTTGGGGCATGCCTTGTAACAGGGTTAAACATAGCACAGAAATCATTTTTCATTCCCTTCTGATTCCTTTATGATTATATACAGGTCTCCAAGTCATGTGAGAAGCATACCAATTGGACACTTATTCAAAGAAATAATAATGACAATAATAGAAGTAGCAACCTTTAACTAGAAGTAAACTGAAACATTCCTGGAAATATTTGGGGAGACCCATTGCTTGGAAATATGCAACAATTATTAGTTTCTGTATGCCTGGAAATGAAATCAGACATATACCTTCCCTGTTATTTTCTTTTTATAAGAAGGTTCTTTCTGCTTACAGCTAGTCTTTTATTTTCTCATGGTCTTACAAAAAAGAAAATACTCAGAGAATATTACAACCTAGTTCTGGACATATCTACTTCTCTATCAGACATTCAAATTTTTCTTCTTCCTACAATAACTTCATAAAAATATTTGTCCTATCTCCTAAGAGCTGGAGGAATAAAAAGGAACAATTGAGGTTATGGTGGGCCCATTTCCTACCCCTATACCTCAGTCTACATTTAATCCGATAGCTAGCCTCTCAACAGAGCATAGCCCTTGTGCTCTTATTTGTGCTGAGAACTGTCCAGAGGAGAGTGGAATTTCTATACTTACACATGACACAAGATTCTACCATATTCCCTTTCACTGCTATATTTTTCATTGGCCATTTGAATTGCTTGAACTCTTCTGTAGGTCCTTGTCTCCTGCCCCACTAAACTAGGGTATTTTATAATAACTTTCCTTGAAACATTTCTTTGTCCATTAAACCACAGGAATTCAGAAGAAAACCCATTTTATAACTTTTTTAGTTCATTCTAACTGATGATGCTGTCACACTTTAATCATACCTAATCCCAAATTCCATGGTTAATAGATGTCCAGTGATCAATAACTCATTCCATTTCACAGAGTCAAAGCACAGATTTTTTTTAAAAAAGTGGCAGTTAGGTTCCATCTTGTTGGTGGATTGCTCAAATATCCATGAGATGACCAGGTATAATCTGGCAAAAAGTTTATTTTGAGTTCCTTTTAAGATTCATACTTTCTGTTCTTCCTTCTTCTTGGTTGTAACCAATTACTCATTCAAATTTTCCCATTGTTACTCAGTTATGAAAATAGTTTCACCTAGAGATTCAAGCCCACAGAAATTTGAAATTTCATATCACCCTAGCAGAAATTAAGAAACTTGAATACAAAACTGACAACAAATGTTTTGGTGTATGTGGGAAAAGGGAACCCTCACTCACTGTTTTTGTGATAGGATAGTGGTTCAATTTCATTAGAAATCATTAGTCAGAGCTATCAAAATGCTAAATATAAATATCATATGCTTTGATTATATCACTCCTTGTTGTATATCCAAAGGTACTCAAGAGTTTTCTGCAAGGTTATTTCCTTGAATATGTTTACTAGTTATATATTCACAATACACAGGGAATAGAAGCAACCTAACTGCCTCAGTTGGTAAACGTATGATAAAAATAGAGTTAGTATACAATGTGAAAAGTAATAGAGAAAAATGTTTTACAATAGACAAACAGAACTACATGAAGTTCACAATGACTGCTAATCTAGACCATCAGTGACAAATACCAAACCTGTTATCTAAGGAGACTCCTATGTCCAGCCTTTTATATTAATACACTTATACAAGGATAACTTCAGGTACAATAAAATTAAAAGGGGCAATTTCCTGTGTGAAAAATAGAAAGAGTAATAGGGTGAAATATACTAGTTTTCAAGAGATCTGATAGAGTAAATGGGGAGGAAAAAGGGACTTAATTTTGAAATGTAAAAATTAGTAAATATAGATTAACAAATCAGGTAAAATATCAGATAAAAAATCAGCAGAATATCAACTCCCTACCTAAAAATCCTACAATAAATAAATGTGGTTGTGTAGATAACCACATAGCGATCACATAAAAATTCTATATCTGATCTGAAAAATGGTTCTTAAAAGGCCCATAGATCATCTATCAAATAAATTCAGAAAATCACAACAAATCAAAACACAGTGTGCAACACAGTCAGCAAATACTTTGATAAAACACTTCCTGTGTGTAAATCACAGGAGCTATTGTGAAAGTGGGGTAAGAAAGTCAATATAATCTGGTATATGAGGCCATTTGCTACAAGATTATGTCTTCTAGAAATGCCAGTAATTACACTAACAAAGTTGATTTTCAAATATTTCAAGCACATAAAAAATGTTCATGGTAAGAGATACAGCTTTCTGCAGAGAAAAAAAAAAAACAATTGGCTGTCCAACAGAAAATGTTCAACCCTAAAACTATACGTACATGATATTATACAAACTGAAACGGCTGTATTTATATCTTAAGGAATAAATACGCACATGTTTGCTTCGGCACACTTCGGGACTTTGCAGGGGTATTTAAGACAACATGGAGAAGATGTTTTGTTTTGTTTTCTGAGACGTCACTGAGTAGAAAGGTAAGTTGTGTGCTTTTTCTGCCTCTCTGAGCTAGTAGATTTTTACCACAGTGTCTGGCTCCTGAGTCTTCATTTGGTAAACTGAATGGTTTGGATTTATTTTAAAAAACAACAGACCAATAATCTACAGTGGAATAATAAAACTCATTGGGAAATCCTACAAATCATGACTATACATCAAAAAATATTTTGAATTTTAAAATCCAAATATATTTATTACAAATAAATGTCTGTCACTTAATAGCTATGGCAATTTAATATATTACTCTCTGGAACCATAAACTAGTACAGACAATTCTACATCCAACACTCATATAATATTCTAAGACACCTATGTTGAATAATGAACATGTTCAGTATAATTTACCCCAGAAATTATTCACACATGAACACAATGCTTGCAGACCAATATTTCAAGTAGATGATTGACGGTTTCAAATACTGATTATACCAAAACTTCACCTATCACATATATCTTTGTTCGTCTTCCTGTGTCATACAATCAATGTGATTGACTATGTATGTCATGGTCTGAAGATTATTATAAAACAACTCATAGAAAACCTAATTTAAGTCCATAGAATAATCATTCCATCTGTGTTATATAACTGTAATATAAAAACTAAAATCCACATCTCATTTCTAAATCCTGAGCTGTGAATATTTTTACACATTATGTTTTCTGAAATTAAGGTCAGCTTCCTAAACACTTGTGAAATCCTAGGTAACTTACTTCTACAAAGAGGACTAATTCATATTGATATGGTTAGTTTCTGTGACTCTGTGAATAACATATATTGTTAATATAATCCTTAATGTAACCATCTCTTCAATTCAAGTAGCTATAATAAAATAATAGGAAGATAAAATGTGACTCTATCTCAGTTTCAATAATGTCTCCAAGAAAAAAAAAAAGCTGTCCACACTTCTCTCAGAAGTTCAAAGTGATATGCGTGGTCACTAAAGCAGGACCTTACAATAAATTCCAAAAAAAAAAAAAAAAAAATATATATATATATATATATATATATATATATATATATATATATATATATATATATAAAAGAATCTACTTTGCTGTTGATAACCCCAAGTTACTACTTACTATTTACTTTGTTCTATCTGTGCTGCTCTTAACTTCAGTCAGCCTCAAGGCCATGTTTTTATGATTCCCCTAACTCATGGGGGCTTCTTCTTCTCACTCCTCCATCTACCTTCTTGTTTCTTTTCTTCTCTGACTCCAAGCGTGCAAAAATTAAACCCTATCTCTGTCTATTCTACCAAGCTATTTGCTCTTGGACACTTTACCAATCATAAATAACTTGGGGGCAGAGTCACTCAGATCTACATGCAGACTATCTTCTCTCTGTGCCAGCCATTCTTTAGGGTACAAAATTAGAGTTAGAATACAAAAGGCATTATGTCAACCCACTATATCTCTCCCATTTTTTCTAATCTTGGACCACTTCTATTTTTGTCCACCTAGATATGATAATTAAACACCTCCATTTCTCCATGTTTATCTTTTTTAGTGCCACATCTGTTGTGTTGTTGTTTTTAGCAGCAGGAACCATGTTGTCTCGGGTAGTTAGCAATGATACCTCTTCTCAGATGTGGGACTCAGAGGACTAAGATTTAAAATGCATCAATAATTTTTGAGACTGCATACAACATGGCAAAAGACTGCCTAACTGTGATTTAATATGTAGACATCCTCTGTCCTATTGACCTCACACTATCCTACATACAAGTCATGCTCCTGCCATTATTAATCTTAACTAAAATTTGAGTAATAATCATGTAAACAGTTTTCCAATCAAATTAAATTCCCTCAATCAACATTCCTTCAGTTGGCTTTCTCATTCCACATCTCAAGTCACCAATTCTCTTGGAAAATTCATTCTTGTATTTATCACAAAAATACCCCAAGTGCTGTTAAAAAAAGTTATTTTTCCAGGTGAAAGACATAAATAATGTCTCATATTGCACTCAATGGCAATCCAACTTAACATTTCACCAAAATTTGCTCTGAGGAACAAATGAGGTTCTTGGGCTTATTTACAAAGCAAAGGAAATGGGCCATTTACTGGATATCAGAGCTCCAAGAAAAAAGTTGCTCCAGAATATATTTCCTTAGTAGAGATAATGGTTTTCAAGAAGTTGTATTTATGGAAACTTTCTCCAGTATCTGACAAGTATACACTAAACCTCTTGGAAAAGATGTACAATCATTTTTATAGGATGATTCTGAAGCTGAGACCAACTTAAATGCACTGTCATCTTTATTAAATCGTGGCTGTATATGTTAAATTTATCATGTTGCTTTGCTTTCAAACACATAAAACAATGATTGACAGTCTTTTTGTCAAGGAACTTAGATGTGGTTCATGGCCAGGATGATGTGAAAATTTAAACATTAATAGGATAAAGTCATCTTCCAAATCAATGTAGTTGTCATTCAGTTTCTATCCCAGACCATTTATGAAGAGTTCACTGGTTAGTAAATGAAACGATTTGAAAATTAACACAAATAATTTACTGTAAAAATGCATATAAAATAATATAAAATGTTTTATTGGTTCTTTTTAAATTTAGTACTATATGTCCAATCCTATTCATTTCCCCTTGTGCCAATCCTCTGTCTTTGCAACATTGCTCCCAAATGGAAAAGCAAATCACTCATCATGGAAGTTAGAGTATGTCACAATTTATCCCTCAGTGTTCTCCACTCTTCTTTGCTCACAAATGCCATCCATCTGGTTCAAGGACCATGTAATATGCTACACTGTCAATACAGGAACCACACTGGGACTCAATATCCTGTTGTTAATCAGTCTCATGGAAATTCTGCAACTTTGGACCTGTAGGACTAGCCAAGTCACATGTTCCAGCAGTTCATTGATGGAGAACATTTTGGGGTAGGCCAATTCAAAGCCCTGCATCTGGGCCTGGGAGGTATCTGAGCTGATCAGCCTGTCAGCTTTCCTGGACTATTTCATCCAATGCTACTGCCAGCAAGGATCCAAGAAAGCAATCAGCTCTCCTGTTTTCACACCTCAAGTCTGGCTCACTTGCATCCATACCATCAGGGGTAGCTCAACTGTACTGCCCAGGGGAGTTGCAGAGCCTAATCTCTAGGTGTATTGTTTCATCTCAGGAGTGGTTTCAGGAGTGCTATGCCCTGCCTGAAGTATCACACAGGGCAAGGGTCAACTCAGATGCTGTCTGTCTGTGTGGTGTCTGACATGTGGTCATCTGAGGCAAGGTCCCTGTCTGAGCTCCTTGGCATCAGAGTACTGGTCATCGTTGCTGGCTTTCTGCCTGGTGAATGATGTGTCAGGTAATGTATATTGTATCTTAAACAGTATTTTTGAATGATTCTATAAAATTATTTTGATAACAAAACTTATCAAATGCTTATCTAACAAGAACAGAAATGCATGTCTCCATAGCTATATAAGTAAATTGTGAGCAAAACATAAAGGAGCTGTGGGGCAAAAGTACTCTAGAATTTGTCTGTGTAGTACACAATTGTAGTTTAGCTTTAGGAAGAATTTCAGAATATTGTTGGGGGTTAGGGCACTGCTAGTATAAATAAAAACATTAACTAAAATTTATTCAGAAATTCAATCCCAGAAAATTAATATGGACAGTCATATTTTGAGACAGCTGGTATGGACTTATAACCTCCAGACCTATGCCCACACTTGTGCACAACTTGCTTCATTTACATTCACAAGAAATCCCTGATTCTCAACTCACAATTCAAACAACAAAAAGTAGGTTTAAAATTTCTTGAAGAAGAAAGCAATCATGGGGAGTAGGGAGTGGGAGGGATGGAGATGAGTGGAAAGGAAACAGGGAGGGGAAGACTGGAACATGATTAGATATTGGGGAAAACAGGAATGAAGCCTTCAGGGCAAGATGAAAGAATAAAAACAGACAACCTCTGGAGGGAGGAGGGGGGCCCTTTAGAATGTACCAGAGACCTGGGAGGTGAAAGACTCTCACCTCCTTAGATGAAATGCTCTACAGTAGGGAAAATGAACTTCTAGAGTCTACCTCCAGTAGGCATCAAGTTGAGAGATAGGGTTGCCATCTCAAAGTCAAAAATTCTGACCCAGAATTCTTCCACTTTGAAAGAACTGCAGGTCCAAAAATGCAGAAGAGCCTGAGGGAAAAGAGATCCAGTGACAGGCCCAAAATTTAAGTACTAAATTTCCAGGAACAGATGTTCTCCATCAGAGCAAGCAAAATATACGCAATGCAACTTTTATTTCCCTTTGTCTGTTCTTTCCTCATGCTATTGTCCTACAACCTATACCAATGCAGAGAAGGGAAGGAATGCTACACATTCCAAAGGTGTTCAAAATCTTAGGGGCATGTTCTAGCAATATTTATAATGGATAGCAAGGTATGGGGATAAAAGTCATTACATAGTTGATGTTACCCTGGATGTTTTCTGCAGCGATACCCTATGAGAGAATATAATTTTTGGTTTGTTCACAACTTTTCCTGAATTGCTACACTTTTTCCTCTTCCTCCATTTATAAATACCAAAAATTCTACAAATAAAATATTAGTATCTGCATAGCAATAAAAGGAAAGACTATAACAATAAACAATAACAAAAAATGAGAACCCATATCATGGAAAAATCAGCTCATTCAATAGAATAACATACATTTAATCACACAACGGATGAGTATTTTCAAATTTTATTCAATAGCATGGTCAAGTTACCAGAAAAATGGTTTATTTGAACAAGCTAATTGTATGAATACACATTTTACCAAAGTAGGTGTGACACCATGGATGAAACATAAATATTTCTATAATTTAATTCTTATTAAAATATAAATATTAACAATGTGAGAAATTCTATACAAATCTAACATGCCAATAGCTAATTCATCATGTCATTTTACATGTATGATAATTACATAAGGGTAGTTACATTAAGATTGATGTCTGAATAACATACTACCGTACTAAAGTTAAACTAGTGTATATAGCTAAAATATTTTTTGATTTACATCTTATATCTCCTTCAAAAATTTAAGCCAAAGTTTTCATATGGCATGGTATGGTAAAACATAATTCAGAAAAATTTTTCTCAGTTAATAAAATAGAGTTTTATCCATCTATTGCTTAAAGATATCACAGTCCTTAGTGGATTTAATATAATCATTATTGAATGACAAGGAGAATTCAAAGTAAAATTGTTGCAAAAAACCTTTACAATTTCTAAGTTTCTGTATTCTCTAACTATGTCAAAGTGACCCATCCAGACACTCTTCTCCTTGAGCAATTCTCAAGCTGAAATCAAATTCAACTTTTAATTTGCAAAATTAACCTAGGTCCTCATGCACATGAAAGAGAGCATAACAACTCCCAGATAGCTACAGTAAGAGCCCCTCTGGGTTTATTCTTTTCCTATCTAAACATATAACAAAAGAAGAGTCATTAAGTAATGCTACACACCATAACTAATGGTATCTCTCCTGCTTATTTCCGTCTCTTCTCTCTTTCTGTACATTTCACTTTCATAGCTATATTTGCACCTATTGGTACATATACTCACTCATCTTTATCACCTTTTTTCTGTAAATGTCCTATTCTGTGAGGTATGTAAACTTCTTCCTCTAATACTTCTAAGTATTACAATACTTTGATTGTTGCTTCTGTCTGTTAAGTTATCAACTAGTATATCTTTTTCTTTTTTTTGGTCTTTAGAGACAGGGTTTCTCTATGTAGCCCTGGCAAAGGCAACTCTTATAAGGACATTTAATTGGGGCTGGCTTACAGGTTCAGAGGTTCAGTCCATTATCATCAAGGCAGGAAGCATGGCAGCATCCAGGCAGGCATGTTGCAGGTGGAGCTGAGAGTTCTACATCTTCATCTGAAGGCTGCTATCAGAAGACTGACTTCCAAGCAGCTAGGAGAAGGATCTTATAGCCCATGCCCAGAGTGACACACCTACTCCAACAAGACCACAAATCCTCCAACAGGGCCACACCTCCAAATAGTGCCACTCCCTGAGCCAAGCATATTCAAACCATAACAATTATACTATTGGAATGAGTATGTATCAAACTTCCATACACACACACACACACACACACACACACACACACACACTTATGCCAAGCTACTCTCAGCTCACTACGGAGTTAAGAATTCCTGATCCTCCTGCCTCTACCTCCTAAGTGCTGGGATAACCATAAATGCTGTCATTGAAGAGTTAAAATAAAGATGCAGGCAAGTCAGGATAAGCCCAGACACTCCCGCTTTCCCCCTCCCCTCCTCTCAGCCCAGACTAGCCCAGACACTCCCGCTTTCCCCCTCCCCTCCTCCCATTCTGGTCAGCACATTTTTCATCACTACTCCCCTAACTCAGGGGCAGCTTGACCAAGGACATTCTGTTTTCCCTGCCATAAGATAAAAACAAACCACAAGGACATTTATGTAACTGAAACCCTGTATTTTTCCCTGATGCATGGAAAATTCCATCTGCTCTTTCCTATAAATACTTTTAATTTTAGCTGATAGGGGTC
>CM052703.1:127812353-127836131 GCA_028551405.1 Uromys caudimaculatus | reverse complement strand
ATTCTGGTCAGCACATTTTTCATCACTACTCCCCTAACTCAGGGGCAGCTTGACCAAGGACATTCTGTTTTCCCTGCCATAAGATAAAAACAAACCACAAGGACATTTATGTAACTGAAACCCTGTATTTTTCCCTGATGCATGGAAAATTCCATCTGCTCTTTCCTATAAATACTTTTAATTTTAGCTGATAGGGGTCAACTCCTCTTGTCTCTGTATAGACTATGAGTCAGCCCTAGTGCACTAGAATAAGCCCGAATAAACCTCTTGTATTTACATCAAGAACGGTCTTTCGTGAGTTCTTGGGGGGTCGTGCCATCCCGAGACTTTGAGCGAGGGTCTCCCCAGCTCGCATAACCGATTTGCAGGCAAGTGGATGGAACTTGAAAATATCATCCTGACCGAGGTAACTCAGTCACAAAAGAAGAAACATGGTATGTACTCACTGATAAGTGGATATTAGCCCAAAAGTTCAGAATGCCCAAGTTTCACTTTATATTAACCGCTGGACTAAGAGTGAGGTCCCAGATGGAGGAGCTGGAGAAAGGACTGAAGGAGCTGAGGGAGTTTGCAGCCCCATGGAGGGAGCAACAGTGTCAATGGGCCTGAACCCCCCACCCGGTCGTCCTGGAGTTTGGACCACCAACCAAAGAATACACATCAAGGGACCCATGGTTCAGACCACATATGTGGCAGAGGATGGCCTCATTGGTCATCAGGGAGAGGAGAGGCCCTTGGGCCTGAGGGTGTTAGAGGCCCCAGTAAAGAGGAATGTCAAGGTGGGAATATGGGAATGGGTGGGTGGGTGGGTGGAAGGTGGAATTCCCTCATAGAGGCGAGGAGAGGGAGGGGATAGGGGGTTTCCAAAGAGGAGACCTAGAAAAGGGGAAACATTGGAAATGTAAATAAAGTATCAAATAAATAAATAAATTAATTAATTAAAAAAAGAAAAAAGAAAATACAATGTGCATTTATGAAATAAAAAATGTGTAATAAAATACTTGTATAAATCTACATGTGTTTTTAAACTTCCACATAAAGTATATACACACACAAAGGCAATTCTTATGTAATACATAGAGTGACCTAAATGTGATTTTACTTTTTAGTGAATTCAGTTAGCATACAGAGGATAACTTTACTTGCATTTCTTTATATTATGAATTAATAAGAGTCACAAGGTCTTTAATCATTGAATGGTGTGTTGTTTGATTCTTCCTGCCATATAGTAGTAGAACATGTTTACTGAAAATAAAAGCAGCAGCTTCAGAGGACATTTTTACAAATATAAGTGAAACTAAAGTGGGATAAACATTCATATTTCTAGATGCAGCTTCCTTCTGAGATCAATCAGCATAAGAGAAGTTGATATAAACATAAAAGGCACTGATTCCTCTATAAAACTGATCCTGGTAGCTTACTCTGCAGAGTGACTTGACAGGTGATCCAGTGACAACTCCTAGATCATAGGTACCTGCCCACGTTATATTCAGTATAAATATTACTCAACTTTATTTCCCTTTGAGCCATGCCTTGGAACAAGGAATAACATGAAACAGAAATCATTCTTCTTTCCTTTCTGATTCCTTTGTGGTTTTGTACAGGTCTCCAAGTCATGTGAGAAGCACATCAGAAGCACACAATTCAAGGAAATAATGACAGGAGACATAGTAACCTTTACCAAGAAGCAAACTGAAATTCTACTGGAGTTATTTGGGGACACCCATTGCTTGGAAAACAGCAAAAAATTTTGGTTTCTGTCTGACTGAAAATGAAAGCAGACATATATCTTCCCCCCTTTTTTTCTCTTTATAAGAAGGTTCTGTTTGCCTATAGGTAGTCCTGTATTTTCTCATGTCTTACACAAGGGAAATATCTCAAAAATGTTGGTACATTTACACAATGGAGTACTAGTCATCTATTAAAAATGACAACATGAAATTCACAGGCAAATGAATGGATCTAGAAAATATCATTCTGAGTGAGGTAATTCAGTAACAAAAGAAGAAACATGGTATGTACTCACTGATAAGTGGTTATTAGCCCAAAAGCTCGGAATACCCAAGATACAACTCACAGATCATATGGAGCTCAAGAAGAAAAAAGACTAAAGTGTGGATGGTTCACTCCTACTTAGAAGGGGTATCAAAATGATTATAGGAAATCGAGGGAGGTAGGGATCTCGGAGGATGAGAGGAGGGGAGGATAAAAAGTGGCAGGATCAGGTGTTTGTAGAGATGAAGAGTTTTGAGGGTCAGAAGATTGAATGAAGGTGTGTTGTTGTAGCGGACAAGGAACTGGGGTGGCCACTATAAAGTCCCAGATGCCAGGGATGTAAGAGGTTACCAGACCCAACAGGGATGACTTTACACAAAATGCCTAACCAGTGGATAGGGGCCACCTGGATGGGGCCACTGAACCACCTCAAAAATTTTAACACAGACTTGTTTCTGTCTTAAGAAAACACAGGGAATTTGTGGAGGAGAGTCTGAAGGAAAGGCTATCCAGAGACTGCCCCACCTAGGGATCTATGCCATCTGTAGACACCAAACCCAGACACTATTGCTGATGCCAAGAAGTGCTTACTGACAGGAACTTGATATTGCTGTCTCCTGAGAGACTCTGCCAGAGTTGGACCAAAACAGATGTGGATGTGCTCAGCCAACCATCATAGGACTGAGCACATGGACCCAAGAGAAGAGTTGGGAAAGTGCTCAATGACCTGAAATGGTTGGTAACTCCCTAGGAAGAACAACAATATCAACTAAAAGGACCCACCAGATCTCATAGGAAATAAACCACTAGCCAAAGAATACAAACGGAGGGACCCAATGTCACAGTTTTAGCAAAGAATTTCCTTGTCTGGTAACAATGGGAGAGGTGGCCCTCTCTCTTTGTCCTGTAGAGACTCAATGCCACAGCATAGGGGGATGTTAGGGAGGTGAGGTGGGAGTAGAAGCAGAGGGCAGAGAGGATGTGATAGGGGGCTTGCAGAGGAGAAACTGGGAATCAAGACAACATTTGAAATGTAAACAATTAAAATAACCAATAATACATACATACATACATACATACATACATACGTAAGAATGAACATGTAATACATATAGATAATATGTTTGCAATAATAATTATTGAAAACAAGTAATATATTTGAAAAGGAAATCAAGACAACATTTGAAATGTAAACAATTAAAATAACCAATAATACATACATACATACATACATACATACATACATACATAAGAATGAACATGTAATACATATAGATAATACATATGCAATAATAATTATTGAAAACAAGTAATATATTTGAAAAGGAGCAAAGAATATCATATTGGTTACTATATTGGTGGATAGGAAAGAGAAAGCAGAAGGGGTAAATAAAACTGTATAATCTCAAAAATAAAGAATAGTTTTAAAAATTCATTTCCACTAAGTAAAGATAGAAGCAATGTCTGACTCTTCCAACTAACATTAAAATAACAAGTCAATGTAGAAATTTACCAAGGTTCTACCTAGGTAACAGGTGAGATTATTGGGAAAATTTACAGAGCATTTTTGATTGGTTTATTTCTGGGCTGTGTGTGCTCAGGAAAAAAGCTGACCAGAAAATCATTACCCAATAAGGATGATGACTCCCTTATAAAACACATAACAGAACCAACCTCCCATACTCCTCACTGGCCTGTTTTGTCCGAGCCTCTTACAAGTCCACATTCAGTAAGTATAGCTTTTCCTAAAATAAATGTCGGAGGGTGTGGATACTGGAGTGAAGATCTCTTTCCTTTTCCTGTCATGTAATGAAGAGATGTAAATAAACTGCAAGACCAGCTAGGATATCTTTTTATCAGGTGGCAGAGACGACTGCCCAAGATGGCTGCTATTTGGCTTGGCATAAAGCACTAGACAGCACCTGGATCTATTCCTCTATCACTTTCTTCTTTTCCAGCTCCTTATTTTGTCAAGAGGCTCTGAGCTTTAGATATTGTTACACAAATGACTCACGATTTTTTCACTACAGTGTTTTACTGAATTCTGAAGCACTTTTGTCATAGGAATGATTCTGGGAAAGACTTTTTGAAATCAGTTGGATTTTTTGATTCTGAGTACAAGGCAAAGGCAAAGCAAATGATAAAATTTAAGAAAAGGACAAATTAATGGTCGTGAAATATAGGAATACCATGAGAATAAACAAAAATACAGGAGATTTTACTTGGAACTACATGTAATATCAGGTTAACTATATGACAATAGAGCTAATAAACTTGGGAAAAAATATTTTCTGTTCTAAATAAATCTTAAGAAGTTCAAGACTAATGAGAAACCAACAATAAATATAAGCCAGATGTAATAGAGCATTATTAATTCAATCTATTATTATCAAATGATTCTTCCACATATCAATATTTAGATAAAATTAAATGCAATTGAAACTCTTAGATTATGCACAAGAACAGAAACATGAATTTTATAAAATTACCACGGAACACAAAACACCTACAGGATGATAAGTAATAATCACTATTGAAAAGATAGTCAATGATACTAAACAGTAATTAAGACAAAGCAATACTCAACTAATGTAATATGACCCATGGAAAGTCGGTGGTGGCTGGAAACCTTAGTAAATTGTGATTCAAAGTCAAAATATAAAAGAAATTTTGGTATTTTAACCTTTTCAATGAAAGAATATGCAAACTCTTTGCTTTGACTGTACTTAAAAATGGAGTGTGCAGATATGTAATTATTATCATAGAACTATGTTTGTTCCCAATAGTAACAACTTAAACATGATGTTAGAACTTGGATTAAAAAGTAATGAAAATATCTGAGACCATTGATGGTACCAAGAAGATAACAAAGGAGAATTGCAGTGTTTAGATTTTAGTACATGCAGAAGGCAGCAGCATACTAGATAATGTGACATCAGAAAATATTTCAGAATATCGAATAGTGCCAAGTGGGAACTACTGTCCTGATATAAAAATTCTTTATAGATCTGGTCCCACAGTGGAGATTAAGCAGCAGCAAGTTTCCTGTCTTTGTCAGATACTGAAGGCTGATGTGATACATCATGCTTGCAGATGAAGCACAATTGCAAGGCTGAGTGCTGAATGATAGATCTTAAAACTGAAGCAATGACCCAAAGCAATAACAAATACCTCGAGAACAGTTTCATTTAGAGAAGGAACTGAAGAATCATAGCAAGTTACCTGACCATGCTCAACTTTTCATTTCATTTTCATCTGAAGGTTTCCAGAGCAGTCCTCCTTCTCTGAGAAGAAGCTTATAGTCAATCTCTTGCAAGAGCCTGGGCTGAGATGCTAGCTAGACATTAACCATGAACATTACTGGAAAAATTTTATGTGAATAGATTTCTTTAGCTCTGGTTGACGCAGAATGGCTGAGTATACTTAGGAAAGTAGAGAAAAGATTTGGGACCAATCAGAAGAGAGAACTCAAAAATGACAAAGAAAGCAAAGCCTCTTGTTACCATGGAGATATTTCCCTCAATGCTCCTCTATCTCTTCTTCCCCCTCCATGTCTGTTGCATCAGGAATGAAAATAAAGATGAAATAGAAGGAGAAATCCCAAAATATTATACAATTATTCTTTTGTTTCTGGCTCTATTTAAAAAGAAGAAAACTGTCCAGTAATGCCTTGCATTTGACCCTGTGTTGGGCTAATAAATACTACCTATAAAAAAGCCTCCATTTGTGTCTAGGGACTTCTGCTTGTAAACATGGGCTGCAAAACACATACTGGTGCTGAACCTATGCACATTACAACTGGCTAGCAATGCAATTGAATTATCTAAAGGCATACTTGTGTCCAATTTCATAAATCTATTTACCACATAATACACATTGTCTTAAATTATAATAATGGTAAAGAAATATTAAGAGTCTATTTTACAAAAGAAATATCCAAAACCTAGGTATACTAAAATCATTTTTGCTTGTGTGTGGATACATGTGTGTTTTTTATACAGAGGATCACATTGTTTATATGGGTATGGTGTCTATTTGAGACCTTATAAATTTGTTATTAAGATGTCATTATTCTGTAAACATTTAACTTAATATTCATATATAATATGTTAAAATACAACCATTACATACAAGACATTTGGGTTACCCACAATATCTATTAAAAAATAATGTGAAGCCTATGAATATGATCTCATTTTAATACAAACTCATCCCATTTAGCACAGTTTTTATGTACTCAGACACAAAGAGATCTGCAGGAGCATGAGTACCATCTAATCCTAATCTTCCATGTAAATAGTATTTTACCTCTGCAACCAGTTCATCAATTGCCAACAGCTACTCCAGTTATCTTCCATCCCAACTCTGATGCATTCCTGTAAATTTATCTTCAAGTTTCAACTTTGCATTTTGCATACTTGACTGAAATTTTAGGATGTTAACTGTTTATTCTGTTCCCCTGTATGCAGCACATATGTAGCAGAAGAAAAGCAACACAGAAGACTCTCTTATACCCTCCATGTCACAAGTGAACTAACCTCCTGACAAAGTATACTCCTACACCAAATATACTTTCCAATTATCTCTAACTTTCTTTCCTTTGATAAGCAGTAATCTGTAGTAACAGGTTCATATGTATGTCATGGCTGTTATTGTGCATTGTACAGGGTTTATTAATGTTAAGGGCTGGAAATTTATTGTAGTTTCAAGTGATATATGATTCAAAATAATAAGGATAGCATACAATTATTCAATAATTTCCAAATTCCCTTCAACTATGTTCCTCATCCTTTTGTGTTCCTGATGGTTCAAGTCCTTTCCACACACCCCTCAGAGTGGTAGGTCCCTCATTTCCTTCCATTCATTCAACCTTTGTTTTGCTTGTTTGTTTGTTAGTTCTTGTTGGGTTAAAGTGGGAAGTGGTGAGGGAGGCCCGTGTCTGCCCTGGGGCCTCTGGGAGTGGCTGGACGTGGGAAGTTTGACTGAGCTTAACCCACAGCACAGCTGTGTAGTTCCCAAGCTCTTGGGCATCCCAGACACCTCTGGATGCTGCAGAAGAGCAGAGAACAGAGTGAGGGCCCACTGGCTGGATCTAGCCCAGACTGAGGGGGAAAAGTGGGGAGGAGCCTGGCTGGGTACCACTGGGGACCGGGTCCTTGATATGTCACCGGCTAGCTGGGTTGGTTTGGTGGAGACTGTGGCTGGTAGTGCAGTGAGGCCTTCTGTAGGAAACTGGACAAGGCTCTTTAGATGAAATTCTGTTCCATTGTTTCCCGCAGCAGATCCCGATGAAGAGAGACAGTCCATGGTTTTAGGGCATTTATTGTCATGGTGGAGAGTGGCAATGAGTGAAACCGTACCCCACAAGCCCAGGGTGGACCTGAGACTGAAATACCTTTTGCAGGGAGGAGTGGCTGGAAAGGGAAAGGGGAGTTTATTGGATGAGCCTCTAGGTGTCTCATTAAAATGGGAATGTCTTGAGGCTACATGACCACACCTCTTCCTGTGGAGGGGCTTGGGTATTTCTCTTACATGACTGATGGTCACAGACCTATGGAGAGCTGTGGCCTCATGTCAGGAGCCTGGGGCCCAGGCACATGGCAAAACGTCTACAGTCCCTGCTGGGGAATCCCTACTGGGTCCACGGGTTTTAAACATTAACTAAGCCAGAAACCAGGCTGTCTTTCATGATTCCACAAGTTCTATGGTTTTTTTTTTTTTTATTGTTGTTCTCTTTACCCAATTTCCCAATTTTCTTTGTTTTTGTATTGTTTTTCTTTCTTTTTAATACATCACAATGTAGATTCCAAGAACTGATAATGGCTATGTTAGGCACATATCTACAAGTATGCAATACCTAGGTCTCTGTGCTATCTATTTTCTGGTTCTTCTTTACTCAACCAACATCAGTTATGGGTTCTAACTCAGAGTAAGTGTGGATTAAGGTAAATCCAATGTTAGTTAGTTAAATCTGCAAGATTTGTGCCAATTTTTAGCTGGATATTTTGCAGGCCAGTCAGCATTATAGATCAAAGATTTTGATATTGAGTTGAGGCTTACATTTCTTTTCTAGTAGCCTGTAGAGAAAATTCTAAACAAAAGATACTGATATGTAGGTATACACATTCCCTTTTAGGCATGTGCTTAACCTCTTGTTTTTAGTGAGTTCTGTGTTATCATTAGCAATGACATTTTCTGAAGCTTCCTCTTTGCAGGATATGAGAACAAATACAGAGATACACAACCAAATATTAAGCAGAGATTTGGGAGGGGGGTAGAACTAATGAAAATTACTACTTTATATTTCTATATTTTGGGTTGTGAGCCTAGCCTTCATGGCTGAGCTTCCAGACCCTGACATATACAGAGGTGGATGCTCATACCCAACTACTGGACTGATCACAGGGTCCCTAATGGGGGAGTTAGAGAAAGAACTCCAAGGAACTGAAGGGGTTTACAACTCCATAGGAAGAACTACAATATCAACCAACCAGAGCTCCCAGGTCTAAACCACCAACCAAGGAGTACACATGGAGGAACTCATGGCTCCAACCGCATATGTAGCAAAGGTTGGTCTTGTCAATGGGAGAAGAGGCCCTTGGTCCGGTGAAGGCTGGATGTCCCAGTGTAGGGGAATTCAAGGGCAAGAAGACAGGAGTAGGTGGGTGGATGGGGGCACACCCTCAAAGAAGCCAGAGGAGGGGGATGGGAAAGGGGGATTCTGGGGGGGGAAATCTGGACAGTAGCTAACATTTGAAATGTAAATAATGAAAATATCCAACAAAAAATGAAAAAAAAAAAAGAAAAAGAAAAGAAAATATTACTCTAATGGGTTGTCTCCATCAAGTTCCTACACTCAGAGTTCAGGAACCTTTATGGAAAAATAGGCAGAAAGTACGTAAAGGTCAAAAGGGATGGATGTCACCAAGAGAACTAGGCTCAAAAAAGCAAATAAGGAATGTACATTTGAACTCATAGATATTGGAGAAGTAACCACAGAGGATATATGAGTCCTCTGTGTGTGTGTGTGTGTGTGTGTGTGTGTGTGTGTGTGTGTGTGTGTGTGTGTGTGTGTGTGTGTGTGTGTGTGTGTGTGTGTGTGTGTGTGTGTGTGTGTGTGTATATATATATATTCTGTGTTGGAGTATATATATATACCTGTCTGCCTAACTATTTCTGATTCTGCCCCTTGAACTGTATCTACACTTTTTAATTATTGTTCCCAGAATCTTCTCTCTACCTGCTAGTGGGGCACTTCCTATTTTCTGCCTCAGTTCATTTGCCATCAGCATTTTTTATTGAGAGTTGATGGTTCCTAGAGAGATTCTCTCAACAAAGGGACCATTAGTAATCCATATTTTTCTTTATTTTGACACAAAATGTCTTTGCAGGCCACCTGTTCAGGTACTTACTAAGTATATCAGACTTGCCTTGAACTCACAGGTATCTCCATACCTCTATATACAGAATACTAGGATTAAAGGTCTGTACCACCAGACCATGCCAAGAAGATCATTGGTAGCATGCTGTATAGTTTTATATCAACTTGACACAAGGTAGAGTAATCTGAAGGAAGGAAGTCTCAATTGAGAAATCGCCACCATACTTGTACTGTAGGGCATTTTTTAAATTAGTGACTGATGTGTGATTGATGTAGCTTATTGTATGTGTTGCTACTCTGGGGCTGGGTGTCCTGGTTTGAATAAGAAAGAAAGCAGGCCAAACAAGCCATGAGGAACAAGCCAGTAATCTGTATCGCTCCATGGGTTTTGCATCAGCTCATGCCTCCCAAGTTCCAGCCCTGCGTGAGGTCCTGTCTTGACCTTTCCCTTCAATATTGAACAATGATATAGAAACATAAGCAAAATAAACCCTTTACTCTACAAGCTGCTTTGTTCATGGTGTTTCATCATAGCAATGATAATCCTGACGATGATAAAAAGTGTTACTTTTCCTCCTGCTTTTATGTTTTCTAAAATTTCTTTTATTTTAATTTTAATTTTTGGATATTTACTTTATATATATTTCAAATGTTTTCCTCTTTGGAAACCCTCTATTCCATCCTCCCTCCCCTGCCTCTATGAGGGTGCTCCCCCACTCACCTACCCACTTCTGTTCCCTCCCTAGCATTGCACTACACTGGAGCATCTAACAGCATCAGGCCCAAGGGCTTCTCCTCCCACTGATGGCCAACAAGGCCATCCTCTGCCACATATGAGGCCAGCAGCATTAGTCATTCATATATATATATACATATATATATATATATATATATATGTATATATATATATGTATGTATGTGTGTATACATATATATACATATTCATATATATGTATATATATATGTGTGTGTGTGTTTATGTGTATGTATGCATGTGTGCATGTATATGCCATGTTCATTTGTCTTTAGATATGTGTGCGTGCATACATATAATTGTGTCAAGTGCTTTGCAGCTAGCTATTTACCTCGTCTCTCACTTTTTCTTCCTGTAAGGCATAAATATTTATCTTGGAGTCTGCAAAGTCCTTCCTCAAATTTGTGAACCACTTAAGCCATATATTTGCACACCTGTATATATATACATATATATATACATATATATATATATATATATATATATATATATATATATATATATATATTCTCAGAGAAGTTCTTGTTTCAAAGTATCTCTTTCCATACTTTCATTAATGTGCTTGGTGTTCTTCTTTCTGAGGCTACACTCCTCTAAAGCAATTCTTTCCATGTCTTGTCTAGTTCCTTCTTGCTGGCCCTTAGTCACAACTCCGGAGAGGCAAATAACTGCAGCAGTAGTTGCCTTTATATCCTAACTTTTTAAAATTGACATGCATCAACCATACATAGCCATAGGCTTAATAGAGGCACTTTATACTACTAAATTACATTCTCTGACTATGTACATCTGCATATCAATGCATTTTCTTTCTGGACTACACTCTCCTGACAGTTTCCTTGGCTAATGCAACCTCACCTGTATGTTCTTTTCATATATTTGATGGATCACATCCTTGCTACCTTTTATCCTGTTTTTGGACCTCTCTGTGCTGTCTGTCTGCTCACTTACTGTTGGTGCTCTTTTGTAAATGTTCTACTAAATATTTGAGCAAGACCCCTTTCAACCGGTGGTTTGTAAAACACACAGGATCCCATGGAGTCCCCTCTTCTCTAAGTTCAAAGGGATAATGAAGGGACCCTAGACAGCATGGCAAACAGGGCTCTGACAGGGCTGCTCCTCTCTCCAATTCCCTCTCCCTTACTAAAAGGTATTAGGTTACATTCCTAAAGCTAGCCTACAAGGTATATTAAGTTATTTGGAAAATTATTCCTTCTGGGGCTCACTATGAAAGTCCATCTATCAAAGTATTGAAGTCCAGTTCATCTAATTAACATATCTAATCAAAATTAAACATATCATTCTAATACAGGGATTTCCATTTTACCTTTATAAGCTCTCATTTGCCTGAGTCACCTGCATCTCCTCTCTATCCAGAGAAAGTCTTTCCTTATCCCTTATCCCAACAAGTATTCTTTTCTCCCCTCTCCCTTGTTCTGTATAGAATGGAAAGTGAAAGATAAGACAGTGACAATATAATTTACCCTAAGTTCTGTCTCCAATTAACTATACACTAAAACAACTTGTAGTGGGCTGGAACCTGATTTTGTACCTGGCTACCGTGGTCTAGATACTGGCTACCTCTAATAAAGCATGCATATATGTCGGGGCCTTTCTAATTATAACTCTTGGCTGCCACATGAAGCTTCCTACTCACAGCATCATTTTTCCCAAGTGCTATGATGACACCCATATATTATGCCATTATATAAGATGGTTATGTATATTTCAGCATCTTACACAAAAGGCATTAAGATTTTGAAAGAAAATGTTTAATTAAAACTCTGCTTTAGAATTTTATTTGGTAATAAATTATCACTGAGTGACATGGATAAACGACTAATTTAAGAGGTATTTATTTTATAATAGAAATGTTTAACATCTATGCCTATTCTCAGCAATTCTATTTGTTTATGGAAATTTTTGTAAGACTGCACATATGTCTATATGAAAGTGGCACTTCTTTTTGTTTCTAGGGTGCAATTAATACTCTTAAAATATTTTGTTCAATGATAATATATGAATATTCTGTGTCTGGACAAATCCATTTCATTCTCTAAAATGCTGTCTAATCATCATTATGACTATCCCATCCAAAGTTCATATGCTTTCTATCTTTAAAAATGACTGAGTTTTATTCTGCTGCCAACTTGTGGTGCAGGGACTATACTTTCAAATGACGCAGCCAATGAGAATTAGGACCAGTTTACCCGCTTTCATGACCCTGACATAATCCCTCTTGACTACCTCAGGTGGCTAGGTCCTATATTCCACAAGAGGCAGACACAGATCTTCCACTTTCATGACCTAGGCCAGGTTCCCCAACAGCCAGAGGTGGAAGGGAGTCCTGGGGAAGAGCCTCACTTCCAAAAACTCACTACCCATGGCAGAGAAGTGGTGCTGTCAGCTCTTTCACACTAATACCCTTGGGGCAGCTCTCCCACATTTAATAGAATATAGGTAACCTCTCAGGGCAAGAATCCATGGAAAAATCCAGACTTTTTTTCTTCAGCAGCCCATTAAATCCCAGTAGTCACTCTGATAATGCTTGGGCTTCTTAAGTCTTGCTCCTAGCCATACTGAGGTGTGATTGGCTTGGTATAATGTAAGAATTATACAAGCAGTAGCAGATCTTTGCAATTCATGACTGCATCTGTACTTAAATATTCATCAAATACTGTTTCAATGTCGATTTATATTACCATTGCTCAGGTCATAAAGACTTTACCCAAGAAAGATAAACTGCCAAACATTCTAGTCTAGCTGGGTATAAAATCATAGATCTTCCTGTTATCCCCCTCCCTCCAGTCATAAGATTGAATGCTAATACCAGTATGCCTGGTTTTAATTATGTGTATTCAAGAAAAAATGCCAGGTGCTAATATTTTCAAGGGAGCATGTTGCCAAATGATTCACCTACCTGGCTGGGTATATTAAAACCTTAAGAACAAAACCTAACCATATGAATTTAACTCAAAGACCACAATATTGTTCACAGCTTTTTTCTCTGTTCTGAGTTCATTCTGTTTCAACATTTTTTCTGGTTTTAACATGAAAATCCTAAGAAAGGCCAGATGCATGTCATGTTTCCTATGATCCCCACATATATAATAAAATATGGCCAGCAGAGAGAATTCTTACACATATTAAATTTCATAACAGATCAAAACCTTACTTTAGTCCTTCTGTGTTCCAAGAAGCTCCATTTAACATTTCATTACAATAGTAAGATCTTAGAAAAAGTCCCCTATGTTACTCGGGATGCTACTATTTCCACTCTTTATTACCGTGGTGTGTTAATGTAAAGACTATAGCTTACTACAAGTACAACACCTCAAGAAAAACTTCATTATTTTAACAAATTTTGCTTTTGTCTAGAGTATATTGGACCACTCATAGCAGTTACAGGACTATCTTAAAATTTTCACTACATGTTTGTTGTATAATGTAGATTATGTCACAGAAATTGAGAAAATTTATGTCCATTACTGTAAACTTAGTTTACCTCATATGTCAAGTAAAGTTATGAACCACTAAGGAAAAGGTGTGCCTGCTAATTGTCTGAAACAGTAAAATTATTAACTGTCCCTATACATAGACTAATTTTACCTGCCAACTTCAGCAAATTATTAATTTTACAGCTCTAAGAGGCAAATACAGAATTACTGAACAGTTTTAACTGCAATTAACTTACAGTGATCTGTCTAGCCCTGACTGATCAATCCACAAAATTCACCATTATTCCAAGACTTAGATACTATTGCAGAATGTAAAGCAGAAAGATTTTAATATCCAGCAGAATAGGGTGCCTGCTGTTTGCAAACAGTCTTATGTGTAACATAAAATATCTTTACACATAAAATCTCAAAAACCATATGTTCCTAAGAAATGCTAACAAAATTATATCACAATAGATATATTAATGTGTATCTGGGAAGTCCAGGAACCTGAAATTTCAGTACAGTATTTAAGACACCTGAAGAAATATGAGATCAGGAAATAAACTTCCATATGTAAAAGCATTCCAGCTTTTATCTAAAACAAAATGGCAACACTCAGAGCACATATTCACACAACTAACACTATACTCTGAACACATTTAATTTATGTTTCAAAAGTGAATGCGTATATATATATATATATATATATATATATATATATATATATATATATATATATATATATGAAGAACTAGTAAGAATGGAATGAACTTTAAAGAGATCAAATAAAATAATAAAATATGTGGGAGTGATAGAAGAAAAAGAATTATATGTTAAATAGTTATATTAAAATGTCAAAAAATACAATAAATAATTTAAATATTTTCCAGTAGCAGAGATATAAGAAATGTTTGACCCGCCACTTAACATTTGCAAAACAAACCAATGTAGAACTTCACTAATGTCCAATATGGGAAACCAAAGAGTTTATTGTGCTAACTTATAAAACACAGGTAATGGCCTTTTTACTGTCCTGTGTATCTTGTGACTCAGTGGTCACAGCACAAAGTCTTTTCCCAGCACAAATTATGACACTCCCATAGGTGAACTAATGAGCTCAATTTTTCTGGACTATTTGTCTAAGACTCTCAAGCTTTTTCCTGAGGTCACATGAAGTTAGAATTGAGTTGCATAAAATTTGTAGGAACATATTGATACTCAAGTTCTGTCAACTAATGAGGGGTTATGAATACTAAAAAACCAAAATTATCAACACCATGTCAAAATAGAGGGAGCAAATTCCAAAAATCATCAATCATAGATGAAAAAGTATAGGCAAACATTCCCTACAAAGATAAGGAGAATCAATAGCATTTAAGGATTCATCCCAAAATAGAAGATTCAATCCAATCCCAGTTGGTAAATCCTAAATATATATGTATGTAAAAAAACCTCTAAAATTATTCATCCAGTTATATCATTATATATGATGGACACACAGCACACACAAAGCAATACAAACACACACACACACACACACACACACACACACACACACACACATATAAACCCAGACACAAACCTCTGTGTTTATAGAGGGCATGAGCTTGATAGTATGTGGAATGACCGGGAGATAAACTGGAAGGAAATATTAGAATTTATGTAATGAAACTACAATGGGCATTTATGAATAAAGGAAATGCTTAATGAAATGAATTTTGTTAATATGTGTGTTTTTAAATTCCAACATAAACCATACACAAACACAAAGGCAATCCTTATGTAAAACATAGATTGATCTAAATGTGATTTTACTTTTTTAATGAATTCAATTGGCATACAGAGGAGAAAGTGAGTGCTGGAATTCATACTTTCCTTGTATTTATTTATATTATGTAATAATAATTGTCACAAGGCCTTTAATCCTCAAATGGTGTGTTATTTATTTCTTCCTGTCATAGTAGTAGACTATTCTGACTGGAAATCATTCTTCTTTCCTCTTTGTTCCCGTTATCATTCTATACAGCTCTCTAAGTCATGTGAGAAACACATCAGAAGAAGTTCAAGGAAGTAATGATGACAAAAGTCGTAAACCTTACCAAAAAAAAAAAAAAAATGAAATCCTCATGGAAATATTTGGGGATGCCCATTGCTTGGGAACCTGTAACAATGTTTAGATTTGTCTGACTGAAAATGAAACCAGACATATTCTATCCCTTCTATTTTCTCTTTATAAGAACGTTCTGTTTAGCTACATTCCTGCATTTTCTCATGTTCTTACACGAGGGAAACATATGAAAGAATATTGGCACATAGCTCAGGATATATTTATTTTGGTGTCAGAAGTCCTACAATAACTTTTCACAAAAAGATTTTGTCCTATCTACAAAGATATGAAGGAAGACAGGGGAATAATTCAGGTTATGATGGCCCATTTTCTTCCTTTATCATTGTGTTCTTATTCGTCCGTGTGGTGGTCATTGGAAAGAGTCAAATTTCTATACTTACATAAGACACAAAACACTACTATCTTCCCGTTCACTCCTATACTCTTTCTTTGTCCTTTAAACCATTTTGCTTTCATAGTGGGATATTGGTTTAGGGCCGTGTAGTTCCAATTAAACTAGGGTTTTTTATAATAGCTTTCCTTGAAACATTAATTTGTCCATTTAAACCACAGAAACTCAGGAATACAAGCAATTGTTGACTTTTTTAGTTCATGAACAATGATGGTGCTCTTACAGTTTAACTACACATAATTCCAAGTTCCATGGTTAATAGATTTCCAGTAATCAATAACTCACTTGACTTCACAGAGTTAAAGCTCAGATGAAAAAAGTAGCAGTTAGGTTCCAACTCATTGGTGGATTGTTCAGATATCCATGGGATAACCTGGTATAGTCTGGCTAAAAGATTCATCTTGAGTTCCTTTTAAGAAATGCACAATTTGTGTTCTGCATTCTTTTTGGTTCTAAATAACTATGAATTAAAATTTCCGACTGTCAGTTGTGAAAATAGTTTCTCCTAGAGATTCAAATCCACAGAAGTCTAAAATTTCAACTCACTCAAGCTAGAATTAAGAAACATGAACAAAAACCTGAAAACAAATGCTTTGTGGTAGGTGGAAAAAGTAAAAGTTCATTAATTATTGTTGAGAGAAAAATGGTTGAACCTATTTAAAAATCAGTAACCAGAGATTTCAAAAAGCTAATTATAAATATCATATGCTGCAGTTACATTACTCTTTGTTATATGTATAAAAGCGTTCTTTTGTCTTCTCCATAGTTACTATTTGGGTAGTTTTATATTCACAATACACTTGAAATGGAAAAAGAATAACTATGCCTTACTTTCCTTGTGTGGAGTAAATATACAGTGTGAAATGATAATCTGCAGTAAAATAAGTAATATTTTTTAAACAGACAGAACTAGAACAATTCATAGTGAGTGTAGTAATCTAAAGAATAAATGACAGATGTCAAATATTTTGTCTCATTTTTGGTTCCTACATCCAACCGTATATATCAGCATATCTTTACACGGGTAACTCCAGGAACAATAAAGTTAAAAAGAGACAGTTACCTGGGTAAAGAGTAGAAAGAGTAATAGGGTGCAGCATACGAAGCTTCAAATGATCTGATGGAGTAAATGAGGCGATAAAAGGGACTTTATTCATAAAAGTAAAAGTAGTAAATACAGAATAATAAAACATGGAAACTATCATAATATCAACTCTTTCCCTAAAAATATCTATAATAAATAAACGGGATTATGTATATAACCTCATGTTCTTCACATGAAAATTCCATATCAGATCTGAAAATGCTTCTTAAAAGTCCTATAGATCATCCAACAAATAAATTCTGAAAACCACAACCAATCAAAACACAGTGTTGAACACAGTCAGCAAATAGTTTGATAAAACATTTTCTGTATCTAAACCTCAAGATTTTGGGGGGAAGAGGGACAAGAAAGATGGTAAAATCAGGATATGTGTCCATGTGTTGTAAGATTAAGTCTTACAGGAATGCCAGTAATTACACCAACAAATATGAATTTCAAAATATTGTAAGAAATAATAATCCTGACAGCAGGAGATATAGTTTTCCACAAGAAAAACAAGCAGTTGTTTATCCAACACAATATGATCAGCCCTAAAATATACATACATAACATTCTATCCAAAGTAAAGTGGCTACATTTCTGTCTTTAAGGTAAACCTGTACATACATGTAGATAATATGAATGTAATAATAATTAAAAGAAAGAAGCACTGTATTTCAAAGAGAGCAAAGAATATTATATTGGTTTTTAAATTGGTGGACAGGAGAGAGGAAGCAGAAGTTGTAAAGAAAACTGTATTATAATCTCAAAAATAAAAGAATAATTTTAAAAATTCATTTTCAACAAGTAGAGGTACAAGCAACGTCTATCCACACCATCCATTTAACATTCAAATAACAAGTTAATATAGAAATTTACCAAGGTTCTATCTAGGTAACAGGTGAGATTACTGAGAAAATTTACAGAGCATTTTTGATTGGTTTATTTCTGGGCTGTGTGTGCTCAGAAAAAAAGCTGACCAGAAAATCATTACCCAATAAGGATGATGACTCCCTTATAGAACACATAGCAGAGCCAACCTCCCATATTCGTCATTGGCCTGTTTTGTCCGAGCCTCTTACAAAGTTACATTCGGAAGTGTAGATTTTTCCTAAAATAAATTGTCTGAGCATGTGGATACTAGAGTAAGGATCTCCTGCCTTTTCCTGTCATTTAATGAGGATATGTACACAAACTGGAAGACCAGCTAGCATATCTATATTTCAGGTTGCGTAGATGATTGTGCAAGATGGCTGCTATTTGGCTTGGAATATAGGACTAGAAAGCACCTTGATCCATTGCTCTATCAGTTCCTTCCTTTCTAGTTCCCTCTTTTCTCAAGACTCTCTAAGCTTTAAATAGTGTTATATAAATGACACATGACTTTTTTTTTTACAACAGTGGTTTACTGAACCCTGAAACACTTTTCTCATAGGACTGTATCTAAAAAAGCCTTATTGAAAATCTGCTGGAATTTTTTTCTGAGTATAAGGCAATATATAAATATGAATATTATATGAATAATAGTAAATATGAACTATGAATAATATGAGGCAAATATTGAAATTTAAGAAACAGACATCTAAATTAATAGACATGGAATATCATAAGAGCTTATAAGAATGAGCACAAATGTAGGGGATTTTACTACCTGGTACTACATTTAATCAATCAATACCTAGTGTTTCTGCACTGGAGACTATGAATTATATTTTCACAAGTATTTGTAAACATGATTAATACAAACCACAAAGATTCTTGACTTCACCAGAATGAACATTTAATCCATTAAGAATATTGGCCCTTTGTAAAACCTTCAAAACTTTATTGAATGTGGTGACAGATAAACATTGATGACACTTCTTACTGTGAAACATACAAGATTCACAAATGATTAGGTTTGAACTTACTTGTCCCTATCATCCTTAGTGGTAACTACTATAGGAGTAATATGAGCTATCTTCCAAACATAGTATATTTTTATAAGTCTTCTATTTATATATACAACCCCTACATTTAAAACAATTAGTATACTGAAAAACAAAACCTTATTTTCCATTCAGTTCTGGAATGTAAACAATAAATTTGTAACAGATTTTATTGATTTAGAATCCTTCCTCTAGGAATCCGTGGCCCAACTACTATGAAGGTACCCATTTCTATCACTGCCCTTCACTATTTAAAACATTAGGGCCTCGGAATACCCAAGATTCACTTCACAGCAACTGTTGGGCTGAGCGTGAGCTCCCAGATAGAGGAGTTGGAGAAGGGACTGAAGGAGCTGAGGGAGTTTGCAGCCCCATGGAGGGAGAAACAGTGTCAACTTGCCAGACCCCCTGATGCTCCCGGAGACTGGATCACCAACCAAAGAATATCCATCTATGGACCCATGGTGCTGGCCACATATGTGGCAGAGGAGGGCCTTGTTAGCTAACAGGGGGAGGAGAGGCCCTTGGGCCTGAGGGTGTTAGATGCCCCAGTATAAGGGAATGCCAAGGAGGGAAGATGAGAGTGGGTGGGTGGGTGGGGGAATACCCTCATAGAGGCAGGGGGAGGGGGAGGGGATAGGAAGGTTCCAAAGGGGAGACCTGGAAAGGGGGAAACATTTAAATGTAAATAAAGTATATAAAAAAAAACATTAGGGCCTCAAAAATTATCTGCTTTTACATGAGTGTACTTTCTACAGTAACAGGCAAAGGCTACTGTAATCATTCCCAGTCACCTTGTTAGGTTTCAATTGAAGAGTACACAATAAATCTTCCAAAGATTCTACCAAAATCTGTCTTTACAACAATTGTCCATGCTTGATTCTTCAGATGCACATTCATTTCTCTTAAATGAGCCTCCAAATCCTAAAATCTGTTAAATCCTAAAACTTTAGATGCTAGATACATAGAAGCAAAAAGAATAAAGAGGATAGAAAGGACAACAAGACAGAATGCTGAGCTCCAACGCCAGAGCTAATTATAGAGTTACCGGGAGTAGAAATGATAAACGTGGTAAAGATTTTCATAATATTTTCTGTTCTAAAAAAAGTTAGGAAGTTCAAAACTGATGAGAAACCAACAATAAATAGAAGCCAGACATAATAAAGCATGATAGAGTCAATCTATTATCATCAATTGATTCTAACAAAAATCAACATTTAGATGAACATTAATGCAATTGAGGCTCTTAGATTATGCACATGAACAGAAACTTGAATTTTATAAAATTACCACATAACACACAATAGCCACAGGGTAATAAGCTATAGTAATTATTGAAACAGATGGTCAAAGATACTAAATATTTAATTAAGACAAAATTATAACTAAACAAACATACTATGACTCATGGAAGGTGTTTGATGGTGGGAAACTTTAGTAGGTTGATATTCAAAGTCAAAAAAATAGGAAAAGAAATTTTAGTATATTAACCTTTTTAATTAAAGTATATACAAAGTCTTCGTTTTTACTGACATTATAAAATGAAGTATGCAAGTATGTAAGTATGAACATAGAATTATCCTTGTTCCCAACAATAACAACTTAAACCTTATGTTACAATTTGGATTGAAATGTAATGTAAAATATCTGATATCTTTGATGGTACCAAGATGATAACAAATGAGAATTGTAGCTGTCCAGCAGCCATGGATGAACTGGGTCTCCCTGAAAGGGAGGCTGGAAATGAGAAAAGGGATGGGGTGTGAGAAAAGAATGAAGCCAAGACAAACATTTCTGATCAAGTCTTGAACTTTTTTATTCCATACTTCTTATAAAGGGAAACCCAAAAGACCCAATCCTGTGTTTCAGCGAGCTGAGTGGGCGGTCAAGGCCTCAGGGTTCCTGTGGGAAAGGCAAATGCAGAGAGGC
Organism: Uromys caudimaculatus; assembly: GCA_028551405.1. Lineage (NCBI taxonomy): Eukaryota > Metazoa > Chordata > Mammalia > Rodentia > Muridae > Uromys > Uromys caudimaculatus. The sequence continues at coordinate 127,815,101 of CM052703.1, read as the reverse complement.
CAGCCTGGCTCCACCGGGTTGTTTGTCCTACTCACAGAGAATTGCATTGTTTGGGTTTTAGTACTCTCAGAGGGCAGTGGCATACTAGATCATGCGATGTCAGAAAATATTCTAGAAAGTCTCATGGTGCTAGATGAGAACTTGTGGCCTAATATAAAAATCCTTTACAGAACTGGTCCCCTAAAGCAGATTAAGGAGCAACAAGTTTTCTGTCTATCAGATACTGAAGATTGATGTAACCCACCATCCTTGCAGGTGAAGCAGAAGTCCAAGGCTGAGTGCTGAATGATAGATCTTAAAAATGAAGCAATGACAAGTAGCAATAACAAATACCTTGCACCCAAGAGCAATTTCATTCAGAGCAGAAATGTAAAGAATCATAATATGTTACATGACCATGCTGATTTTAACTTTTATTTGCAGGTTTCCAGAGAAGTCCTCCTTCCCTGAGAAGCAGCTTGCAGTCAATCTCTGGCAAGAGTCTGGTATGAGAAGGAAGTTAGGCTTCAACCAGGAACATTATTGGAATTTTTTATGTGAATAGATTTTTATTTTAGCTCTGGTTGACATAGACTGACTGAGTGCATGTAGAAAATAGAGAAAATGTTTGGGACCAATCAGGAGAGAAATAACAAAACTGACAAAGAAAGCAAAGCCTGTTGTTACCATGGAGATTTGCCCATCAAAGTTACTCCATCTCTTTTTTGCCCTCCCTGCCTATTGTATCAGGAACATAAATAAAGATGAAATAGAAGGAGAAAGACCAAATTATTATGCAATTTTTCTTTGGTTTCTGGTTCTAATTATAAAGAGAGAATACTGTTCAGTAATGCCTGAGTGTTTGAGCCTGTTTCTGGCTAATGATACCTATAATGATTTGCCTTTAATCTCAGCACTTGGGAGGCAGAGGCAGGTGGATTTTTGAGTTCAAGGCCAGCTTGGTCTACAGAATAAGTTCCAGGACAGCCAGGGCTACGCAGAGAAACCCTGTCTTGAGAAAACCAAAAAAAAAAAAAAAAAAAAAAGCCTCCACTAGTGTCTAGGGACTTCTGCTTGTAATCATGGGCTGTCAAATTCACTCCAATGCTGAGCCTTTGTAATCATCTTGTGCCAATGTCCTGATGAGCATTGTTTATTTGGAAATTTATCACACTAGTTTATATATTTATGCACATTACAACTTACAAACAATGCACTTGAATTATCTAAAAGGGATACTTGTGTCCAGTTTCATAAAGCTATTTAGTACATAATATACCCTGTCTTAAATTTCAATAATGATAAAGAAATATTAAGAGTAGTTTATTGTACAATAGAAATATCCAAATTATAGGCACATAACAATCATTTCTTTGTGTGGGAATACATGTGTGTTTTTATTATACAGAGACTCACATTGTGTATATGGGTATAGTGCCTATTTGAGAACTTATATAACTCTTATTGAGATGTCATTATTTTGTAAACATTTAGCTTAATATTCATATGTCATATGTGTTAAAAATACAACAGTTACATATAGCACTTTAGGGTTACCCAAAATGTCTATAAGTAATAATTCATGGCCACTTAACGTGATCTCTTTTAATACACAGCACATTAGCACATTTATCACTGTTGATACATGCTCAGATGCAGAGAGATCTACAGGAGCATGAATGCCATGTGATGCTAATCTTCTTTGAAAAATGTAACCTTCCCTCTGCAACCAGTTCATCAAATGTCAACAGCTACTCACATTTACTTCCATCTCAACTCTGATGCCTTCCTGTAAAGTTGTCCTCCAAATTCAACATTAGATTTGGCATACTTGTCTGAAATGTTAGGAGATACGACTGTGTTTATGCTGTTCCCCTGTGAGCAGCACATATGGAGCCAAAGGAAAGCAACACAGAAGACTCTGTCATATCTTCATTTCACAAGTGAACCAACCTTCTGATAAAGTACACACTTGCATTGAATATACTTTCCAATTATCTCTAATTTTCTTTCCTTTGAGAAGCAGTAATTTGTATTAGCAGGTTCAAATGTATACCATGGCTGTCATTTTGCATTGCACAGGGTTTGTTACTGTTGATGGCTGCAAATGTACTATAGTTTGTAGTAATATATACTCCCAAATAATAAGGATAGTATACAATCATTCAATTATTACAAAAGAAAAACACATTTTAATAGTAAGATTATTTTACTCACTTCTACAATGTCATTCATGCTATTGTATTCCTCATGGTTCAAGTCCTTTCAAATACAAACCTCAGAGTGGTATCTCCCTCATTTTCTTCCATACATTCAACTTTTGTTTTGCTTACTTGTTTTTTTATTCATTTTGATTTGTTTTGATTTTTTGTTCTCTTCACCGTACTTCCCTTTTTTTCTTTATTTTTGTGTTGTGTTTTGTTTTAATATATCACAATATAGATTTCAAGAACTGATGATGGCTCAGTAAGGCACAAATCTACAAGTATATGATACTTCGGTCTCTGGGATATCTTCTGGTTCTTCTTCACTCAACCAGTGTGAGTTATGGGTTCTGGCTCATGGAGTAAGTGTGCATTAAGGGAACTCAGATTTTAGTTATTTCCACAAAATTTGTGCTACCTTTGCCTTAGATATTTTGCAAGCCAGTCAGCTTTATAGATCAAAGATTTTGATTTTTTTTTGAGTTGGGGCTTACATTTCTCTTTTCATATACTACAGAGTACATTACCCACAAAAGACACTAATATAGAGGGACTCATATTCTAT
>CM052703.1:127778765-127812253 GCA_028551405.1 Uromys caudimaculatus | reverse complement strand
GAGAGAGAGAGAGAGAGAGAGAGAGAGAGAGAGAGAGAGAGAGAGAAGGGGAGAGAGAGGGAGAGAAGGGGAGAGAGAGAGAGAGAGAGAGAGAGAGAGAGAACAGGAGAGAGAGAGAGAACAGGAGAGAGAGAGAACGAGAGAGAGAGAGAGAACGAGAGAGAGAGAGAGAGAGAGAGAGAGAGAGAGAGAGAGAGAGAGAGAGATGTAACTTAGAAAATACTGCTCTAGATGGGATAATTGGATCACTTTTCTCCATTCAGAGCTCAGAGAAGTTCATGGAAAAGAAGGCAGAAAGAATGTAAAAGCCAAAATGGATGGAGGACACCAGGAGAACTAGGCTCACTAAGTCAAATAAGGAATGTTCATATGAACTCAGAGAACAAAAATATACTGGAATAGAAACCACAGAGGATACATGAATCTCCACTTCATGTGTGTGTGTGTGTGTGTGTGTGTAGTTTATTTGTTTGTTTCATTAAGTAACTTATATTCTAAATGTTGTCCCCTTCAAGGCTCTCTCACAGAGTTCCTCCCCTCCATTTCATATTTGCTTCTGAGAGGCATCCCTGTCCCTATCACTCTACTCTGGTACATAAAGTCTCTGCAGGATTAGGCACATCCTATCCCTCTGAGGCTCGATGTGGCAGCCTTCTTTTACAAATATGACAAGAGCTATCTCCTGTAAGCTCTTTGATTGGTGACTCAGTCTCTGGGAGCTCCCAGGACTCCAGGTTATTTGACACTGTTATTCCTGTGGAGTTTCAATCTTCTTGAAGGCCTTCTATTCTTTCCCTAAGTCTTCGACAGACCTCTGCCCAATGTATGTCTGTGGGTATCTGCATCTGTCTTAGTTACCTGTTGGGTAGAGCCTCTCAGAGGTCTGCTATGCTAGGCTCCTCTCTGCAAGTAAAACATGGCATCATTAATAGTGTGAGTGATTTCTATGATATATAGACAATTCAGCTAATAGCTCCTAATAACTCAAGTCTTTCTGTTCTTATCTATTAAACTGTTCCTAAGTGGCCTGCCTCTGTGCCTTACTGTACCTTTTTGCCAACCCCTTTCTGGTTCTGCCCCTTAGTCTGCATCTAAACACTTTATTTATTGTTTTCTGAATACTGTTTCTCCTTGCCAGTTTCCCACCTCCTATTTTCTGTCTCAGCTCATTTGCCATCAGCTACTTTATTGAGGAGTGAGGCTTACAAGAGATTCACTCAACAAATGAGACCATTAGTAATCCATTTTGTTTGTTTTGATTTCAAAGCAAGATCTTTCTATGTAGCCCTTCTTGTTCAGTCACTCACTAAGAAGATCAGCCTGGCCTTGAACTCAAATATATCTTCCTGTCTCTACATTGAGAGTACTAGGATTTAAGGTTTGTATGACCACACTAAGCCAAGAAAACCACTGTTAGCATGCTGTGTCATTTTATACCAACTTGACACAAACTAGAGTCATCTGAAAGGATGGGGCCACAATTGAGAAATTGCCTCCATACTTGTGTTGTGGGGAAGGGAAGCTTGTAGGGCATTTTTGTAGTTAGTGATTGATGTGCAATTGATGTAGCTCACTGTGTGTTCTGCCACTCTGGGGCTGGTTGTCCTGGAACATATAAGAAAGGAAGCAGGCTGAGCATTCACTAAGGAGCAAGCAAGTAAGCAGTACCACTCCAAAGGCTTTGCATCAGCTCCTGCTTCCCAGGTTCCAGCCCTACTTGAGCTCCTGTCCTGTCCTTTTCCTTCAACAATGAACAGCAATATAGAGACTTAATAGCTGAACAAAACACCAATGGCTTATGCTCTAAGATCAAGAATCGACAAATGGGACCTCATAAAATTGCAAAGCTTTTGTAAGGCAAAAGACACTGTAAATAGGACAAAAAGGCAACCAACAGATTGGGAAAAGATATTTACCAATCCTACATCCAATGGATGGCTAATATCCAATATATACAAAGAACTCAAGAAGTTAGAATCCAGAGAACCAAATAACCCTATCAAAAAATGGGGAACAGAGCTAAACAGACAATTCTCAACTGAGGAAACTCAAAGGACTGAGAAGCACCTAAAGAAATGTTCAACATCCTTAGTCATCAAGGAAATGCAAATCAAAACAACCCTGAGATTCTACCTCACACCAGTCAGAATGGCTAAGATCAAAAACTCAGGTGACAGCAGATACTGGTGAAGATGTGGAGAAAAAGAAACACTCCTCCATTGTTGGTGGGATTGCAAGCTGGTACAACCACTCTAGAAATCAGTTTGGCGGACCCTCAGAAAAATGGACATAATACTACCTGATGACCCAGCTATACCACTCCTAAGCATATACTCAAAAGATGCTCCAACATGTAATAAAGACACATGCTCCACTATGTTCATAGCAGACATATTTATAATAGCCAGAAGCTGGAAAGAAAGCAGATGTCCCTCAACAGAGGAATGGATACAGAAATCGTGGTACATTTACACAATGGAATACTACTCAGCTATTAAAAACAATGACTTCGTGAAATTCACAGGCAAATGGATGGCACATGAAAATATCATCCTGAGTGAGGTAACTCAGTCACAAAAAAATCAAACATGGTATGTACTCACTGATAAGTGGATATTAACCCAAAAGTTCGGAATACCCAAGATTCAATTCACAGCAACTGTAGGACTGAGCGTGGCGTCCCAGATGGAGGAGCTGGAGATGAAATTGAAGGAGCTGAGGGAGTTTGCAGCCCCATGGAGGGAGAAACAGTGTCAACTGGCCAGACCCCCTGTTGTTCCCAGAGACTGGACCACTAACCAAAGAAAACATGTGGAGAGACCCATTGTTCTGACCACATATGTGGCAGAGGACGGCCTTATTGGATATCAGTGGGAGGAGAGGCCCTTGGGCCTGAGGGTATCAGTTGCCCCAGTTTCAGGGAATGCCAGGGTAGGAAGACAAGAGTGGGTGGGTGGGTGGGGGAATACACTCATAGAGGCAGGGGGAGGGGGATGGTATAGACGGTTTCCAAAGGGGAAAACATTTGAAATGTAAATAAATTATAAAAAAAAAAAGAGAGATTCCAATCAAATAAGGAGTAACAGTAGTATAAGGAAGGCATACTGGACAAAAGCAAGGTCAAAATCCACCAGCAAAAACATCGAATTCTGGGGACAGTGATGGAACCATCTGACTTCCAGAGGGCTTAGCCCCACTGCTTCAGCTTTACCACCTGTAGCACATACAGTCTTGTTTTTGGACATGTTCCACTTTGAGCATGCATCTTTCCTTTGTTTCATAGTCCCAAAATCTTTAACATCTTAATATCCTTATCACAATTTAGGCTTTGCCCTCACCCCTTCATTCTCTGGTCTTTTAAAGCCTTTTTATCAGAGCTCTGTGTTCATTGCCTGTGGAAATCTGGTGCTTTGGTCCAAGCCTTTATGATTCCCTCACTCTTGAGTCTTGCATGGACGCTAAACAGTTTCACATACACTTTGCTACTGAGTTCCATTGCAAACTTAAGATGCAACCCGGCCCACATAGGCCACAGTTGCACTTTTTGCCTCTGTGGTGATGAACCTGGAAAAACACTTTTCTCAGCGATTTACTTGGCACTGAGAAACCCTTCAGTGACATTTTGAAATGTGGAGCCTTTCATAGCTGAGACCTTACTCTCAGGATATATTTTCATATCTTTCAGACAAAATATGAGATGGTTGATAACTTTTGAATCCAACCTCAGATTCTTGGGTTACAGGAAAAAGTAGCCATAATCTTTTCCAGAATGTAGCAAAACTACCCTTTAGCTTAGCTCTAAGAGAGTCCTTGTCCTCTGAAACATCACCAGCTGGGTTTCCACTGCATATGTTTCTCTTTTTCTTGTCTTCCAAATTGCACAGTGTGGCCAAATGAGTAATTGGCCAAATGAGAATTAGAGGCCTTTCCAACTCTGATGTTCCAAACTTTTTCACATTCTTCTTGCAAAACAGTTCTGAAGACATATGAACCACACAGTAGGGTTGTTACATCACCAGTCCCACCTCTCCTGTCACTTTTAATATTAGTTACTTTTCCTATTGCTGTGTCCAAGGACTTGACAAAAGCAACTAAAGGGAGGAAGAGTTTATTTTGTCCCATGGTTTATGAAAGAATAAAATCCATCATTACAGGAGGTGCGTGGTAGCAGGAGCATGAGGCATCTGGTCACATGGCATCTGCAGTCCAGAATTAGGAACAAAGAACAATAAATGCTGGTACTTAGCTCAGTTTTCTCTTATTTAATAAGTTCAGGGTGCAGCCAATACAGTGTACTGCCCATAAACAAGGACAGTTTCTTTCTAAAAATAGCTTCATAGACACACCTAGAAGTGTGATGGTATTTTGTGACTTGCATAGCTTAGGGATGGACCTAACTGAGATGACCTAGGAATAAAGCAATTATAGACACACAGAAATGCTGGGTCAGGAGGGAGGGCTGTGGGCTCTGATGATAGACAGCTGCTGGGAAAGTCATTGATTTTCATTATATACAGCTGTCAAAAGGCAGGTCTATTGTATACAGCTGAATGAGGGAGATTAATCACAGCAAAATATGGGAGGAGGAAGATGTGGTTGATATGTTCTATATTCACTGTGTTTAGCTCATTTTATCAACACCAGTAGTCAGACCAAGGGATGTTGACCCTTTCCATTTTCCTGATCCTAACCTAGGAAAGTCATGCCATTACCAAGAGGCTGAGGCACTGGCATCCATGACATGGCTGTGACCATATCATGAATGCCCATTTGTATAAGTATATACTAATTTTTCACAGTGATGCTAAATGTAGTCAAATTGGCAATTTCATCTATTATCACAAATTTTTTATGTAAGTTCTAAAACCTACCACTAATACCTAGATTTGAGTAATAGAGTAAAACAGCAATAATTTCAGATTTGTTTAAAACAGAAATGATGGAGTAAATGCAGCCTAGATAGCCATAGATTTTTAGTGTAAGGAGAAACCTTAGAACATTTTTAGCCAGATGTCTTATTCTGGATATTTATATGCACGTGACAATGTAAATGCTTTTTATAAGAGAAGACATTCATATCATGTTCTCTTGTAGTGCTATACCCTTAGGGATATGCAATACACAGTATATAAAATCAATGGTCATCCTTAGACATTCAAGAAGAGATGGCAGTTTTATATCTAAGCTTACATATTTCATGTTTATATCTCTATTGGGATATGCAACTTAAGGAATATTGATGTGTCTGTGATATTTAAGCCGTGGGGCAGGGGAGGTTTTGTGGGGAGACAGTGCACATAGACAAGGTACTGTCGAGGTCAGCATTTCAGCATACAGAAATCTCCTAGAGACAGGGTATCTCAAATGATGAGAAAATAAGTCAGCTATAAAGGAAGTAAAATAGGCAAGAATATATAATCATGGAAGCTCAGTTGTATTAGCAAAAAAATTTCCAGATAATGGTGGTAACAGCTCACACTGAAAATTGCTGCTTACATGTCACAATATAAGACACACAGACAACAGTAAACCCAAGAGATTCACAAAAGTGTTATCAATGGCAATATAAGGAAATATTTTGTTTATAATATTTAAAACATAGTGGCATAATTTCTTGCCAGTACTGGCCTCCAATTGCATATACAATATTCGCTCGTTAACAGTTTCCTGAGACGATGAGAAGTAAACTATAAGACCCACACTATTCCTTAATATCTTAAAATTAAATAGAGAATTTTATAAAGAAAAAAGAGAAACATAATAGGCCATTTCCTCCACCAGCTGATTTGCTCATGGTGTTTCATCACAGCAATGATAATCGTAATGAATATAAGAAATGTTACTGTTCCTCCTGCTTTTGTATGTTTTCTAAAATGAATTCTAACCTGATATTTTACATTGCAAGATTGTAGGGTATGTGTGTATGTAAGTGTATGTATCCATGTGTGCATGTATATGTATATTTGTCTGTAGATATGTGAGTATTCATTTGCAACTAGCTATTTATCTTGTCTCCTGATTTTTCTTCCTATAAGATATAAATATTTATCTTTGAGTTCACCAAAACACTTCATTGAATTCTGAACCCCTTAAATAATTCACAAGCCATGTTTTTGCACACCTGTGTATATGTGTTCTCTGAACCTCAGAGCAGTTAGTGTTTCTCAGTATCCCTTTCTATCCTTTCAACAATGTTCTTGGTGTTCATTCATCTGAGGCTACACTTTTCTAAAGCAATTTTTCCATGTCTTGTCCAGTTCCTTGTTGCTTGCCCTTAGTCACAACTCAGTAGAGGCAAATAAGAGGACTTTCTTTCAAGCAGAAGTAGTTGCCTTTGTTCCCTAATTTATTAAAATTGACATGTGTGAATTATTCATAGCCATAGGCTTCTTAGAGACATTTTATATTAATAAATTGTTTTCTTTGACTATATTTATCTCCTTATCAATGCATTTTCTTCCTGGCCTATCCTCTCCTGACAGTGTCCTTGGCTATTGCAGCCTCACCTCCACGGTCTCCATTTATGTTTGATGGATCAGGTACTTGCTAACTGTTATCATGCTTGTGTCCCTTACTGTGCTGCATGTCTGCCTACTTATTGCTAGTACTCTTTTGTTCTCTTCAATCTTTATGCAAGTCCTTCCTCAATTGGAAGTTTTTCAAACACACACAGGATGGCAGGGAGTCCACTATTCTTTAGACCAAAGGGATAGTGAATGAACCCTAGCCAGCATGGCAAACATGGCTCTGGCAGGCCTGCTCCTCTCTCCAATTCCCTCTCCCTTGCTAAAAGGTATTAGGTTACATTTTTAAAGCTAGACATCAGAATGTATTACATTACTTGGAAAATTTCTCCTGAGGCTTACAATGAAAGTCCATCTATCAAATTATTGAAGTCCAGCTCACCTAATTAACATATATAATCAACATTAAACATATCATTCTAATACAGGCATTCTCGTTCACCTTTATAAGCTCTTATTTGCCTTATTTGTCACCTGAGTCTCCTCTCTATCCAGAGACAGTCTTTGGTTGTCACTTAACCCACAGCTACATTTTCCCCTCTCCCTTGTTCTTTATAGAATGGAAAGTGAAAGATAAGACAGTGAAAATATAATTTACCCTGATCTCTGGCCCCAATTAACAAGACAGAAAAACAGCTAGTGCTTCCTGGAGCCTGATTTTGTACCTGACTATGTGGTCTAGATCCTGTCTATCACTAATGAAGAACACATATTTATCTGGGACTTTCTAATTATAACTTTTGACTGCCAAGTAAAGCTTGCTGCTCAACTGTGTCATTTTCCTAAAGTGCTATGATGACATGCATATATTATGCCATTATATAAGATATTTATGTACATTTCAGTATCCTACACAAAGTGTATTTAAATTTTGAAAAATAAATGTTGAATTCCAATCCTGCTTCAGAATTATATCCTGTTACCATACAGTATCATTCAGTGACACGTGGATAAACAAACAATTTAAAATGTACTTATTTTATAAAAGAAATGTTTAACATATAACCACATTCTCATCAATTTTATGTGTTTATGTAAATTTTTATAGAGCTGCACCTGTGTCTGTATGAAAGTGGCACTTCTATTTGTTTCTAGGGTGCAATTAATACTCTTAAAATGTTTTGTTCAATACTAATATATGATTACTGTGTGTTTGGACAAATCCATTGTATTCTCTAAAATGAATTGCTACCTAATCAGGGTCATAACTATTCCATCTAAAGTTCATATGCTTTCTATCATTAAAAACAGCTGAGCTGCCAATGTGATATATGGGGATTATACTTCAAAGTGCTGTAGCCAATGAAGTGCAGGGACAGTTCTCCTGCTTTCATAACCCTGAGGTAATCTCTCCTTACTACCTCAGGTAGCCATGGAGAAGAGGAAATCACCCTCACACACAGGCTACTTCATGGCACAAAGTGGCCTGGGCCAACAATCAACTGCTCACCCCCACTCTCGCCATTAGGTCCGGGTGCTGAACATTTGAGGGTCAAGGCAGGCTCTTTTGATGCTGCATTTAGCAAGGGGCAGGGAGAGATCTCCCACTCATCATGACCTGGGCCAGCTTTCCCAACAGCCAGAGGTGGAGGGGAGATCTGGGGAGAAGCATCACACCTACACCCTCACTACCCCATGAAAGACAAGATGTTGGGTCAGCTCTCTTACACTACTACCCTTGGGGCAGCTCACTCACATTTACTGGAAAATGGGTTACCATTGGGGTAAGAATCCATGAAAAAATCCTGACTCTTTTTCTTCAGCAGCGCATTAAATGCTAGTAGTCACTCTGATAAGGCTTGGGCTTCATGGGTCTTGCTTCTAGCCATACTGCCAATGTGGCATGCATGATATAGAATAAGAATTATACAAACAGCTGAAGATCTTTGCAATTCATGATTGCATATTTATTTAAATATTCATCAAATACTGTTTTAATGCTGGTATACATTACCATTGGTTCATGTCATAAAGACTTTAATCTATGGAATATTAATTGCCATACAGTCTAGTCTAGCTAGGCATAAAATCAGAAATCTTCCTGTTACTCCCTCCCTCCTTTCTTAAGATTGAATGCTAATATCAGTATGCCTGGTTTTAATTATGTGTATTCTAAAAGTAAATCCCAGGTGCTAATATTTTCAAGTGAGCATGTTGCCAACTGATCCATCTGCTTGACTCGGCATATTAAAACCTTAAGAAAGAAAAACTAAACATGTGAATTCAACTCAAAGACCACACTGCTGCTCACAGATTTATTCACTGTTCTGAGTTCCTCCTGTTTCAACATTTTTTTCTGGTTCTGAGATGAAAATTCTAAGAAAGGCCAAATGTATGTGATGTTTCCTATGATCCTCACATATATAATGAAATATGGACAATAGAGAGGACTGTTACATATATTCCATCTATATATTCACCTCAAAATCAATCAAAACTTCACTTTAGTGCTGCTACTTTCCAAGAAGTTTCATTTAACATTTTCTTACAATATAAAAGTCTTATAAAAAGTCCCCTATGTCACTCATGTTGTTAATATTTCTACTATTTATAACCATAGTGTGTTAATGTAAAGAACTGCAGATTACTACAACTACAACACCTCAAGGTAAACTTCATGATTTTACCAAATTTTACTTTTTTCAAAAGTATGCTATGCATACTCATAGCAATTACAAGAGTATTAGTGGCTTGGTGCTTACATCTTAATTTTCCACTACATGTCTGCTGTGAAATGTATGTTATAAAAAAGAAGTGAGAGAATTTATGCCCCATACAGTTAACCTAGCTTATTTCACATGTCAGGTAATGTTATGAACCGTTAAGGAAAAGCTCGATCTGCTAATTCTCTGAAATTTCTAATTTTCAGTGTCCTTATACCCACAAACAAATTTTACCTGTCACTTTGTACAAAATTGTTACTTTAAAGTACTAAGATATAAATTACTGATCAAGTAAAACTGCCAAGAATTTATAGTGGTCTGTCTATCACTGAGTGATGAATCCACAAAATTCACCATTAATTCAAGTCTTAGAGAAAATTGTAGAATGTGGACATAAAGATTTCAGTATCCAGCAGAGTAAGACACCTGTTGTTTGCAACCTGACTTATGTGTAACATACAATATCTGCACACATAAAATCTCAAAAATATATGTACCAAAAAAAAAAAAAGATTAACAAAACGACACCATAATAGATATCTTAATGTGTACCAAGGAAGCTCAGGAACCTGCCATTTCAGTACAGTATTTCAGAAATCTAAAGGAATATATGAGATCAGGAGATAAACTTATATAATGACGAGCACTCCAATCTATTATCTAACAAAGTAGTGACCACTAAAAGCATACATTCACACAACTAATACTATATACTAAACACCTGAACACATTTAATACATTTATCTCTCAAAATGAAATTTTATATGTATATGTATGTGTGTGTGCGTGCACCTGTAAATGTACGTACATGAACATGTATATGTATACAACAAGAGTTGGTGAAAATGGCATGAACTTTAAAGAGATCAAAAAAAACATGTGTGAGGGATAAAAGAAAGAAAAGTATATGTTAAATAATTATATTAAAATCTCAAATAGTACAATAAATTATTAAAAGTATTTTCTAGTAGCAGAGATATAAGAAATTTCTGACCCTCCCCTTAAAATTTGCAAAACAAACCCATATAGAAATTCAACAATATCCTCTCTGGATAACTAATGATTTTATTCTGCTAACTTATAAAACACAGGCAATGTGCTTTTTACTGTTCTGTGTGTCTTGTGACTCAATGGTTGCACCATCAAGTCTTTACCCAGCACAAGTTACGACACTCCTGTAGGTAAACTGATGAGCTTAATTTTTCTTGATTTTCTTGGCTATCAGAATCAAGCCTTTTCCTAAGTTCACATGAAATTAGATTTGAGTTGCATAGAAATTGTAGGAACATGTTGATGTTCATGTTCTGTCATTTAATGAGGGGTTGTGAATAATCAAAAAGCCCATAATAACAATACCATGTCAAACTAGAGGGAGAACATTCCAAAAGTCCTCATTAATAGATGAAAATGTACAGGCAAACATTCCCTACTAAGATAAGGAAAATCAATATAATTTAGGCATTAAACCCAAGAGAGATTCAATCCAGTTCCAATTGGTAAACTGTGTATAAATATGTATGTAAAAAACTATGATTACTCATCAGGATATATTATTATATATGATGGAAATACATGCACAGAGAAATACACAGACACATATATTTGTATGAATACATAAGCCTAGACATCAACCACTGTGTTTGTAGAGGTTCATCGAGGTGTTTGAGAGTTTTATAATATGTGGAATGGGCATTAGATGAACTTGACGGGAATATTAGAATTTATATAATGAAACGACATTGTTCATTTATGAAATAAAGGAATACATAATAATAACTTGTGTTGATCTATGTGTGTTTTAAACTGCTACAAAAACAAAAAGGCAATCATTATGTAAAACATAGAGTGACCTAAATAACATTTAGTGAAATCAATTAGCACACAGAGGAAAAAATAAGTGCTGGAATTTATCCTTTACTTGGATTTCTTTATTTTATGAAATAATAAGTGTTACAAGGCCTTTAATCTTTGAATGTTGTGCTCTTCGTTTCTTCCTGTCATATAGTAGGGCATTCTGACTGAAAAAAAAAAAAAAAAACAGGGACGTCAGAAGATATTTTGACAAATGTGTGTGAAACTAAATTGGGAGGAAATATTCCTGTTTCTAGATGCAGCTTCCTACTGAGATCAATCAGGATAAAACAAGTTGATATATACATAAAGGCACTGGTTTCTCTCTAAAACTTATCCTGGTAGTTTACTCTGCACAGTGAATTGGCAGATGATTCAATGACAACTGCTGGATCATAGGTACCTGCCCACTTTATATTCAGTATAAATATTACTCAACTTTATTTCTCATTGAGCCATGCCTTGAAACATGGATTAACATGAATCAGAATTCATTCTTCATTCCTTTCTGATTCATTTGTGATTCTATACAAGTCTGTAAGTCATGTGAGAAGCATATCAGAAGCACACAAGTTCAAAAAAATAATGACAACAGAAATAGAAATCTTTACTAAGAAGTAAACTGAAATCCTACTGGAAATATTTGGGTACGCCCATTGTTTGGAAAATTGCAACAACTTTTAATTGATATCTGCCAGGAAATGAAAGCAGGCATACACCTTATCTTTATTTTCTGGCTACAGGTAATCCTGTATTTTCTTTTCTTTCTTTTTTTTTTTTTTTAATAGTATTACTTTTTTTTGATATTTTATTTTCATTTCCAATGTTTCCCCTTTTCTAGGTCTCCTCTTTGGAAACCTCCTATCCCTTCCCCCTCCCCGCCTCTATGAGGGAATTCCACCTCCCACCCACCCGCCCACCCATTGCCATATTCCCACCATGACATTCCCCTTTACTGGGGCCTCTAACACCCTCAGGCCCAATGGCCTCTCCTCTCTCCCTAATGGCCAACGAGGCCATCCTCTGCCACATATGTGGTCTGAACCATGGGTCCATAGAGGTTGGTGGTCCAAACTCCAAGATGACCCGGGGGAGGGGGGTCAGGCCCGTTGACGCTGTTGCTCCCTCCATGGGGCTGCAAATTCCCTCAGCTCCTTCAGACCTTTCTCCAACTCCTCCATCTGGGACCTAACTCTCAGTCCAGTGGTTACTGTAAAGTGAAACTTGGGCATTCTGAACTTTTGGGCTAATATCAGCTTATCAGTGAGTACATACCCTGTTTGTTCTTTTGTGACTGAGTTACCTCGCTCAGGATGATATTTTTCAAGTTCCATCCATCCTGTATTTTCTAGTGTTCTTACAAAAGAGAAATATCTCAAAGAATATTGGCATATAGCACTGAATTTATTTATTTGTGTGTTAGAGGTTCAAATTTTTCTTCTTCTTTGTAACTATTTTCTATGACCTAAAATAACCATTCATGAAAATACTTTGTCCTATTTATAAAGAGCTGGAGGGAGAAAGGGGAACAATTTATGTTATTCTGGCCCATTTCATTCCCCTCTATCTTAGTCTACATGTAACAGGATAGCTATCCTGTCAACAGGGTATAGCCATTGTGTTCTTATTTTTCCTGTGAAGTGTTCAGAGGAAAAGGTGTTATTTCTATATTTACACAGGACAAAAAACACGACCATGTTCCTTTTCACTCCTAAAAGCTTTCTTTGTCCATTTAAACTATTCATGCTTTTAGTTTGGGACCTTGGTTCAGGGTTCCTGTAGCTCCACTGAAATCAGGTTATTTTATAATAGTGTTTCTTGAAACATTAATTGTCCATTTAAACCACAGGAACTCAGAAGTAAAACCCATTTACTGCCGTTTTAGTTCAGACTCACTGATGATGTTACACTTTAACCACACATAATTCCAAATTCCATGGTTAATAGATTCCTAGTGATCTATAACTAGCACACCTGCACAGAGTTAAAGCTCAGAAGAAAATTAGCAGTTAGATTCCCACTTGTTGGTGGATTCTTCAAATATCCATGGGATAACCTGATAGAGTCTGGCAAAAAGATTCATTTTGAGTTTCTTTCACAAAATGTTCACTTTGTGTTCTGGCTTCTTCTTGGTTCTAAATAACTATTAATTCAAATTTTCCCACTGTTAGTGCTGAAAATAGTTTTACCTAGAGACTCAAATCTACAGAAGTTTGAAATTTCCAATCACCCAAGAAAAAATTAAGAAACACAGACATAAAATCTGACAACAAATTCTTTGGGGTATGTGGGAAAATGGAACAGTCACTCACTGTTGTTGTGATAGAAAAGTGGTTTGACCTATTTAGAAATCAGTAACCAGAGATAACAAAAAGCTAAACATAAATATCATGAGCTACATTTATATCTCTCCTTGTTAGATGTCTAACAGTAATCAACCATGTTTTCCATGGTTACTTCCTTGAGTATGTTTACTAGTTTTGTATGCATAATATCCAGGAAATGGAAACAACTTAACTGTGTCTCAGTTGGTGAAAGGATAGTGACAATAGATTAACTTCTTAATGTGAAAAGTAATAGAAAGTTATATTTTATAATAAGACAGAACTAGAAATTTTCATAGTGAGTGTAGCAATCTAGACTATCAGTGACAGATGCCAAAGGTTTTGTCTCATTGGAGACTCCTAGGTCTAACCCGCTATAACAGGACACCTATAAAAGGGTAACTCCAGGAAGAGTCAAATTAAAAAGGGAGAACTGCCTGGGTAAAGAGTAGAAAGAGTAGTAGGGTGGAGCTTATTAGGTTTCAAATGATCTGATGGAGCAAATAAGGAGATAGAAAGGACTTTATTTATAAAAGTAAAAGTAGTAAATATAAATCAACAAAACAGGGAACCTATCATAATATCAACTCTCTACCTAAAAATATCTATAATAAATAAATGGTGTAAATAAATAAATAAATAAATTGTGTAGATAACCACATATTCTTCATATGAAAATTCCATATCAGATCTGAAAATACTTCTTAAATAGCCTGTAGATCATGTAACAAATGCCAAAAATCACAACCAATCAAAACACAGTGTAGAAAAAGTCATCAAATAGTTTGATAAAACATTTCCTGTATCTAAACTTCAGGGTTCATTGTGTAATAGGGACAAGAAAGATGGTAAAATCTGGGATATGAGGCCATTTGCTCTAAGATTATGTCCTCTAGGAATGTCAGTAATTACACCAACAAACTTGATTTTCAAAATATTTCAAGCATTTAAATAATGCTGACAGGAGGAGATACAGTTTCCACAAAGAAGAACAACATTTGGTTATCCATCAGAAAACAATCATGACAGAGCTTGCATGGCCTAGCTACCAAGAACTGAGCGTAGGCCTGGGGGATTGAAACCGAAGACACAGACACAGGTCATTCGTGCAAGCAGAATGCCACACTTTTTTTATTCCTTTTTCCTTAAATACTCTCCTCCCCCGGGGTGGAAAACTACCAAAGGGGAAGTAACCAGATCACAAGGCAAGGCTGAACCCATGACTGGAGATGACTCACCACTTATCGTGTTCTGGGCCAAACCGAGAAGGTAACAGTAAACAGGCAAAGCAGGAAGAACGTCCCTGAGACAGGGGTCTGTTCACAACGAATCACCCCTCAAGCATACATGTGTAACATTATTCAAACTAAATTGGCTGTATTTATGACTTTAAGAATAAACATGTACATATATTCAGATCTATGCATGTATGAAACCAAGCAATGTATTTAAAAAGGAGGAAAAAATATCATATTGGTAATTAGGGGAGAGAAAGGTGGAGCAAATAAAACTGTTTTATAATCTCAAAAATAAAGAAGATAATTTTAAAAATTCATTTCCACACTATAGAAGTTGAAGCAATATTTATCCCCCCTCAAAGCCCATCTAATGTTTTGGTTTGTTTGTTTTTTTCGAGACAGGGTTTCTCTGTAGCCCTGGAACTCACTCTGTAGACCAGGCTGGCCTCGAACTCAGAAATCTGCCTGCCTCTGCCTCCCAAGTGCTAGAATTAAAGGTGTGCACCACCACTGCCCGGCCCATCTAATATTAAAACAAGTAAAAATAGAAATTTACCAAGGTTTTCCCTAGAGTATTTTTGATTGATTATTTTCTGGACTCAGAAAAATGCTGCTCAAAGCATCTTTACCTCATAATGATAATGATTCTCTCATAGATCTCATGACAGTGCCAAACTCCCATACTCTTCCTTGGCCTGAGGTTTCCAGCCTCTAACACGGCTACATTCAGTAAGTGTAGATTTTCCAAAAATAAATTGTCTGAGCATGTGAATACTAGAGTAAGGATCTCTTACTGTTTCCTGTCATTTAATGAGTGGATGTAAAAAAATTGTAAGCCAAGCTAGGATATCTCTTTATCAGGTGGCACAGCTGATTGCCCAAAATGGTTGCTATTTGGCTTGGAATATAGGACTAGAAAGCACCTTGATCTATTACATTATCTCTTCCTTCATTTCCTGCTCCCTCTTTTCTTAAGAGTCTCAGAGCTTCAGAGGTTTTATATAATTGACTTACAATTTTCTCACTACTGAGGTTTACTGAACCCTGAAGCACTTTTGCCAAAGCGCTTCTCTTTGGAAAATAATTATTTAAAATATGTTGAATCTTTTTAAGTACAAAGCAAAGGTGAAACAAATGACGAAAATTAACAAATGAAAACCTGAAATTAATAGAGAAGGAATATAATAATAGTTTATGAGAATAAACACAAATGTAGGGGATTTTACCTGGTATTTCATTTAACCAATCAATACCAGGTGTTTCTTCACTGAAGACTATGATTTCTATTTCCACAAGTATTTGTATAAGTGACCCATAAAAGCCACATAGATTCTTTCCTCCACCAGAATGGATATTACTTCCAATAATAACTTCGGTTCTATGTAAAGTTAACATTATTTTAGATACATAGAACAAAAAGAATAAAGATAATGAACAGTACAATAAGACAAATCACTGACCTACATCCCTATACTTAACTATATTGGTACCAGGATAATAGAGATGATAAATTTGTTGAACACTTTGACAAGAATATTTTCTGTTCTAAACAAATGTTAGGAAGTTCCAAAGTAATGAGATAGCAACATTAAGTATACACCAGGTATAACAGAGCACAGTACATTCAATCTATTAGTATTAATTGATTCTGGTGCATATCAATATTTAGAAAATCAAATGTAATTAAGACTCCTAAATTATTCACAAGAACAGAAAATTGAATTTTTAAAAATTACCATAAAATCCATAATAGCCACAGGATAATACATAATAATCCCAATTGGGGAAAATGCTAAAGAGGAAATAAGACAAAACAATATAACTAATCTAACACACATATTATGACTCATGAAAAGTGGTTAGTGGTTGAAAACCTTAGGAAGTTGAGATATACTATAAAAAACAAAAACGGAAATTTGGTATGCTAAGGTTTTCATTGGAGTATATACAAACTCTGCTTTGTCCTTTGTCCTTAAAGAATGAAGTATGCAGATATGGCATAATGATCATAGAAGTATATTTGTTCCCAAGAACAAAAACAAAATAAACCTCATGTTAGAATTTGGATTGAAAATTAATATAAAACATCTAAGAGCTTTGATGGTACCTAGATGATAACAAAGAATTGCAGTGTTTGGGTGTTAGTACTCTCAGAGTACAGTGGCATATTAGGTCAGGTGATGTAAAATATATTCCAAAAAAATCTCAAGTGAGAACTATCATCCTGATATAAAAATCCTTTGCAGATCAGGTTTGCCAAAGCAGATAAAAAAGCAAAACTTTTCCTGTCTTTTTCAGATACTGAAGGGTGACATAACACACCACCTTTGAAGATGAAGCAGAACTCCAAGCCTGAGTGCTGAATGCTAGATCTTAAAACAGTGACCAGACACAAGAACAAATACTTTGCACAGCAATCAGGATCAGTTTTATTCAGAGAAGGAATGTGAAGAATCATAGCAAGTTACCTGACCATGCTGACATTCTCTTTTCATCGGCATGTTTCTGGAGCACTTCTCCTAGAAGCCGCTTATAGCCAATTTCCAGCAACAGCCTGGTATGAGTTGAGAGCTAGACATCAACCAGGAACATTACTGGAATTTTTTTTTTATGTGAATCAATTTCTTTAGCGGTTTTTGATGCAGACTGGCTGAGTATATGTAGAAAATTGAGAAAAGGTTTGGGACCAATCAAGAGAGAGATCTCAAAAATGAAAAAGAAAGCAAAAGTCTTTTGTTAACATAGAGATTTCTCCATCAAATCTCCTCTATCCTTTCTCCCCAACCCTGTCTGTTGAATCAGAAAATAAAATAAGAAATAAAAATAAAGATGAAATAGAAGAAGAAAAAACAAAATATTATGCAATTTCTTTGGTTTCTGGCTATGATTAAGTAACAAAGGAATCTGTTTAGTAATGCCTGGTCCTTGGAGCCTGTATCTGGCTAATGCTATCACTAGTAAAGTCTCCATTTCTGTCTAAGGACTTCTGTTTGTAATCTTGGGCTGTCAAACACACTTCAGTGTTCAATCTTTGTAATCATCCTGTGCTAATATCTTGAGTAGCTATGCTTATTTGGAAGTTTATCACACTATTTTTTATTAGTGTGATACTAGTAAATACTAGTATATTTATGCACATTACAACTTACAAACAATGCACTTGAATTATCTAAATTATAAAAAAAGTTCAATTTCATAAAGTTATTAAAACATAATACATTGTCTCTAAAGTTATAATAATTTTAAAGAAATATTAAGAGAGTTTATTTTAAAAATGAAATATACAAAATCTGGGCATATTACAATCATTTTTTTTGAGTGTTGATATGTTTTTTTTTATGCAGGGAAACACATTGTGTATATGGTTATGATGTTTATTTGAGAACTTATGGAATTGTTATTAAGGTGTCATTATTTTGTAAATGTTTAACTCAATATTTATATATCATATAATGTGTTAAAAATACAACCACTACATAAAATACATTAGGGTTACCCAAAATATCTCTAACTAATAATCCACGGCCATTTAGTGGGATCTCTTTTTTAATACAAACTCAGCACATTTAGCACTGTTGATATATGCTCACTTTCACAGATATCTACTGGAGTGTGAGTACCCTCTGATTCCAATCTTCCCTGAAAAATATTTTTCCATCTGCAGTAAGTATATCAAATGCCAACAATTACTCCACTTTTCTTCCATTCCAACTCTGACGCCTTCCTGTCAAGTTTCAACTTTGGATTTTACATATATGACTGAAATTTTAGGAGATTTAACTGTTTATGCTGTTACCCCGTGTGTAGCACATATGTATCTGAAGAAAAGCAACACAGAGGACTCTCTTATATCTCCCAGTCATAAGTGAACCAACCTTCTGACATAGTACACACTACACTGAATATAATTTCCAATTATCTCCAAATTTCTTTCCTTTGATAAGCAGTAATTTATATTAACATGTTCAAATGTATATCATGGTTGATATTGTGCATTGCACAGGTTTGTTAATGTTAATGGCTGAAAATTTATAGTTTGAAGTATATGTTACCAAGTGATAAGGATAGACTACACTTACTTAATTATTACTAAAAGAATAACACATGTTAATAGTAAGAATTATTTTTCTACCTTCTTCAACCTGATTCATTCTATTGTGTTTCTGATTGCTCAGGTCCTTTTCAACACATCCTTGATAATGGTATTTCCCTCATTTTTTATTCATTCATATTTTTTGCTTGCTTCTTTTAGTTTTATTTGTGTGTGTGTGTGTGTGTGTGTGTGTGTGTGTGTGTGTGTCTGTGTGTGTTCTTTAGTTCTCTTCACCCTACTTCCCTGTTTTTATATTTTTTGTTTTGTTTATTTTTTTAATGTATTACAATGTAGATTCCACAAACTGATGATGGCTAATTAAGGCATAGATCTACAATTATATAATACCTAGATCTCTGGGATAACTATTTTCTGGTGCTTCTTCACTAGGCCAGTGTCAGTTATGGGTTCTGACTCATGGAGTAAGTGTGCATTAAGGCAAATCAAATGTTACTTAATTACTTCCTCAAGATATGTGCAACCTTTTCCCTAGATATTTTGCAGCCCAGTCAGCATTAATGATCAAAGATTTTGATAGTGAGGCTTACATTTCTCTTTTAGTAGCCTAGCCTACAGATACTAATATGTAGGGATAAGTTCTATTTTAGGCACCAATTCTACCTTAGTGTTGTTAGTGAGATGTGTAAGTGTTGTCTTTAGCAATGGCATTTTCTTAAGATTCCTCTTTGCTGGACATGAGAAAAAATACATAGACCCACAACCATATATTAAGCAGAGAGAGTAGGAAGAAAGAGAGAGAGACAGAGACAGAGACACAAAGAGAGATAGAGACAGAGAGAAAGAGAGAGGAAGAAGGAGAAGGAGAAGAAGAGGAGGAGGAGGTAGAAGGGGAGGAGGTGGTGGAGGAGGAGGTGGTGGAGGAGGAGGTGGTGGAGGAGAAGGTGGTGGAGGAGGAGGTGGTGGAGGAGGAGGTGGTGGAGGAGGAAGTGGTGGAGGAGGAGGAGAGAGAGAGAAGGAAGAGAACAAAGAAAATACTGCTCTAAATAGACTGTCTCCATCAAGTCTTTCCACTCAGAGCTCATGGACCTTCAGAAGCAATAACCACAGAGGATACAGATACATGAGTCTCCACTAATATATATATATATATATATATATATATATATATATATATATATATATATATATATATATACACACACACACACATATATATATACATATACATATACATATTTATATGTGTATGTATAATATTATAATTTTAATATTATTTATATTATTTTAATACTATTTATATTAATATCATATATTAGGAATAAAAATAAAGATGAAATAGAAGAAAGAACAAATATTATGCAATTATTCTTTGGTATCTGGCTAATCTGGGTATAATTAAAAAACAGAAATGGTTCTGCTCTTCCCAACCCATCCATACCCAGAGGCAGCTTACAGATCTAGGATTACAGTTGAGACACCAACTACCCCAATACATGGCCTAACTGGGACCCCCAGGAACCAAGGGGATGCAGGCACTCCTGCCAAGCCAGACATACAAATTCCATCCAGCTTGCACCTGCCCCTTGGAACAGAGCTTCTGTTCTGATCTCCTCAATCCACCCACACCTAGTGGCACTTGTCCCCCAGGACTTCTGATGGATCCAGGAGAACAGAGGAGATGGACCCCAACTGGGACCTGCAGGACAAGGGAGACAGAGGAATCCCAGCCGAGCCAGAGACACAAGATCTTTCCAGCTTGCACAGGAGACCTAGGCACTGGATCTCCACACAGTCTACCCACACCCAGAGGCAGATTGTCACCCAGGACTTCTCACATTCCCAGGATCACAGGATAACCAGCTCCAGTCAAAGACAGCAAGGGCAGATATCACCAGAGATAACAAGATGGCAAGGAACAAGTGCACAAACATGAGCAACAGAAACCAATGTCACTTGGAAACATCAGAACCAAGGTTTCCCACCACAGCAAGCCCTGGATACCCTAAAATCCTGAAAAGCAAGATTTGATCTAAAATCCCAGTTCATAATGATGATATAGGACTTTAAGAAGGTCATAATTAACTCCCTAAAAAGAAATACAGGAGAACACAGGTAAACAGATAGAAGCTTTTAAAGGGGGAAAAACAAAAATCACTTAAAGTAATACAGGAAAATAACAAAACCATCGAGGACATAAAAATGGAAATAGAAACTATGAATAAATCACAAAGAGAGACAGCATTGGATATGGAAAACCTAGGAAAGTGATCAGAAGTCATAGATACAAGCTTCACCAAATTAATACAAGATATAGAAGAGAGAATCTCAGGTGTAGAAGATACCACCGAAAACATTGACACAATAGTAAAATAAAATGCACTATGCAAAAAGTTCCTAACTCAAAACATCCAGGACATCCAGGACACAATGGAAATACCAAACCTAAGAATAATAGGTATAGAAGATAGCAAAAATTCCCAACTCAAAGGGCCAATAAACATCTTCAATGAAATTGTAGTAGAACACTTCACTAACATAAGGAGATGACAATAAATTACACCCTAGAAGAAGCACAAAAGTAATCTTTCAACAAACCCAAAATAAGATAGGCACAAAAACATAACTTCACCTCTAAGAACAAAAATAACAGGAAGCAACGATAACTGGTCCTTAATATCTCTTAACATCAATGGACTCAATTTCCCAATAAAAAGACATAAACTAATGAACTGGATATGAAAACATGACCCAGCATTCTGTTGCATACAGGAGAAACACCTCAGTGACAAAGATAAACACTACCTCAGATTAAAGACTGGAAAAAATTTTCCATGCAAATGGTCCCAAGAAACAAGCTGGAGTAGCCACTCAAATATCGAATAAAATCAACTTTCAACCAAAAGTTATCAAAAAAGATAAGGAATGAAAATTCATCCTCATCAAAGGAAAACACTATAAAGATGAATTCTCAATTCAGAACATCTATGTTCCAAATGCAAGGGCAACCACATTCAGAAAAGAAACTTTATTAAAGTTCTAAGCACACATTGAACTTCACAAAATAATAGAGGGAGACTTCAACACCCTACTGTCACCAAAGGAAGGATCATGGAATCATAAACTAAACAGACACAGTGAAACTAACAGAAGTTATACACCAAACAGATTTATCAGATATCTATAGTACATTTCATTCTAAAAAATGAGCATACATTCTTCTTGGCACCTCGTGGTACCTTCTCAAAAATTGCCCACATATTCAGTCACAAAACAAGACTTAACAGACACAGGATGATTGAAATTGTCCCATGTATTCTATCAGATCACAAAAGTCTAAGGCTGGTCGTCCATGACAACAAAAAGAACGGATGGCTCACATACATATGGAAGCTGAACAACTCCTTACCAATGATAACTTTGAGGGAAGAAATAAAGAACTTAAAGACTTTTTTATAATTTAATGAAAAAGAAGGCACAACATACTGAAAGAAATGGAACACAGTGAAATCTGTGCTAAAAGGAAATCTCATAACTCTGAGTGCCTCTAAAAAGAAACTGGGTAGAGCACGCACTAGCAGGTTAACAGCCTTTATGTAGCAAATGGTACCTATAATAAAGCCTCTATTCGTGTCTAGGGACTTCTGCTTGTAATCACAGGCTGTAAAATGTACTTCAGTGCTGAACCATTGTAATCTTCCCATGCTGATATCCTGAGGAGCTATGCTTATTTGGAAATTTATCACACTAGTTCACATATTTACACACAATAAAACTTACAAATAATGCACTTAAATTATCAAAAGCCATACTTGTGTCCAATTTCATAAAGCTATTTACCACACAATATGCCATGTCTTAAATTATAATACTGTTAATGAAATATTAAGAGAAGGTTATTTTAGAAAAGAAATTTAAAATATCTACACCTAAAGAAAGCTCAACTCCCAGATGTTCTAACACACCCAGGATCACAGGTGAGGAGGCCACAACATCAGGCCTAACATCTGGAGTAACTGGGTCCTCTGGGATCCAGCAATGCAGGAATACCTGCCCAGCCAGTGGCATTGGTTCGTTCTGGTCTGAACCTGTGCCCTGACCAGACCTTGGGCACTGGCTTTGCACACAGTCCCACAACACACAGATGAAGCTCAACTCCCACGTGCTTTAAAATGCCTAGGATCACAGGATCACAGAGGAAGCTTGCCTCCCAGAAGATCTACTACACCTCAGAGCACTGGAGCTCGACATACCCAAAATCCCAGATGAGGCCACAACATATTTCCCAACAACCAGCATAACTTGGAAACCAGAGAAACACAAACACCCGCCCAGCCAGAGACAGGGTTCCTTACAGCTTTCACTTGTGCTCTGGGCAAACACAGGACTCTGGCTCCCCAACAACCCCTGTGGCACCCAGAGAAATCTTGATTCCCAGGAGCTCTGACACAACAGGATCTCAAAAGCTTGGTCCCCCCAGGATTTCAGGATCCCAGAGGCAGCTTGACTCCCAGGAGCTCTTACACATCGAGGATCTCAGAATCAAAAAATGATAAGGAAGGACCCTTCGTATTAGTCAAATAGAAATATTTAAAGGGTAACTTTGTAGGTATCTTTACAGGTAGCGTTAAAGGTATCTGATTAATCTCAGTGTAATGGCCTTGGGAAATGCAAAGGAATGTTACTCTTTCCTAAGAGTGAAGCTAACATATCTTCAAGGAAGAACATTGGAGGTATTTGAGTTTTATGGTCACATTAGGGAGGTGAGTCCTGTATACATTAGAAGAGTAATATTTATTTTTTCTGGAATTAGTCAGAAGTTATCAACTTATTTCTAGTTGAGTGTGACAATAGTAAGCTTTTCAAAACCTACTGAAAACAAGTAACATTAAGCATCTGATTTATGAGATTAAGTTGTGTGCTATTTTGACTGAAGTCAACTTTCCTTTGTTATTTCAAAGGAGAAAATATGAATGGCCTATAAAACTGTAAGAGTTGATCTGTCAGAAATAATTTGCAATTGCATAATATTTTTACAAAGTGATTTAATTTATTTTAATTATATTTATAATGTGAAATTATAAGATGATGATAATATTGGTTTCTAAAGTTTTAGCCTAGAAAATAGCATTTTAATTATTATAGAAATGTCTACAAATAATTTCATAATTTTTGCTTCTGTATTTAATTTTGACATGTTTCTCATAATTATGATTTTATTTATTACTGTGATATATATCACACAGTCAGTACATATCTCTGTCAACATAAATTCCTAAAACTAAGTTTACTAGATAAAATTTTAGCACAATTTAAAAAAAATAGATAAGCTTACTAACCTTCTTCATAACTTCAACTCTTCCCATTGATAATTTGTACTCACAAAGACAACTGAGACTTTACCAACCTTTGGTATCAATCAGTAAAAAGTTATCAATTTGTCAACAGGAATGTAATTACCATTAGAATGCACTAAGCAAAAACAATTAAGCAGTCTATGTTTAACAGACTATATTCTAACCTCAGACAACTAGATGAAGAAAAAAACTTTCACAATAAGCTGAGATCACTGACAGGATTCTTGTTGTTGCTCTGGGTTTTTTTGTTTGTTTGTTTGGTTGGTTGGTTGGTTGTTCTTTTTGTTTTTGTTTTTGTATTGTTTTTGCTAAATCTAATGGATAGTTTTCACCTGAACTCAATAAAGCTACTCTTTGAATAAACAAAACAATAAGGGAAAAAGTTAAAGTAACACATAAAAACAGACTATCAGAATTACACCAGACTTACAGACCCTAAAAGAACACAAATGCCAGCCCAGGCTACTAAACCTGGCAAAACTCTCAATTAACATAGATGTAGAAAATAAGATATTCCATGATGAAAACAAATTTACATAATATCTTTCCACAAATAGAGCCCTACAAAGGATAACAGAGGGAAAACTCCAACACAAGGAGGGAAACTACCCTACAAAAAGCAAGAAAGTAAAAATCTTTCAACAAACTCAAAAGAAGATAGCCACATGAACATAATTCCACCACTAACAACAAAATTAACAGAGAGTACCAGTTACTTTTCCTTAATATCTATTAATGCCATTGGGTTCAATTCCACAATAAAAAGACATAGGCTAACAGAATGGACAAGGAAACCTAACATTTTGCTATATATATAAAACGAAGCTCATTGACACAGACAGACACTACTTCAGAATAACAGGCTGGAAAACAATTTTCCAAGTAAATGGTCCCAAGAAAAAAAGCTAGAGTGGGCATTTTCAACTTTCAACCAAAAGTTACTTCAAAAAGATAAAGAAGGACACTTCATACCGGTCAAAAGAAAAATCTACCAAGAAGAACCTCTAATTCTCAACATCTATGCTCCAAATGCAAGGGCACCCACATTCATAAAAGAAACTTTACCAAACCTCAGAGCACACATTGCACCTCCCACAGTAATAGTGAGAGACTTTAACACCACATTCTTATCAATGGACAGATCATGGAAACAGAAACTAAACAGAAGAACATTGAAACTAGCAAAAGTTATGAACCAAATGAATTTTACAGATATGTATAGAACGTTTCATTCTAAAACAAAAGAATGTACCTTCTTCTCAGCACATCATGATACCTTCTCTAAAATTGACCATATAATTGGTCACAAAACAGGCCTCAACAAATATAAGAAGATTAAAATAATCCTGTGCATCATATCAAATCACCACCAACTAAGGCAGCTGGTCTTCAAAAACAAAATAACAGCAAATCCACATACACATGGAAACAAAAAACAAATGCTCTATTCAATGGTAACTTGGTAAAGAAAGAAATAAAAAAAAATAAAGATTTTTTTTTAACTTAATGAAAATGAAGGCACAACATACCAAAAGTTATGGAACACAATGAAGACAATGCTAAGAAAAAAACTCATAGATATAAGTGCCACCAAAATGAAACTGGATAGAGCATACACTAACAGCTTGACAGCACACCTGAAAGCACTAGCACAAAAAGAAGCTAATAAAGTCAAGAGGAGTACACGGCAAGAAAAAGTCAAACTCAAGGCTGAAATAAACCAAGTAGAAAGAAAAAGAACTATAAGAAGAATCATCAAAACCAGGAGCTGGTTCTTTGAGAAAATAAACAAGATAGATTGGCCCTTAGCCACACTAAGCTGAGGGCATAGGGACAGTACCCAAACTTTTAAAAATCAGAAATGAAAAGGCAGAGATGACAAAAGAAACAGAGGAAATTCAAAATTCATTAGATCTTAATACAAAAGCATATGCTTAACAAAACTGGAAAATCTGGATGACATGGAGATTTTTCTGGACAGATTCCAGGTGACATTTAAATCAGGATGAGATAAACCATCTAAACAGCCCCATAACCCCTAAAGAAGTAGCAGCAGTCATTACTATTCTCCCAACCAAAAAAAAAAAAAAAAAAAAAAGCCCAGTCACAGATGGGTTTAGTGTAGAATTCTATCAGACCTTCAAAGAAGTCCTAATAACAATACTCTTCAAACTATTCCACAAAATAGAAACAGAAGGAACACTACCCAATTTGCTCAATGAATCCACAATTGTGCTCAGACATACACCACTCAAAGACCCAACAAACAAAGAAAACTCCAGAACAATTTCCCTTATGAATATTGATGCAAACATACTCAATAAAATTCTCACAAACCAAATACAAGAACACATCAAAACAATCATCCGTCATGATCAAGTAGTTGTCACTCCAGGAATGCAGGGATGGTTCAATGTATAAAAATTCATCAACTATATGAATAAACTCAAAGAAAAAAAACATGATCACCTCATTAGAATCTGAGAAAGCATTTGACAAAATTCCACACCCCTTTATGACAAAAGTCTTGGAAAGATCAGGAATTTAAGTTCCATACCTAAATATAGTAAAAGCAAACCAGTAGCCAACACCAAACTAAATGGAGAGAAAACTGAAACAATCCCACTAAAATCAGGGACTAGACAAGGCTGCTCACTCTCTCCCTACCTATTCAATATAGTACTCGAAGTCCTAGCCAGAGCAATTAGACAACAGGAGGAGATCAAACAGATACAAATTGGAAAGGAAGAAATCAAAATACCACGGTATGCAGATTATATGATAGTATACTTATGTGACCCCCAAAATTCCACTAGAGAACTCTAAATCCTGATAAACAACCTCAGCAAAGTGGCTGGATATAAAATTAGCTCAAACACATCAGTAGCCTTCCTATACTCGAAGGATAAACAGGCAGTGAAAAAATTGGGAAAATGACACCCTTGACAATAGTCACAAATAATATAAAATACCTTGGTGTGACTCTAAAGAAGTAAGTGAAAAATCCGCATGACAAGTACTACAAGCCTCTGTAGAAAGAATTTGAAGAAAGAAGATCTCTGAGGATGGAATGATCTCTCATTCTCATGGATGGGCAGGATTGATATAGTAAAAATGGCCATATCAAAATTCCAACTCAGTTCCTCTTAGAGTTATGAAGAGCAATTGGCAAAGTCAATTTGGAATGACCTAGAAATTGTGACCTGCCTCTAATATGTCTCAGATGCTAAAATGGCAGGTGTATTTCACAACAATGGTTTTAAGTGCTGCTGAGGTTGAAACTCAGTGTTCCATACATTCTTGGAAAGGACTTTATCCACTGAAGTATATTTCAAACCTTAGTGTCATATGTTTCTGTAAATATTTAGTATATTGTTGTTATTAAGGTTGGTATGCTAGTATAAACATGTGTTCGAGGACTCAGAAACACTATAGATGTGGATCACAAATGGGTAGCAATTCTGTATTACATAGCAAGTTAAACCTCAGCCTGACATACATAGCAAGTTTTATCTTCATTTGAGGATTAATTAGAACATTGCTTCTTTCCTTTCCTATCTCCATATCTTCACACATACTCTCACAATTCTCTTTCAAATCCTTAGCTTTTTCATTTACTGATTGCTGTTTTATATACTCTTAAATATAACCTGCTTGGCCAAATATAATGTTACTTTTCTGCAGGTTTGTTTTTCTGGGATTTTAGTTTTGTTTTGTTTTTTGATTTTGGTGTTGTTGTGGTTTGATTTCAGAAAAAGAATATGAAGGTTTTTATTAATTGATGTTTGCCATAGGTATTGCAATAGACAGAGAAGGACACAAAGATGCTAGGTCTCCCACTTCTGAAGGATCAGACAGGTTCAGCCTTCTTGGAAAAGACAGACTCTGACTAGCCTATTCCAATTACTTTTATTCAGTCATTACACAAATTAACTGAGGCTGGGAAAGATTCTATGTACCAAAGTTATCTGGCCCTTGGTGCTCATGAGAGCAGAATGCTCACACAAATCTTGGTCCTGAGCCATAATCAAAAATAAAAACTCCATGTTCTCCAGGAGTGTATTAGGGCTAAGGTTTGTGAGCTGTAAACTCATGTAGTACTGAATACAGACATTCTAGGGATCCAACATTTCAAGGTTCAACGAGTCTCAAAAACATTTCCCAGCCTCTACAGATTAACCCAAAATATAGCAAAGGATTTGCTGATATATTTCACCCTAAACTGAACACAAAGGCTTTCCTATACATATTATTACAGTTGAGTAGTTAGGAAGATGGGATAATGTTAGAATTCAGGGAGAGGAAAGAATGTGATCAAACATGTGGGAAATATCAATAAGGACAGTCTGTGGCAGCCTCTGTGTTCAGGAGTAATGGACACCACAAATCAAAGTGAATGATTTTTCATGTATTTTTAATTTTTAAGTTTTTGTTTGCTTGTTTCTGATTAATTTATTGATTGTTTGTTTTGAATCAAGTTCACATTTGTTCTAGGCTGGACACTAGAATTCTACTGACATAATTTTAAAAACAGAATAAATATAAAAATAGTCTATATGAGCATGTAATTTTGAATAGATCAAATATCCACTGAGAAGGGGAAAAGGTGGGATAGACTGAATACAAATGAAGGAGTAAAGACATATCAAGATTTAGAGGAGAAGAAAATTTTTCATCTATTCTTGAAAATATGAAATAGACCTTTAAAATGTACTGATAATTCATGAATTATGATTCTGTCTCTGTCATCTTAAAATTATCTTTTACAGTCTCGGGTATATTGTTCGTATATGTCACCTTATCTTCAGTTGCAACAGATGTTGACGCATCTGACCTTCAGGAAAGTTTGGGTGTGTCCCCAGTAGAGCTGCTAACTCTGTTTTGGGACTCAGAAATATTAATGAGGCTTTATATCGAATAATGCAAGCAATAAATACTGATCACATTCTTGGGCTTTGGATGCTCATTTTAACTGCAGCAATTAATTCACCACAAAAAGCTAATGAAAATGCAAATGTAGTGTTCTGGATGTTGACTTATGCATTGCAAGATACTTATATTTCTGTAATCAAGCGCAGATGCCTACAGAGATGATCTAGCACAGAGTTTCCCCACCTTTTTAATGCTGCAACTTTTTAATAGAGTTCCTTGTGTTGTTATGACTCTTAACCATAAAATTATTTGATGCTGTGTCATAACTATAATTTTGCAATTGTTATACTGTTAATATCCATGTTTTCTAATGGCCTTAGGAAACCTCTCTGAAAGAGTCCTTTGGCTTCAAAAGTGTTCACAACCTACAAGTTGAAGAATACTCCTCTAGGACATTTGTGACAACAATTATTAGGAAGGTAACCCATTCCTAGCACTTCAATTCACAATTCATTAATCTTAGTAACTCTATCTGTACCTACCTTTATCTTCCATGTACTTTTTAACTCTTACAGGAAAAAGCTATTTTAATATTTACCAGTTTAGTTGGTAGGTTTCACTTTGCTCTTTACAACAATAAAGATTCCAAGGATTCTACACAAACCCATGTCATTTGCACTCACTTATTGTAAATTAATTTTACATGCTTGGTTTTGCAGGGATACATGCATGTCTCATAAATAATTTTTTAATTATTATTTTAATTTTTAATTATATATTTTTTAATACCCATACACACAGAGATTAGCATTGTACTAATAACACAGAAAAAAATCTTTATAAAATAGATGACCATAAAAATAAACCTGAACCACCACACTTAAATTAACCATAAGACTACGGGAAAGATAAACTTGCTGTAGCTTTTTAAAAATATATTAACATATGTTCTGAACAATTGTCAAAACTTTCAGAATTAATCAGATACTAAAATCAAATATAACCCATCTGTTCTACAGTGTGGTTAGATTTGATCAATTAGCATCATTTTATTACACAGATTAATGTTTGATACAATTAAATGCATATGAGTTATTCACTCTGTAAGGTTTGAAAATCTTCAGTCATTTTCCCTAAGGCCTTCCAATTTCATCCCCTTGGTTTCATAAGTGGAGCTCTCCTTCTCCCCATCAGCGACTGAATTGATGGAAGTGGCTCCTGGTGTTCTTCTGTTCCTCACACCACTTTGGCACTGTGGGCACTCTCCCCTTAGACTACTTGTTTATCTATATACTTCAGCTTCTCCAAAGGTGAGAAATCTTTATTATCTACTATATAAAATTTCTATAGAGCAGATGTGCAGAACAAAACATAAAATTCAGGAAGCATCATCCTATAGACAACAGTAGGACCATAGAGATGGTAAACTTCATGAAGCATTTTGAAAGTCTGTTTTTATCTTGGATAAGCCAGTGCCCTAGTTTCCCAAGTAATGAAATGCTAATACCAACTGAAAAGCAAATGTACTGTTTCCTAACCAAGTAATTCTTAATGTATCAATGTAGAATGTGATAGAATGCCTAAGAAGGCACTAATTTGGAAAGATGTGCAATGCCATCAGCTATTCTCTCAGAACTATTCTACTACCACCCCTAAGCTCTTTACTGGAGCGCTCTTCTTTTCCTACTTGTGATTAAGCTGATGGATCTGGCTTCTGCTACTCTCCTGTTTTTCACAATACTTTTGTATCTTAAGCACTTTTTGCTTATTCAACCTCTAGACATGTCTAAAAAGTTTGATTTCTCAGGAAGAGTCATTATTTCCTTATAGCAAAGAATGGCTTTGAAAATCACTATATTTCATGCAATTTATCTGGCTATTTGGATGATACTTGAAACTGATACCTCTTTCTCCACCACTTCAATACCACTTCCCAAATAGGGATGATGATAGGCCTCTCCTTGTTGAAAATCGCCTGTTTTCAAAATAGGTGCTACTTGTTCAAAGTCTGAACCCTTCATCTCATGGTGATATAGTTAATGCATTAGGAAAGTAAAAATATTAATAAGCAGTAATAAGCAGTTTGTGTTGAAAAATGACAGCACATTGAGCTTATCTAAAGAAGGCATAGAATTTTACTCATCTATATTCTTTATAATTGCTGCATTAGATAAGTCACATTTAAGTCTTTAAAGTCTCCCAAAATAGCATTAGCATAGAATTTGACTATCTTTTAGGTTTTTTATCCCAGAGAAATTGATGCTTAATAAAAATACTGCCACACAAACCCCACACATACCTGTTCCTTAACATGCTATTTTATTCAATTAGATCTGCAAAGGGAATTCCAAATTTAGAAATATACTGCTCCATGAAATGTCTCAGGAAAGTCAGACAGTAAACCTCTATGTTAGTCTAGAGGTCTTGGCTCAATCCTGTTAATTTTACGTATCTACTGAAGACAGTACTATCAACCCAATAAACTAGGAGTCATACATTTCTTTACTTAAATTACCTTCTATCAGCTGTACCTATCACTTTGCTATTGTTCTCTACCCTGTGCTATCCAGAGGAAACTGCACTGTTGATGAACAAGTATCTCTAATGGCTGATATAAATCAGGGCATGGTTTTCATTTTTGCATCATATATCTAAATGTGAGTAGTGTGGTCATATTGTTCAGTTTCTCAGTTTCCAAAACTGACACTCGCTATTTCTTCCACATTTCCCAGTGGCAAAACATCCAGTTTGTTAGACATTCTTTCTCTGCTTGGTTAAAGCATTTTGGTAATTTTTGCAATTTTAGTTTTAACAATGTTTGAATATATTTGTCTATGGAACATGACCACAATTAAGACTAATATATACATTGTGGCTCAATGATTTCTCTTTTCTCTATGACAATTTGGGACTTGAGTCATATTCATTTTTCCTAAGTCCTGCCCTTCCTTATTGTTAACTGATTTTTTGGGAGTACCAAGCAGTGCTCTTTTGTATTGTTCTCATACGGGCCCACTCCTATTTTTCTTCAATTGGAAATTTTTAACAAAAGCTAACACCTCCGTTGATCCTCTTTATCCAATTCACCTGGTATGTCCATGGCAATACAAATACCAGAAGCATAAGTATAGTATTATATTCTCACACATATCTCAATTCACATGAACAGTATCCTGCAATGGTGTCATGTCACAAGGGAACAGGAACACATCATCTGTTCTGTTGTCTGTATAGCAGCAACTCAATGATTCTACTAGCCTGATGTGATAACTCGCAGTCCATTAATTAGGACTGCAACTACATACCACATAGAAAAAGACTACTGGCATTTTGATTTAACCTAGAGACATTCCTGTATCATGGGCTCACATTATTGATATCTCTCAGTATCATAAGTTTGCCATGCCACTGAACCTATCCCCCTTCAACAGAGTATGAAAATACAACCATATAAAGTTTTCTTAAAATGTCTACTGCTTAATTTCCTGCTTCATTCTTCACCTGAAGAAGTATATAATCTTTTTTGCAAATAACTCCTTCTCAGATTTGTTATCTGAGTGCTGCTAAGATCCCTTCCCTCAGTAAGAGACATAAGTAATGTCCAAATCTTCCCCTAAGTTTTACTGTTTATAACTACTGTACCATTGGCAAATCATTTTGCAATTCCAACCAAATTGTTCTGATGAACAAATGAGATTCTTGGTTACTTAGGTTGGGAACACCAATATAAATGATAAGGCAATTGGAATAAAAAGAGGCCCCCATAGTTCTATGCAGTGGCACTATTAGGAAGTAAGACATTTTTGGAACAAAGTATACCACTGTGGGTTGGCTTTGAAACTTTAGAAGCTAAAGATGGGCCTATGGGCTCACTGTCTATTCCTGCTGCCAGAGATCCAGATATAGATTTCTTCAGCTACCTCTCCAGGATAATGTCTGATTTTATGCTGTCCCATTACTGACCATGATGATAATGGACTAAACCTCTAAGCTCTAAGCCAACTCCAGTTTATTCCTCTCCTTTACAAAACGAATAGAAACTCTAAAGTAACAACTGAACACAAAATCTTTTAATGCAGGGATGATGTCATTTCCATGTCTGTATATATGGATTCTTCATCCACTAAACTCCCTAATTGTGTGTGTACATGCATGCATGCATACACACATTGTGCATACATATATATATATATATATATATATATATACACACACACATGTCCCGCGCACCTCTCGCCAGCAAGAAGACACGCGACACGCAGGCTTCGTCTGCAGTTCAGCTTTATTCAGCCATTGATAGAGGAGGAAGAACCCCGGGGCCCCAAAATGGCGCTGTTATATAGCCCCTGAGGCAGCATGTCCTCCACTGATTGGCGCGCCCCGGGAGTGGGCAGTGATTAGTCATGTACACCCATAATGCGCTTCGGGGGTTTACCCGCGTTATCCGTAAGTTTCCTTAGAGCGACAGCGGAGGTCAGCACCTTCTTGTAATGGCGAATACTCTAACCACTCCTTACATCTCCCCCTATTCTTTCAAGTAAGAAGGAGAGGGGGGTCAGCTGGGTTAATAGGGCCACACCTCCCTACAGTGGTATCAAAACACAGAAC
>CM052703.1:127740879-127778265 GCA_028551405.1 Uromys caudimaculatus | reverse complement strand
GACTCTGAAACAAACCAGCAGAGTCTTTTCAGCTTTCCACTGGCTCTGTCTCCTGACAGTTACAGAAGCACTCTCCCCTCTCTTTAGCAACATTCAGTCTGGCTCTGGTTATATCCAGGAGCAGATGTGTCCTGGAATATAGCCAGCAGCCTGACTGATCAAGTCCCTCACTCTACACAAATTTATTTGCTCTCCTTGCTTCTGATTGAAGGATTTTGTGCATTCAAATAGAGAATGGAATCAGATCCAATCAGGAAAGAGATCTCATATCTCGGCCTGCACATCCAATCCTGAGGTAACCATGGAGATCTCCTTCAGTGCTGCTGATTCATACCTCACCCCCTCCTCCCTGTGCTTCCTTATAGAAGCAGAAAATTCATAAGAGCACGGCAGGAAAAGCTGTTTTTACCTTGTCTCTTTAAATTAAAAACAGAAAAACAAGTCAGGGGAACCTTGGAGCTGTTTGTATTTCTGGCCCTTCTGCCTAGATCCAAACAATTTGCCAGAGTACCTCTGTTTCTTTTAGAGCCTTTCTAACTGTGGCTATTATCTTGAAATTTTTGCAGCCTCCTGACTAATTGTGACACGCTTCCATCTCCTTCCCCAATTGTTTCTGTTATATCTTTTAATTACATCATTTCATAGTTTAATAATTTATTACAGTGTATCCTCGCTGAGATCTTGGAACACTAAGTGCAAAATTCTGCCCATGCCATTCAACACAGGTATTTAGCAGACATGAAGAACTGAAGATTCTTCATAAATCTGCTCAATATTAAGTAGGATTCAGTGATGAAAACTGTGTTTTTATAGTGTATGTATTCCCAACAGCACATGGTGTATGCTTAAACACTTAAAATGTTTTTCAAAAAATCACTATATTTTCTGAAGCATATATAATTTCAAGGTGTTTGCTACTGTGAAGAATACTTTAATCAGTATAGTACTTGTACTGGCTAGTTTTGTGTGACAACTTGACACAAGCTGGAGTTATCACAGAGAAAGGAGCTTCAATTGAGAAAATTCCTCTCTGAGATCCAGGTCTTTGTCACAGGATGAAGTTTGAATCTTGTATCTTCTTTGCAGAAGCACAGCCCTCTAGGACTGAGACATACTTCAAAGCTGATAGCTAAATTTCACGTAGGGTGGCACTTACTATAAAACAAGGAGCCAAGGTTTCAGAGCATGGAGACTCTGAAACAAACAAGCAGAGTCTTTTCAGCTTTCCACTGACTCTGTCTCCTGACAATTACAGAAGCAGTCTCTCTTGTCTTTAACAACATTAAGTCAGGTTTTGGTTATAGCTATGACCAGATAAGTCCTGATCAAATCACTCTCTGCAGACAATTTTTTTTGCTCTCTTTGCTTCTGATTGATGAAGATTGTGCATTCAAATAGACAATGGAATCAGATTCCATCAGGACAGAGATCTCATATCTAAGTATGGACATCACAGCCTGTGGTAACACTAGATATCCCCATCAGTGCTGCTGATTCATACCTCAACCTCCCCTCCCTGGGTTCCCTGAATGAAGCCGAAAAATCAATAATGGATGACAGAAAGAACTGTTTTTCCTTCTTCTCTCTACACTGATCAACAGAAAAACAAGTTGCTGGAACCTTTGGGATGGTCCTATTTATGGCTCCTTCTTCCTAGATTTAAGCTATTTGCCAGAAGTCTCTGTTTCTTTTTGAGCCCACTGACTGAGACTCCTCTCTTGTAAATTTTGCTGCCTGCTGATAAATTGTGATGTGCCTTTGTCTCCTTTTCCAATTCTGCTGGTGTATGCTCTGTTTATAGCTTTTCCTTGAAAATATAATGTTCAATTGTGCATCCTCAAAGACCTGTTTTAATACTAAGTTCAATATTCTGTCCATGCCATACTGCACCTCTACTCAGCATGCATGAAAAGCTGGAGTGTCTCACAAATCTGCACGATATTAAATGCAATTTAGTGTTGAAAACATTGCTTATATGCTGTGATTATTCACAGCATATTCACAACAAAACATGGTGTATGTGATCATTTTAAAGAAGCCATGGCATTTTCTGATGCATATATTTTTGTAATGTGATTTCTACTCTCAGAAATGTATTAATCAAAGTAATGCATTTTCATAATTATCCAGGATATATGACAGAGACCTGATCTCTAGAGACAGAATGAAAATAACATGAAATCTTAGGACTCTAGATATCCACAAGTACAAGGTCACAATGAAAATTACTATGTCAATTTCTACCTTTTCCATGGTGTAATACCAAAGTAGAGATGATCAATCAGCACATGATATATTGATTTTCCAAAAGGGCTCATGACTGCACTGAGCTATTAGGCAGGTGAGGACTGACCTGGATTTCTCCTAAGAGTTACACAAGTACTCTCTGGGCTCTTTAGCACCATTCAGTCTAGCTTTGGTTATATACTGGACCAGAAAAGTCCTGGAATATAGCCAGCAGCCTGAATGATCAAATCTCCTCCTAAAGACAAATTTATTTGCTCTCCTTGCTTCTGATTGATGGAGAATGTGCATTCAAATAGACAATGGAATCAGGTCTAATCAGGAGAAAGATCTCATATCTAAGCACAGACATGAAAGACTGCCACAGCAGTTCTCACAGTGGTTAATCTAAGGATGTGAAAATGTGAGAAAATCCCTAGTCTCTGTCACATGCTGAAGCTTCAATCTTGTATCTTCTTTGCAGAAAACACCGCCCAGCATTACTGAGGCAAGGAATATGCACCAAAAAATCTGATACCTGAATTTTATATATGGTGACAGTCCTTATACAGGAACTAGGAACCAAGGAATCAGAGCATGGAGGCTCTGAAATAAGTCATCACTTTCTTTGCAGATTAACACTGGCACCATCAAATGAGCACTGTCTTTGAAGCTTTCCACTGGCTCTATCTCCTATCAGTTACAGAAGCACTCTTCCTTTTCTCTAGCACCATATAGATGGGATCTGCTTATACCAGGACCAAATAAGTCCTGGAATATAGCCAGCAGCCTGACTGATCAAATCCCTCTCTGCAGACAGATTTATTTGCTCTCCTTGCTTCTGATTTATGGAGGTTGTGAATTCAAATAGAGAATGGAATCAGACCCAATCGGGAGAGAGGTCTCTTATCTAGGGATGGTCATCAAAGCCTTCTGTAACCTTGAAGATCTCCATTAGTGCTGCTGATTCATCTCTATTACCCCTCATCCCTTGTTTCCCTGACTGATGTAGAAAAATCGAAAGTGAATGGCAGGAAAAACTGTTTTACATTTTATTCTGTCTCAAAGACAAACAGAAAAATATGTCAGTGGATCACTGGGGATGTTCCTATTTCTGGTTTCTTCTGCCTAGATCCAAGCAATTTTCCAGGGGTCCTCTGATTTTTTTTTTCTGAGCCTTTCTGAATATGAATCTTATATTGCAATTGTTACAGCCTGATGACTAATTGTGATGTGATTGTGTCAGATTCCCCAATTGTTTCGATTGTGTGCTCTCATTATAGCTTTTCCTCACACATTCATGTGTAATACTGTACCCTCCAAGAGATGTTGGAACATTAAGTGCAATATTACTCCCATGTCCTGCTCCAAGTCTACTCAGTTTGCATGAAGAAACCCTGGTGTGTCTTCCTGAATCTGCACAATATTAAGAGGGATTCCTTGTTGAATACAATGTTTATATACTCTGGATAGTTCTAACAGTGCATTCTGTATGTGGAACATTTAGTGTGGTTGCAAAGAGACCATGTCATTTTCTGAAACATATACAATTGTAAGTTGTTTACTACTGTCTGTAATACTCTAGTTAAAGTAATAAAATTTCACAAATATCCATGATATACCAGAGACCTGCTTGCTAAAGGATGAATGCAAATAACCTGAAAAGGCTAAGTCTCTTGGTGTCTACTAGTACACTGACACAATGAAAATTACTAGTCCATTTTTTCTTATCAGTATGATAAGATATGATACTAACCTGTACACAACTGGGACAAGATACATTGATTTCCCCAAATCGTTCAAACACCATGGAACTATTAGTAAAATAAGTACTGACATGGAAGAAAATACATGCTCAAGAAACTTGTAATTGCCAAAGGACAATAATAGTGAAAACAAAGGTTAGATTATAGAAGATCTGTGATCATTAATAGCAACAGCCTGCCAGCATTAGTTCCTAAGAGTGCTTGTTTTCTGTGTATGGTAGGATTTCTGTCTGTTAGTTACATATTGAATTTTTAGAGAGTGCAAGTTTGAATGTTGAGTACCTTCACGGCCATAGAATTCCTCACAGTCGGTGATCTAAGGATATAAAATGTCAGAACATCCCTAGTCTCTGTCACTACCTGAAGCTTGAAACCAAAAATCTTCTTTGCAGACAACACAACTCTTCATCACAGTGACAAGGAAGGCATACCACAAATGTGATCCTGAACTTCACGTAGGGTGACAGTTCCTGTACAGGAATCAGGAGTACAGGAATCAGAGCATGGAGGCTCTGAAACAATCACTGCCTTTGACAGTTTCCACTGAACCTGTCTTCTGTCAAATCCAGAAGCACACGTCCTTCTCTTTTGTACCATATAGGTGGGCTTTGGTTATACCCAGGAGCAGATAGTCCTAGAATATAGTCAGGGGCCTGAAAGATCAAATCTCCTCCTGCAAACAAATTTATTTGCTGTCCTTTCCTCTGATTGATGGAGTTTGTGCATTCAAATAGAGAACAGAACCAGATCCATTCAGGAGAGAGATCTCATATCTAGGCATGGATATCAAAACCTGCTATAACCTTGGAGATCTCCATCAGTGCTGCCGATTCACCTCTCAATCCCTCCTCCCTGGGTTCCCTGAAGGAAGTAGAAAAATCAACAGTGGGTGGCAGGAAAAATGTTTTTATCTTCCTCTATCTACACTGACCAACAGGAAAAAGAGTCAGTGGAACCCTGGGACTGTTGCTATTTCTAATTCCTTTTACCTAGATCCAAGCAATTTGCCACAAAGGTTCTGTTTCTTTTTGAGCCCAATAACTGTTACACATATCTTGCAATTACTGCTGCCTGCTGACTAGCTGAGATGTGCCTGTGTATTCTTCCCCAATTGCTTCTGTTGTATGCTTTGATTGTAGCCTTCCTAGAAACCTAATGTCTAATAATATATCCTTAAAAGAGACGTTGATATACTAAATGCATAATATTCTGCCCATGCACTGCTCCACACATATTTGGTTTTCATGAGATGCTAGAGTGCCTCATAGATCTGCATAGTATTAAGTGAAATTCAGTGCTGATAACAATGTTTATATGCTGTGAATATTCACAACAAATCATGGTGTAATGTGGAACATTTAAGGTGTGGTTATAAAGAGTCCATGGCATTTTCTGATGCATATACACTTGTAATATGATTTCTACAGTCAGGAATGTATTAATCAAAATAATAGAGCTTCATAAATATCCAGGATATGAACATTACCATGTACATTTCTTCCTTTTTATGGTATAATAGCAAGGTGGAGATGATCAGTACATGACTAATTGATTTTCCTAAAAAGTTCAAGATTCCACAGAGCTGTAGGTAGCAAAGGAATGACCTGGATGAACAAACATGCTAGAAAATCTAGTAAATTACAAGGACATTATAATATATATTGTTGAATGTCTTTTGCCATTAATGGTAACATGCAACCAGCATCACTGTACCAAGAGTACTTGCTCTCTGGGTATGGTAGTATCTGTGTCTGTTAGTTACATCTGATTTTTCTGACACTCAAAGGTGGCATGTTAAGGACATTTGCTGTAATAGCAGTTCTCACAGTTGCTGATCTAAGGATATAAAAATATCAGAAAATCCCTATTCTCTGTCACAAGCTAAAGCTTGAATCTTGTATCTTCTTTGTAGAAGACACAGCCCTGCATGACAGAAACAAGGAAGTCACACTCTAAAGCAGATTCCTGAATTTCCCATAGGGTGACAGTTACTATACAAAACAGGGTGCCAATGAATTGGAGCATGGAGACTCAGAAACAAACAAGCAGAGTCTTTTCAGCTTTCCACTGGCTCTGTCTCCTGACAGTTACAGAAGTACTCTTCCTTCTATTTAGCACCATTCAGTCTGGCTTTGGTTATATCCAGGATGAGATAAGTCCTGGAATATAGCCAGCAGCCTGACTGATCAAATCTCTCCCTGCAGACAAATTTATTTGCTCTCCTTGCTTCTGATTGATGGAGAATTGGCATTCAAATAGACAATGGAATCAGATCCAATCAGGAGAGAGATCTCATATCTAAGCATGGACATCAAATCCTGCTGTAACCTTGGAGATTTTTTTCTGTGCTGCAGATTCATCTCTTTCCCCTTCTCTGTGTGTTTCCTTATAGAAGCAGAAAAATTGAAAGTGGATGGCAGTAAGCTGTTTTTACATTTTTCTCTGTACATTGTTCAATAGAAAAACAAGTCAGTGGAACCATGGAGCTGTTCCTGACTGATAAAATGCCCCTCTGCAGACAAATTTATTTGCTCTCCTTGCTATAATTGGTGGAGATTGTGTATTCAAATAGAGAATGGAATCAGATCCAATCGGGAGAGAAATCTCATATCTAAGCACAGACATGAAAAACTGCTGTTACTATGGAGATCTCCATCAGTGCTGCTGATTCATAGCTCATGCACTCATCCCTGGGTTCCCTGAATGAAGCAAAAAAAAAATGATAGTGGATGGCAGAAAAAAAAAACTGTTTTTACCTTCTCTATACATTGAACAACAGAAATACAGGTCAGTGGAACCCTTGGACTGTATCAATTTCTGGGTCATTCTGTCTAGATCCAAGCCATTTGCCAGAGAGGCAATATTTCTTTTTGAACCTACTGACTGTGACTCTTTTCTGGCATTTTTTGCTTCTAGCTGACTAATTGTGATGTGCCTGCACCTCACTCCACAATTGCTTCTCGTGTATGCTCTGATTATAGACTTTCCTAGTACAATAATGATTAATGGTATATCCGCAAAGAGGTTTTGATTATTAAGTGCAGTATTCTGCCCATAACCTGCTCCACCTGTACTCAGTTTACATGTGACGCTGGAGTGTTTCACAAATATGCACAATATTAAGTGGAATTGGTGTGTGGGAAAATTTATTGTGTGGTTGTAAAATGGCCACAACCATTGCTGATGCATATACAGTTGTAATGTGTTTACTACTGTCAGGAATAACTGAATCAATGTAATAAATTTAATTAATATCTATGATATACAACACAGACCTGAACTCTGAAGAGAGAATGCAAATAACAGGGAAAATGTATGTCTCTAGGTATCCACTAGTAAAACATCACCAAGAAAATTACTGTGTCCATTTATTTCTTTTACTGTATGTAATATCAAGGTGGAGCTCATCAAGAGATGCTGTATTGATTTCCCTAATGGGTTCATGACTTCCCTGAACAGGTAGTTAGCAAATAACAAACATGCTAGAGATTCTAGTATATTAAAAATAAAATAACACTATAAACAATGGCTGGTTTGTTGAATGTCTTTTGCCATTAACAGTAAAATGCTGCCAGCATCACTGCTCAAAGGGTGCTTTGCTTCTGTATATGTTAGTATCTTTGTCTGTTAGCCACATCAAGATTTTTCAGAGATGACATGGTGGTATATTGCAGACATTTGCTGCCACAGCATTTCTCACAGTGGCTGACATAAGGTTGTGTAAACATCAAAAATTCCCTAGTCTCTGTCACAAGCTGAACCTTGAATCTTGTATCTTCTTTGCAGAATACACAGCCCAGCATGATTGAGGCAAGTAATAGACACCAAAAGCTAATACCTGAATTTCCCATGTGGTGGCAGTCCAAGTACAGAAAATAGGAGCCAAGGAATCAGAGCATGCAGGCTCTCAAATGAATAAGCACTGACCTTGTAGCTCTCTATTGCCTCTGTCTCCTGTCAGTTACAGAAGCACTCTTCCTTCTCATTAGGACCACACAGTCAGGCTTTGGTTATACCCAGGACCAAATAAGTCCTGGAATATAGCCAGCAGCCTGACTGATCAAATCTCCCCCCGCAGACAAATTTATTTGCTCCCCTTCCTTCTGATTGATGGAAAATGTGCATTCAATGGAATCCGATCAAATCAGGAGAGAGATCTCATATCTAGGCATAGACTTCAAATCCTGTGGTAACCTTGGAGATCTTCTTTGGTGCTGCTGATTCTTCTCTATCCTCCTCCTCCATGTGTTTCCTTATAGAAGCAGAAAAATAGGCAATGGATGGCAGGAAATGCTGGTTTTACATTCTCCTCTCT
Organism: Uromys caudimaculatus; assembly: GCA_028551405.1. Lineage (NCBI taxonomy): Eukaryota > Metazoa > Chordata > Mammalia > Rodentia > Muridae > Uromys > Uromys caudimaculatus. The sequence goes on along the minus strand of CM052703.1, from coordinate 127,769,961 downwards.
ACATTAACCAGCAGTGTATCCTCACCGAGATTTTGGAATACTAAGTGCAAAATTATGCCCATGCCATTTTTCAGGGGTACTCAGTATGTGTGAAACACTGGAGTTTCATCATAAATCTGCACAAAAAGTGTAATTCAGTTTTGAAAACGTTGTTTATATACTTTGGATATTCCCAACAGTACATGTTCTATGTGGAATATTTAAAATGTTTATCAGAAGACCACTATATTTTCTGAAGCATATACAATTTCAAGGTGTTTACTACAGTGAAGAATACATTAATCAGTGTAGTACTATTACATAAATATGCATGATATATAAGAGAGAGCTTTTAACTAATTACAGAATGCACATAATGAGAAAAAATTTTCAGTCTCTAGTTTTACACTAGTACAAAACATTATGAAAATTACTGTGTCCAAATTTTTTATTTTTCAGTGTGTAAAACCAAGATGTATTCCAATGAGGGAGGGTGTACTGAATTTCCCATGTGGTTCATGACCCCCTGATCTCTAAGTTAGCTAAGGACTGACATTGAAGCTTATACATACTAGAGAATCTAGTAATTGCCAAAAGACAGTAACAGAAAAAACAGGATTTAGTGCAGAATGTCTTTTGCCATAAATGACAACAGGCTACCAGCAACAATGTCCTAAGAGTGCTTTGTCTCTGCTTATGCTAGGATCTGTATCTGTCAGTTACATCTGGATTTTCCAGAGATTTCATTAGGGTATGTTGAGGACATTTGCTGCCATGGCAGTTCTCACCATGCTTGATTTAAAGATGTGAAAATGTCTAAAATCCCTCATCTCTGTCACAAGCTGAAGCTTGAATCTTGTATTTTCTTTGCAGTTGACACAGTATAGAATGACTGAGGCAAGGAATTCACACCTAAAGGCTGATAACTACATTTCACATATGGTGGCAGTCCCTTTACCGGAAGTAGAAACCAAGGAATCAGAGTATGGTGACTCTGAAATAAACAATCACTTCCTTTGCAGCTTTCCACTGGCTCTGTCTCCTGTCAGTTAGAGAAGCACTCCTCCTTCTGTTTAGCACCATTAGTTGGGCTTTGGTTATATGCAGGACCAGATAAGTCCTGGAATATAGCCAGTAGCCTGACTGATCAGATCCCTCTCTGCAGACAAATTCATTTACTCTCCTTGCTTCTGATTGATGGAGATTGTGCACTCAAATAGAGAATGAAATCAGACTCAATCCGGAGAGAGATCTCCTATCTCGGCACAGTCATCCAACCCTGCTGTAACCTTGGAGATCTCCATCCGTGTTGCTGATTCATCTCTCTCACCCCTCCTCCCTTGGTTCCCTGACTGAAAAATCAAAAGTCAATGGCAGGAACAGCTATTTTATCTTTTTTTTTTTCCGTCTCACAGACAAAGAGAAAAATAAGTCAGTGTATCCTTGGAGCTGTTCCTATTTCCGCCATGTTCTGCTAAAATCCAAGCAATATGCCAGAATTCCTCTGATTTTTGCTGAGACTTTATGAATATGAATCTTATCCTGCAATTGTTACAGCCTGCCAAGTAATTGTGATGTGACTGTGCTTCCCCAATTATTTCTATTGTGAGCTCTCTATAGAGCTTTTCCTCATACATATAGTGTATACTCCAGGAAATATTAGAACACTAAGTGCAATTTTACAACCATGTCCTGCTCCATTTGTACTCGGTTTGCATGAAGAAACTCTGGAGTATCTTCCTGAATCTACACAATATTAAGAGGAATTCGTTGTTGAATAAAATGTTTATATACTCTGGATAGTCCTAACAGTACATCGTGTATGTGGAACATTTAATGTGTGGTTGCAAAGGGACTATGACATTTCCTGAAACATATACAGCTGTAAGTTGTTTACTACTGTCAGGAATATTCTAGTTAAAGTAGTAAAATTTCACCAATATCCATTACATACCACAGAGACCTGCTTGCTAAAGACAGAATTCAAATAACATGAAAAGCATAAGTCTCTTGATATCCACTAGTACAAAGACACAATAAAAATTACTTTTTTCCCTTTCTTTCTTATAAGTATGAAATACCAAACTGTACACAATCAGGACAAGATGAATTGATTTGACCAAAGCATTCAAACACCTGTGAACTATTAGTAAAATAAGTACTGACATGGAAGGATAAACAGGCTTGAGAAACTTGTAATTGCCAAAGGATAATAACAGTGTAAACAAAGGTTGGATTGTTGAACATCTATAGCCATTAATAGCAACAACCTACCAGCATCAGTGTCCCAAGTGTGTTTGGTTTCTTGGTATGGTAGGATCTCTGTCTGCTAGTTACATCTTGAATTTTTAGAGAGTGCAAGTTTGAATGCTGTCATAACATTCCTCTCAGTGGGTGATCTAAGGATGTAAAATGTCAGAACACACCTAGTCTCTGTCACTAGCTGAAGCTTGACCAAAAATCTTCTTGAAGAAAACACAGTTCTGCATATATATCAGACAAGGAAGGCTCACCCCAAATTTGATTCCTGAATTTCACATAGTGTGGCAGTTCCTATACAGGAGTAAAGGAATCAGAAACAAACAATCACTGTGCTTACAGGTTTCCTCTGACTTTGTCTCCTGTCACGTACAGAAGTACTCTTCCTTCTCTTTAGCACCATATAGTCAGGGCTTGGCTATACCAGGAGCAGATATGCCCTGGAATATAGCCAGCAGCCTGACTGATCAAATCCCTCCCTACAGAGCAATTTATTTGCTCTCCTTGCTTCTGATTGATGGAGGTTTTGTATTCAAATAGAGAATAGAAACAGATCCAATCAGGAGAGAGATCTCGTAGCTAGGCATAGACATAATACTCTGCTGCAACCTTTCAGATCTCCATTAGAGCTGCTGATTCATCCCTCCCCCCTCCCTCCGTTTCCTGACTGAAGCAAAAAATCGAAAGTGGATGGAAGGTAAACTGTTTTTACGTTCTTTTCTGTCCACATTTACCAACAGAAAAAGAAATCAGTGGCATGTAATGTCTGATTCTATTTATGGCTCCTTCTGCCTAGATTTAAGTCATTTGCCTAAGACTTTCTTTTTTTGTGTGGGAAACTTCCGCTCAGTGAATCTTGCCTAGCAATTATGCCTCCATGCTGACTGGTAGTGTGTCTGTTTCTCTCAGTGAATCTCTTGTATGCTCCTATTATAGCACTCTATACTACACTAATGTCTAGTAGTGTATCCTCAATTTAATGCTTGTATTCTAATGTAAAATATTGTGTCCAGGCCCTGTTCACCACATAATCACATAATTTGTATAAAAACTCAGGAGTTTCTTCATAAAACACCACAATATTATTAAGAATTCAATTTTTAGAAAAATGTTTATATACTGTGGATACTCCTAACAATACATCCTGTGTATGGAACATCTTTTTTTGCATTTGCAATGAGATCCAGAGATTTTCTGAAACATATACTGTTGTAAAGTTTTTACTGTTCACAGCAATACCTCAGACAAAGTAATATTGTTTCTTAAATATCTGTAAAATACCATGGAGACATGATTGCTAAAGACAGGTGCTAATAAAGAGATATTGGTTAGTGTCTAGGTATCCCCTAGTAAAAAGACACAATAAAAATCACTGTGTACATTTCTCTTTTTCGGAATTTAATAATAAGTCAACTCCATCAGGCCACATGTATTAATTTACCCAAAGAGATAAACTCCCCTGAACTGTTAGTAAGAAAATACTGACATGGATTAATAAAGATCTTAGAGAAATTTGTAATTGCCAAAGGACAATAACAGTGTAAACAAAGGTTAGATTGTTGAACATCTGTGACCATTAATAGCAACAGCCTGCCAACATCCATGTCCCAAGAGTGCTTGTTTTCTGGGTACGGTAGAATAACTCTCTGTTAGTTACATCTTGAATCTTTAGAGAGTGCAAGTTAGAATGCTGAGTATATTATATGCCGTAGAATTCCTCACACTGGGTGACTGAAGGATATAAAATGTCAGAACATCCCTAGTCTCTGCCACTAGCTGAAGCTTGAAATCAATAATCTTCTTTGCAGACTACATAGCTCTACATCACAGTGATAAGGAAGGCACACCTCAAATGTGATACCTGAATTTCACATGGGGTGACAGCTCCTGTATAGGAATCAGGAGTGCAGGAATCAGAGCATGGAGGCTCTCCTGTCAAATCCAGAAACACACTTTCTCTTTTTTTGTTGTACCATACAGTTGGGCTTTGGTTATACCCAGGACCTGGAATATAGCCAGGAGCCTGACTGATCAAATCTCTCCCTGCATACAAATTTATTTGTTTTACTTGCTTCTGATTGATGGAGTTTGTGCATTCAAATAGAGAATAGAATCAGATCCAATCAGGAGAGAGGTCTCATATCTAGGCATGGACATCACAGCCTTGGAGATCTCCATCAGAGCTGCTGATTCATTTCTCCCCCCTCCTCCCTGGGTTTGGAGGCAGAAGTAGCAAAATCAAAAGGATATGGCAGGAGAAACATTCTTTTCCGTTCTTTATCTACATTGAACCACAAAAAGAAAAAAAAAATCTGTAGTACCTGGTGGCTGAATCTATTCCTGTCAATCTGTACTTTGTACCTTGCCACTTAACATGAAGTCTCTATTTCTCTCTGTGCCTTCCAGACTGTGACACTGATCTTTCAAACACAGCTACATTCTGACTGTTTGTGACGGTCCTGTTTCTACACTGGCATATAACAAAGCAAGTCTGTGGTACCTTTGAGCTAGACCTTTTTCTGGCTCTTTGATCCTAGATTCTATCCACTTAGTGGGGAGCCTCTATTTCTGTCTGAGTCTTTCTGATTGTGACTCTGATCTTGCAAATGTTTCTTCCTGCTCCCTTTTCGTGAGGTCCTATGTCTGTTTCTGCATGTTTATTTACTGAATGCTTGTATTATAGTACTTCCTAATATGTCATCAGTGTCTATTAGTGTGCTCCAATAAAGATAATTGGATGGCTATTTGGGGTATTCCTTCAGGACTTTCTCTGAATATACCTAATTTCTCACACTAAATTCAGAGTGTTTGCATAATACTAAAAATATTAAGACCTTTATTTTTGAAAGGGATTTTTATACTCTATGCACATTCTCAACAATCCCTCATTTGTTTGTGGGATTGGTGCATTTGCACTTGCATTGTGTATTTGCACAGAAGACGACCAGAACTCTCAAAATCTAAACAGATTCTCGAAATCTAAGCATCATCAGGTTGATGCCTGAGCAAGGGGTTTATTATGCAGGGTACCTCACACAAATTAGTATAATTACATAAGTATCAATGACATGCCTCTTAGTACAGTTTTTAAACACAGCATGGTAGTAAAGAAATAATGATCATTTTCTACTCATCCACTATTAAAATATGAAATAGAAAATTACTGTGCAAATTTCTCTTTTGTGAGCATATATCTCCAAGCTGACACCATCAGCTAATGACATATTGATAGCTCCAAAAAGGGCAGGTCTCCCCTTATTTTATAAAAAGGAAAGGACTGACATGGATAAAAAGCCATGCTCCAGAAACTAGTAATTGCCAAAGCACAATTACAGTATAAACCAACGTTGGATAGTGGAACATGTGTGGCATTGATGGCAACAGAATGGTAACCTCTCTGTCCAGAAAGATCTTTGGTTGCCAGGTTCAGTAGTGTCTGTGACTATTACAGCTGCAAATTTTCATAGACTACTAGGTTGGTTGCTGATAACATTTCTTAACACAGCAATTTGATGACCCAATTTTGTGAATGGATAAGAACATCCTTAGCCTCTGTCTCAAGATGGAACTTAAAATCAACTCCCTCAGCTCCTTCAGTCTCGTCTCCAACTCTGCCACCATGAAGCAGTCAGATATAACGACAGCCCTATTCCTGCTTTACTATTGCCTCTTTTAATTTTTCTTTTTTTAAATTAAACCAAAACAGGGGAATGTTAGCATTCTGTCTAAACTCCACCCCACAGTTACCTGGCAACAGCCAGGTATGCTCCTCCCCACAGTTGCCTGGCAACAGCCAGGTGGGCCTGGCCCACTATAAAAGGGGCTGCTTGACCCCTCCTCTCTCTCTTATCTTTCTCTTGCCTCTCTTACTTCTCTTACCTCTCCCCAGTCCCTTCTACCCTCTCTCCACATGGTCATGGCCGGCCTCCACCTCTTTACTTCTCTACTCTCAACCTCTCTCTGCCTTTCTCTTTGCTACTGCTATTAAATTCTATTCAGTTATAATCAATATATACAGTTCTCAATCCTGTCAGAAGTTTGTTAATTATTAAGTTTATAGCAGACAGAATTCCCAAAGTCCTTGACAGTTGGCTCAAGATGGCCGATGGTCTCAGAAGTTGTGGACACAGCTACAGGATTCTGCCTAGATTGTGATATGATAATTACTGAAAATGCAGTGAACAAAAACTGGATACTTTGGGTCAAGGGGCTTGGCTACTAAACCAAGGTAAGTTTACTTCCCATGTCACATGTATCCATTCCACAGAGAAAAAGCCCTGTGACTTCTGCGCTTGAAAGCCAGACTGACTCTGCCTAAGTTGCCACAGAGACCAGGGAACTGTTGACTAGTGGACTTTGTAATTTTTTAAATAATATAATTGCTAGATTATTGTTTACTTCTCAGACTTCTGACAACATTGACAGCTAAAGCTTTCACAGATGTAATCTGTTATCTACTTACTTTCCTCTTCTTGCTATACCACTGTCCTAATATTATCTAAGTTCCTATAATTTGCCTAATTCTAATAAAACATTCCACTATTGATAAGGAGTTTCTCCAATTGGCAGGAGGACCCTTTTTTGCTCAGATAGTGTCTGGCCAACTCTTTCTGGGCTGAGGGGCTGGCTTTTCATTGCCCCAGTCTCCCTGACTGGCCTCCTAGCTGACCCATGAGTTAGGACCTAGCCCTTCAGTGTCCTCCCCTCTCGAAAGCAGTTCATTTCCCCCCTCCGCCGTTAAAAATTCCTAGTACTAGGTTGGATTGCTTTCTGGCAATTTCCCAGCTGTGGCCCCTAGGAATTTTGTGATGACTTAAATCTCTAGCTTGGCCAGCCTCTGGTTACTGAACTTATTACTGAACTTATTCTCTGGGACGCCAGCAAGAATAATTCAGTAACATTCCCCAACACCCAATGGGTACTAGTTGGTCTTCGACTGTACCTCCAGACACCCCACTGGGATTTCTCCTGGCAAACCTCAAATCTCTTAGAATAACACCTGATTTGAGGCCCTCATAATTGATACACCTCTGCAATAAGGTTTGGATTCAGTATTCTTTAGAAAATAGTTCTAAATGGAAAATGTACTTAACCTTATTTTTAAATGCTTCATATTTCCTCTTCTTCTAACTCTAACAAAACATTCTACTATATGATCCAACTTTTTCAACTTTTTAATCTTGTCCCTTCTGCTCCACAAAAGGCTCATCTTAAAGACAGCTCATGTTGTTAACTCATGTTGTTATCACTTTTATAAACTTATAAGCTACAGAAAATCCACTCATATCGACCTCTCATGGACCCAATAGACTCCATCCAGATAAGTACATCTGCCCAAAGTTCCCACTTACTACCTATTCCAAAGGGTGGGATTCTTCTGGGTTTAAAATGTACATCGTAAAAAAAATTTCTTTCTCCCAAACGTACTTAATCTATTTTTCTACCTATAATAATGTGTTTCAATATCTTGTCAAGTCCATTTGTTTACTACACCCAGGAAAGCTCCAGAGAAGCAACCTTCAGATGCTCCAATCTCCTCAGACACAGATGCTTCTGTTTTTTGTTTGTTTGTTTGTTTGGTTTGGTTTGGTTTTTGGTTTTTGGTTTTTTGGTTTTCAGAGACAGGGTTTCTCTGTGTAGCCCTGGCTGTCCTGGAACTCTGTAGACCAGGCTGGCCTCGAACTCAGAATTCCACCTGCCTCTGCCTCCCAAGTGCTGGGATTAAAGGCGTGCACCACTACTGCCTGGCTGACACAGACACTTCTACTGGACCTGTTCCTTCTGACCTACCAGATAGCTCCACAAGGAAATAGTCAACTCTCCTACGACTGGAAAAACATCCCCACACTTCTAGGTTCCCCAGAGACATGTCGCCCCCAATGCCAGCATGAAGCAGTCAGATATAACGACAGCCCTATTCCTGCTTTACCATTGCCTCTTTTAATTTTTCTTTTTTGAAATTAAACCAAAACGGGGGAATGTTAGCATTCTGTCTAAACTCTACCCCACAGTTACCTGGCAACAGCCAGGTATGCTCCTCCCCACAGTTGCCTGGCAACAGCCAGGTGGGCCTGGCCCACTATAAAAGGGGCTGCTTGACCCCTCCTCTCTCTCTTATCTCTTTCTCTGGCCTCTCTCTTACATCTCTTACTTCTCTTACCTCTCTTCATGTGGTCATGGATGGCCTCCACCTCTCTACTTCTCTACTCTCTCCCTCTCTCTGCCTTTCTCTGCCTCTACTACCCTCTTAACTCCCCTCCCCATGCCCTAAATAAACTCTATTTCTATACTATACCTTTGTGTGTGTCTGGTCCCTCTGGCAGAAGGGATGCCTGGGCTTGGGCCTGCACACCCTTCCCCCACACCCACCTCCCTATACCTCCATAACATATATCTCTATACATTTTTATAAACAGATCAGTGACTACTGTGTGGGGTGTCATTTCCCTAATTTCTTCCTCAGCCTGTTTATCCTTCGAGTATAAGAAGGCTACTGATTTCTTTGAGTTAATTTTATATCCGACCACTTTGCTGAAGTTGTTTATCAGTTGTAGCAGTTCTCTTGTCAGTCCCTGTGTCCTGAGGGTTCTGGGCTGGTCTCTCTGAGCAGAGGTGCTGGCCTTACCACTGATTACTGGCTTGTTCACACTCCTGGGAGGGTAGCTCTTTCCCTGTGCTATTTGAGTATGGAGCCACGTGGCACAGACAACAGGCATAAACCAGAATTCTCCTGTCCCAGGCTGTTCCTCGGTCCCTGTGTCCTGAGGAGTCCGTATGGGTCCAGCTGAGCAGTGGTGCTCATCTTACCTCCATTCACAGGCTTGTCCACACTCCTGGGATGCTAGCTTTCTCCCGGCACTATTTGGCTATGGAGCTCTGTGGCTCAGACTGAGAAAATCTACCCCTTTTATACCCTAGATTTTCCCCTCACTTCTCCACTTCTATCTAGTCCAATTGGAAGTTTATGTACATAATCTCTGTTGGCATTAGAAGCAGCCTTATGGTCAGCCTCCAAATCCAGCGATGATGTCACACATAGGCGACAAGGAATCTCTTATGTCTGTGGCCATGACAACTCCCACACATTCCCGGTGTATGTCTCACCCATGCATGCTGGTGCACATAATTACCTAGCATCTATGTCAAGGCCAGAATAAAGGACAGAGACCCCTGACGCCTTGCCCCTTTTTCCTCTTTCTTCTTTTCCTTGCTTCCCCCCAATAAAACCTCTTCTTATGGTTCTCTGTTTGTCTGGCATGATCTGTCCAGATTTGAGCAAACTTCTGTCACAACATTTGGTACCAAGGCTAAGGAATTGCTAGTGACCACTTAGATGTGCCCAGGGCAACCTCTGCTGTGGCCACAGCCAATGCTGTCAGCGGGTGCAACCAACAGCCAACAGAGTGTCACCTCCACCACTTCAGTGTACATGGACCTCCACCATATTGGTTGCCACAGCTGCTGAAGATCATTGCTGTTGCTGCCACTGACCACCGTAGCTGCTGGGCAAAGTGATCACCACGTGAGCTACCTGCTACCAAGTGGACCAAACCTCCTTCAGACAGGTCCTTCAGCAGCACAGTCCCACTCTTTCTGCTACCAGAATGCTAGACTTTTGCACAAGCATCTGAAGGTTGTTAAGGTTTTCCTTCCAGTCAGAATGGAGGGTCCTTTCCCCCAAAGAGGTCTGATCAACCTCTGTTAGCCTAGGTATGGGCTTCTCATGGTCTCTATGACCAGCCTCCCAGCCGACATACAAATTAGGACTTCGACCCATGGGTGACTCCCCTCCAAAAAGCAGTTTTTGTAACCCCTCACTTGGGCTCTTGAAGCAGTAATCTGGTTAACCCTTTATGAACAAGAGAGGAAGAAAAGCAAAGGAATTAAGATGCTTTATACAGGCAAACATGCATATACATACATATGTGTATGTGTATGTGTGTGTGTGTGTGTGTGTGTGTGTGTGTGTGTGTGTGTGTGTTTGTATTTGTGTATGCAATCAAACCTTTATATACCCACATTCTGGCAGAGCATGAACATTTGTCAAAATCAACTCTACAAGGATTCATGCATGCTTACATATATCTATATCTATATCTATATCTATATATCTATATATATATATATATACATATGACTACACACATAGATATAGACAAACATATATTCACATTTGGATGGATGGATGGATGGATGGATGGATGGATGGATGGATAGGTGGATGGATGGATGAGTCAGTGGATAGATGAAGCAAAGCTCCCCAATATAACCATTCAGCCAACAACTTTATTTTTTTCCCCTCTGGTCTTTTTATACCTTCTTAGACAGAAAGTTCTTTAGAAAATTACCTCAGAGATAAAATGTTAAATAGAATGGGAGTTATAGAAGGACTTTGATATTAAGTACAAAGCAGTGTTTCATTAGAATATACTCATTATAAATTCAAAGCAACAATTTTTACATGGCCTTACAATAGGCACATCTGTGACTTTACCCTTGGAACTAATTTTTTTCCTTGGACAATAAATTGTCACAAGTCTATTTCTCTTTTTAGTGTAATTATGAAAACTCATTATTTTTATTATTTTTCAGCCATTGTTTCCTATTATGGGAACATTCTATTCCTTAATCTAACTTTATTATTTTTCTCTAGCAATTAAGATCATCTTTAAAAACTTTCTTCCTAAAATTATTTGAATCAAGTCAGGAATTCTACAGAATCAATATCTATTTGTGTATATAATATTACTACAAAAGATTGCTTCTTCATAGATCTAGAGAAATCTGCTCAAAAAGAAAAGTCAATACCTATTGAGTGTTATATATTTAATAATAATAGGGAAATCTTATTAATAGTAGTAATTTTTCCTCAAATGTCATCTCTTTGGTATTGCATAAAGAAGGAAATCTGTCATAGATTTTAGTCTATGGTGGAACATCTTAGAAAGATCACCTGCTAGTTTTCAGCTTCTCCTAGATGGCTTTTGGCAGCTTTGAGAGAGCTCTGTGGAAGCAAAGGTCTGGCTACTTGTAGCTCTGTCACTTCTGGACAAATGTATAAATATCCTCAGATTTGTCATCCCCCTACAAAGTTTTCCTACACAATATCAGGACCTTCCTATCTAACTCATAAACTTACCTACTACTGATTTACAGGCTCTGACAATTTTTATTAAAGCAAACTTTAGATAATTTACTTTTAGTTTTTGTGTCTGTTTGTGTGTGTGTGTGTGTGTGTGTGTGTGTGTGTGTGTGTGTGTGTGTGTGTGTGTTTGTAGGAGCAGAGAAATATTTATGGAATAGGTCATTGAAAAAGAATATAGATATGCAAGAAATCTATATGACTCTGGAGAATAGAATAACTATTATTAAAGTTTACAGGGTCTTTGAAAAAGAAATAACTTGAAAATTTTTCCACAGTAAAAACATGCAGTTCTCTTGAGCTGCACATACATGTTAATAATTCAACTATCAATTGTTTTTTAACTTCAGTTTTGTATCTGACTCTTTCTAACCACTCAGGTATACAACATTTTAATTCAATTTTGGATGAGTGTATAAAATAAACAGTAAATTCCTATTAAAATATTTGGATCTTGCTTACTCTAAACACCATATTCTATTTATAGTTTTAAAATGACAGTATGGTAACTTCTGTCTAACACTTTTGTTTCAGAGTAATCTTTGCAATAGCTTCTTTTTTGGACTTCTTATGGAGAATCAGCATCTCAGAAACAATTTGACAGGGATATTTCTTAAATCCTACTATCTAATTTATCACAGTGTTATGTGTGGAAACAGGGTAACCAGGATCTGGTCCTGACCTCTTGATATGTTAAGATGTTTTAGTATCCTTTGTTCTCTCTTACACCAGAATATTTTTTGCCAATAACAAAATTTCCCTAAGGTGATAATCTTCCATTAACATTATATGATACCATTGTAAGATTGTATTCTATGCTTTGTCTCCATTATTCTTCTTTCTATGTTTGTGATATATATTATGACCAAAAGCAATGTGATGACTAAAGGGTTAATTTCATCTTAACACTTATAGTCATTTATAAAGTGAAGTTGCAACAGAATGTTGCAGCCAAGACCTGTAGGTAGTAACTCAGGCACAGGCCATGTGTATTACTGCTATTTACAGGCTTGTGTACACTGGCTGACTAAATTTCTTTAAATTACCCACATCCATTTGCCCACAGTGAAGACTGAAAAATGTAGATGGGTTCTCCCATATGAATAGTAAGTAATCGTAACAGATACATTGTTCTATGGGATCAAATTGAAGATCCAGACAAATTCAGACAACCAAGGTCACCTCGTTACTTAAGAGGAAACCTTGATATATACAGTCACTGGAAAAAAATACCATATTTCATTTTAAAAAGGTCACTGTCAAACTGAATGGCTTCAGATTTTAAAAAAATCCCTAAATATACTTATAGTCATGACCATGCAGAAAATGCAATTCCAAATATATTAAAGACCTTAACATTAAAGACAAATACACTGAACCTATTGGAAGATAATGTGAGAAATAGCCTTAAACTCACTGACACAGAAAAAAGACTTTCTGGAGAGAACACTATTAACACAGGCACTAAGATCAACAATTAATAAATGAGACCTCATGAAACCAAAAATTTTCTACACAACAGTGGTCACCTTATTTCAGAAAACGTGACACAATACAGAATGGGTGCATTCAAACGAGGAAAAATATACTGAGTATATGAAGAGCTCAAATAAATACTATATAACATGAACAAAAATAACATATTTTTATGATAGGGACGATATCCAAAGAGAATTATCAGTGCAGGTATATGAAATGACTGAGAAATATGTAAAGGAATGTTCAACATCTTTAGACATATGATAAATACAAATCAAAATAACTTGAGATTCGTATATGTGTCATAATGGCTAAGATAATAATCACTTTTGACAGTTTATACTTGTGAGAATGCGGATAGGTTCTCCCATATGGATAGTAAGTAATCATAATAGACACATTGATCAATGGAATCAAATTGAGGACCCAGACAAATCTAGACAATCAAGGTCACCTGGTTAGTTAAGGAGAAACCTTGACACTGGAAAATGATACCATGACACACTGAAGATAAAGATGTGCAGCTGGTGATCATGTAGAGTCTTTAATCCTATGTACACATGTATTTTATACAAAAAGGTTCTCTTCATGCTACCAAAATAGAATTAAAACACCAAGCCAGCCATTCATCTATAGTGGTGTCTTGATTTAAGTCACACCCTATGAGAAAGTATTCACATCCAATATGGCTTAGGTAAACAAAAATCAGAGGCTTGATATTGTATGTCTAATACCATTCTAAACTTGTAAACAGAAACACACACACACACACACACACACACACACAATAACCAAAAAATAAAATAACTTCTAATGACATTCTCCTACATGCACAGATCAGCACGTAGTTCAGCCATTTTTAGTGACGCTTCCTCCTACAGGAGAGAGCAACAAACACAGAGACCCATAGCTAGACATTATGAAGACAATGAATGACCATAAACCATTCAGATCAAGTCTGACTTCTTCATCAAATTCATTTCCTCAGGGCTGAGAAACATGGTAGAAGAAAATATGGAAATATTATAAAAACTAGAAGGGAGGGAGGAAACCAAGTAAGGTAGGATCTCTAAATCCAAATGATACAAGCACATAAGAATTCACAGAGACTGAGGCAGCATGTACAGGGTTGAGATGAGTCAAAACCAGGTCCTTAGTATATGTATCATACTTTCAAGTTAATTGTTTCTGTGGGATTTCTGAGTGTAAACTGGAAGGCATCATACAAAAGACACCATACAGAAGCTATATTGGAAAAGTGAGCTTCCTGGAGATGACCCAATATTTTGCCTGGCTGTGATGGTTGAATTCTGGAATGGGATAGTTCTAAGATTTGTCTAAGAATTGTTTCTGGCTGCTAATGTGCCTTTTCATTTTGTCATTGCTGTATTCCTCACTTTTCTGACATGGTGTGATTGGGCAAATAAAGACACTTTTACCTATAGTGTTTTATTATTGATTTGTGGGTATTAGCCTACTCTATTTGGCAAATTTCTTATAGATTAAAATGAATATGAACTTTCATGAAATAATGCTGTTTGGTGACTTTATAAAATTCCTGATTTGATTCAAATAACTTTAAGAAGTTATGGTTAGAATAACTGATAGATAATCCAAGGAGATGATTTAACTTGTTTTGTCAGAAAAATATAAAAAGTCAACTCAAGAATTGAATATACTCTTCCTCATAGAATAGTAAGTAAATGTTCCATAAAAGTGTAGAGTGACACCTGTGGTTGAATTAGGGAAAAGCTGGAAGAAGCTGAGGAGGAGGGTGTCCCTGTAGGAGGACTCAGTTAACCTAGACCCTGGAGATCTCTCAGACACTGGACCACCATTCAGGCAGCATACACCAGCTGATATGAGGCCTCCAACACATATACAGCAGAGGACAGCCAGGTCTAGGTTTAATCAGAGAAGATGTACCTAACCCTCAAGAGACTGGAGGCCCCAGGGAATTTAGAGGTCTGGTGGGGTAGGGGGTGAGGTTGGGGACATCCTCGTAGAGACGGGGACCTGGGAGGAGGTATGGGATGTGGAACAGTTGGAGGGTGGACCAGGAGGGAAATAAAATCTGGAGCGAAAATGTAAATAAATAAATGATTAAAAAATAAAAATAATGCAGGTTAAAAAAAATAAGTGTAGAGTGAGCTTTCATACACTGCAAGTTCTAAATAGTAGTAGGAAGAAAAATAAGCTTGAAACAAATTAATGATCAAGAAAAACATTCATTCTGAATCAGGCCCAAGGATGAGAGTTCACAGTTGTTTGCCATGAGAAGTAAGACCATTAACCTGAAAAACTATTACTTTAAACCTAAAATGAACATATGAGATAAAAAAATAGATAAAATTATTACTTTGAACTCATAAGCAGCTTATGAAATGAAAGATAGAAAAAAATCGGCTTTGAACTTAAAATTAGCAACGCTGGTTTTGGTGGTTTGGATATGCTTGGCCCAGGGAGTAAGTGGCACTATTAGGAGGTGTGACCCTGCTGGAGGAAATGTGTCACTTTCAGGGTGGGCTTTGAGACTCTTCTCCCAGCTGCCTGGAAGCCAGTCTTCTCCTGTTTGCCTTTGGAAGGAGATGTAGAACTCTCAGCTCCTTCAGTACCATGCCTGCCTGGATGCTGCCATGCTTTCTGCCATGGTGATAATGGACTAAACCTCAGAACCTGTGAGCCAACCCCAATTAAATGTCTTATAAATGTCATTTATAAGAGTTGCTTTGGTCATGGTGATCCTTTATAGTAATGGAAACCCTAACTAAGACACTGTTGTAACTCCCTCTTGTGTAACATTTTATCTGTTTTTGAATGAGGTAATTCTTACATAGAGAATTTTGTCTTAGGGAATACAAAGGGACTAAAGGAAAAAATAAAATTATTGGAGACAGCTTGTTGGAGTTTTCCCCACCCACTAAATATGTATATGATATGATACATATATGTGTGTGTGCATATTTGTAAAATGGTTGGAAATGCTTTGTTCCATCTACCCAATGTGTTGAGTGTGGATGTTTATCTGTCTTCTTGTCTATCCTACTGTCTGCCTGTATGTGTGTAGGTATGTATGTATATAGGTATGTAAGCATACATGCATGTAAGTATTTAAAATTTTTGGAACTTGCTTGTTGGACCCTGCTTTGCTTCATCCAGAGTGTGTGTGTGTGTGTGTGTGTGTGTGTGTGTGTGTGTGTGTGTGTGTGTGTGTGTGATTTTTCTCTTCTTCTTTCTTTTCTCTAATGGCCAGCCACCATCAGTGGTAGCTCAGCTAGCCACTCTCAGTAGTAGCTTAAGCCAGTAGTCATAAGCACCAGTGCTCCTTTTCTTCACCCAGATGTCTGCTACCATCAGTAGAGGCTAAACTTGGTAAATTCAATTTCCCAAGGATACAGGCAATAAAGGAGAGAAAAGATGAGGTTTACTATAATAGGTAACTGAAAATGTACTTATAAAATAAGAGGGCTGCTGGTGGTTGTTTGGGCTTCATAAAAACTTTGCAGACATAAGTCTCTACAAAAATAGAAATTCAAATATGCTTTCCACTTGAAGAAGGGAATGATGGTAAAATGCAAATCATATACAAAGATAATAAACAGAAATTTCATATGAAGTTAGACATGCTTTCTTGCTGTTTGCCTTTCCCTAGGCTGACATGAAGAGAGGTATATTCATCTTGAAGAGGACATCAATAAAAGAATTTAAATAGTCACATTGTTCCTAATACAAATTTTCTATTTATAGAAATTAAGTGAGAGTTTGAAGTCATTTCAAAATAGCAAATTTATAAGATTCCTGTATAATGCACATTAATGAAGAATTTGAATCTTTGAAAACATGGAAGGGAAACTTTCAATTCGGAGCAAGTAATTTCACAACTGTTGATGCAAAAAATTTTCCCTAACAGCACACCTCTGGTCACTGTCAGATAGTGAAGCCACAAGTGAATGACACTCCATTCAGATGATGGAGGACTTCAATACTGAGGCATGAATGCTGGAATTCTAATTAGAATCACTATTTTTAGATGCAGGAACATGTTTTGCAGAGGGATGACAGGAGCAGGTGATTCAGTAGGATCATGGAGAAGGCCAGAAAAGTCCTGCATAGGCTGGGTTTCCTCTTTCTCCTCAAGTTTCAGAGAAAGACTTCATTCTTGACTGAGCAGCTTATAATCAAGCAATGGCTAAAGCCTGGAACCAGTTGAGAATTGGCTGCCATTCAGGAGCCTGACTGGTTAAAACCAGTGTGCATGGCGTTGAATTAGCTTTTGTTGCCTCTTTCTGTATTGAAATAGAGAATGGATTGAGGACTAATTAAGAGAGAGATCTCAACCCTAAAAGTAGAAGTCGAATACTACAGTTACTTGGCGGATATTAATCTCCCAAGAACTGAGTTGTTTCCTGTTTTTGTTTTTGTATTTTTCCTGTTTGTTTTCATTGTATTGTTTGTTTCTATTTTGAGTGGTTGTTCAGTTTTTGTTTTGTTATGTTTTGTTTTCCTCTATCTCTCCTTGCTTCCTATCTATTTTAGCAAAAATAGTGAAAATAAAAGGAGAAAAACAGGAAAAGCCTAATTTATCCTGAGTTCTCACTCTGGTTCTAGTTTAAAGCAGACTAAATGAAACAGTGGTTCCTGTGGGCACAACATCTATCTGCTTGGACCTAGACCCTAGCTATGTACAAAAAACTCCATTTATGTCTGGAATATTCTGTTTCTGACACTGGGCTGCCCATTCCAGTTTTCTCCAGACACATCCTGTGTCATTTATTCCACATGCTAATATGAATTAATTCTAACATTGGATAATACATATATGTCTGTTTGAGTGCTATTATAAAGGTGTCTCAATTGTAAAAAGAAATTATGTGTTCAAGCCTTGTTCCAGAAAAATCCAGTTAACATAGAGTATTTCATAATGTCATAATGATATAGAAATAATTATGGAAGTATTTATTTTAGAAATGAAATGTTTAAAGTATAAATATTCTCAACCCTTTTGTGCATATGCACGTTCTTATGCGTAAAGATGGCCACTTTAGCATACTTTCTGTTACTTTTCATCAGGTGTAATTGATATGCATTAAATATATTATTCAATAAAATTTTAATACTGTATCTTTAGAAAAATTTAAAACATTCTTTGCACTAGAATTATTTTAACATCATCTGTGTGTGCATGAATATTGCACCATCTACTGGAGCATGCATCAAACAGCATGTACCTCAGAATAAATCTTACTCTGCTTCTTCTATCAGCTAATTAAATACCAATAACTACTCTCGTGGGATATCTTTTTTCATTAGTCCTACCAACAGCCATACTTGGATTTTATCCAGCTTGATCTGGTCTTAGAATTGTCCATTCAGTTTCAGTTGATGGGAATTCAAGAGAGCAAATATACTTAAATATCCATGAAAAACTGGTTTGATACAGATGTATTTTACTTGTGTCTCAATTGATATAGTGCTACTCATGGAAGTGAAATTGTCAAAGTCTCTGCTGCCTAGACAGGAAAACTCAAGAGATTTCTTTTACTCAACTCTCACCACTCATGGGACTGTATTCTAACACCAGTACCCCTTATTATTAATACTTATATACTAGAAAAAAATCCCAGGTGCTCATATTCCCAAGCAAGCAAGTTGCTTTCTGAGCCCTCTAACATGCCATGAATATGATGACAACAAAATGAAAAGCCACACACTGAAACAACTGTTGCTCACTCTAAAGAACTATCTATTCTTCTTCCTTCTTTGTTATGATGATGCCTGAGGATGTTAGATGCTGCAGTGTAGGGGAACGCTAGGGAGAGAAGATGGGAGTGGGTGGGTGGGAACACACTCATAGAAGCAGGGGGAGGGAGGAGAGAATAGGGGGTTTCCAAAGGGGAGACTTGGAAAGGGAAAAACATTTGAAATGTATATAAAGTAAATATCCAAAAAATATTAATAAAAATATTAAAGGGATAAATGCCAGGGGTTTGTGCCATTATTATGCTTAGAGCTCATAGAAGTCTAAACTAGAAGGCTCACATGATTGCTAGATTTGGAGACATTTTGTACAATGCAGAGCACACACAGGATTACCGACTGTATCTAAACATAATTTAGTGTAATGAAATTTAAATGGGCATAGAGCACTGATAACTATTCTGAAACTAGGTGTAAATATATTTCCATGCTGTATATTTTTGTTTTCCTTTAGAGACACAAGAAAAGATTTGTTTGTTCTGGAAAGTACATTTATGATGGGCCAGAAATTAAAAAGTTCATCAAATTCAGTCTGGGAAAGTCATGTCTTTGACTGCCTTGTTTACAGTACCATGAGTATGCATATGTGACACAAAGGCAGCTGTAGTGTGAAATCTCCAAAAGCAGAGTGGGAGAAAGCTCCTGGAACTACATTGGTGCAGCTCCATAGCAAATGCCAACTCAGCACTCCTAAAAAAATCTGTGTCCTTTATGAACCCCTGAAATTTGTGGGACAGAAATATGTACGCAAACAAATGCACAGTGAAGCAATTACTGTGACTTTACTAATGTTAATGTTCTCTATTACACTCTGCTTTTCTATACTGTGTTTCATTTACATCAATTAGGAAGTCTTTAGATCTTATGTCACAATAACAGACACTTTCACAGTATGATATTGAACTTTCTTACAACATATATTTCTTACTTTCTAAAGCACTTTACAATTTCAGGTCATGCCTATGAGTTCTTTGGCATCATGTAAGGTGTGTGTTCCATGTTCATGCCTGATGCTCAAGAAGGCCTTAAGAAGGCATCAGATACATGATTTCGCGATACAGACAGCCGTTTGCTACAAGCATGCTGTGCCTATGAAGCACATCCTCTTCTACAGCAGCACATATTCTTAACAGTTGATCAATGTCTCCAGCACATTACTTACGTTTTAAGGAAGGTATAGTATAATCATTGTCAAATATATTAATCATTTTGATAGTACTTATATGATTAATGCAGACAAATTTCAGTATATGTATGCTAACATTATTCCCATTAGATCCACCTCTGTAAAATGTTTTCCTAAACTATTTTCTGTAAGTTTCAGCACAATGTCACTGTGCATGTATGATGCTTTAGAGGAAAGCATTTATTTAAGAATAATCCATAATATTTAGGAATATAATTTCTAAGCTATAATTGACCCTCTGCAAATTTTGATAAGGATAGTATCTCTCTAAAGATATGATGGAAGTTTTTTAAGCAAGGATGTGTTGAAGTACCTTAATATAGTTACATCTTAATTACTATTTGTATAATATATCATTACTATTGATGGAAAATATTTTATCACTAGGGAATAAAAATTTTTATGTGGTATCCAATTTCAAATGTAAAAGAAGCTTCAGCTATTATCTTGTCTAATAATATTTTATTAAAAAGTAAAAAATGAAATTGATTGATTCCTCGTGAAGTTAATGTTACAGTAAATTAATTATTAGACAATCACAATAAAAATGTTAATGGCATGAGGAACTCTTGCCATTTTATATTAAATGAATATCCATTTTAATATGAAATTTAACAGTGTTAAAAGAAGCATAGTGGAGTCAACTTTGACTACTTACAGGTCTCTATCTCCTACAACTTCCACAAAGGCAAGCATACAGCTATTCATATCATTCAATAGTTGCCTCATAATAAGCACTACAGAACACTACATTTTAGTTTCTTTTCCTAATAACACCCATCCATGAAGTAACACACACAATACCATCATCTTCTTAACATTTCTCTTCCTTCAAGTTCATGTCCAAAAGGAAGTGCTAGGAAACCTCATCAATTTGCTACTCACATTCTTTCCTGTTCTTTTTACTCTATCTTGGTTTGCGTTTATGTGGCTGTCATAAAACACTGACCAACAGCAACTTGAAAAATGGTGATTAAATTCTTATTACAGTCTAGAGTTCATCATCAAAAAATATCAGTGTTTGAACTGCAGGCAAGTACCTGAATGCAGGAACAAAAGCAGAGTCCACAACATGTTCACAATAGCTATATTATAAAAACCAGGACCACTTCTACAAGAGTAGCATCACCCACATTAGACTAGCCATTCCACACCAATTATAAATCCAGAAATGCACCAATCATTCCTATAGGATAATCATACAAAAGCAATCTGTTAATTATGGCACAATCTATCCAGTTCACTCTATTTTTCATGAAACAGATAAAACCTAAGGAGCATGCCCTAACATCGCTACGATTCTTCCCTCCCTTCCCTCTCTCACTTTTGATCACCTTCTGCCACATACCCCTGATATTTCTATAACCACTCCCCCTACACACACCTCCATCCTCTTACAATCAGGTAAACAGTATTCTTTGTCAATTCTTCTATCCAAACCTTGTTCCATTAACCTGCCATCCATGTTGCACATGTGACTCCAATGTTTCTTAGTACTAGTGACCTACTTAAAATACTCCTTCCTTGATGAGTTGTTATTTCCATGTCTATATTACCAACACTCTGATACTGTGTTTCCACTCTCTATGTGCTCCCCTTGGTAATTAAAAGTTGATGAGAATAAAATAAAATTGAGAACCATGAGAAAAGAACTACAGTATATAACAAGGTAAATATGTAGACACTATTTCAAATTCCAACAATGCATTTTGACATCTATCAAGAAAAAGAAGTATCTGATAATTGTTCTAAATACACACAAGCAAACTCCTTAACATACTGTGAGATCTGGGTTTGTTTGCTTACAGGTACAATGATATTGAAATGTCAAAGTGTAAAATGTATGTAGAAAATACATTTAAGCAAGCACAGGTTCAAAAAATTGATTAAGTAGAAAGATCAAAAACAATTTCATAAAAATGTACACCACAGGGAAGCTTAGTAAAATCTTAGTAAAGTTTAGCAGCCATATATATATAATAGCCAGAAGCTAGAAACAACCCAATTGTCCCTCAACAGAGGAATGGATACAGACAGAAAATGTGGTACATTTACACAATGGAATACTACTCAGCTATTAAAAACAATGACTTCATGAATTCACAGGCAAATGGATGGAACTTGAAAAAATCATCCTGAATGAGGTAACTCAGTCACAAAAAATGATCACTGATAAGTGGATATTAGCCCAAAAGTTCGGAATACCCAAGATTCACTTCACAGCAACTGTTGGGCTGAGCGTGAGGTCCCAGATGGAGGAGTTGGAGAAGGGACTGAAGGAGCTGAGGGAGTTTGCAGCCCCATGGAGGAAGCAACAGTGTCAACTGTCCTGACCCCCTGATGCTCCCGGAGACTGAACCATCAACCAAAGAATACACATGGAGGGACCCATAATGCTGGCTACATATGTGGCAGAGGAGGGCCTTATTAGCCATCAGGGGGAGGAGAGGCCCTTGGGCCTGAGGGTGTTAGATGCCCCAGTATAGGAGAATGCCAAGGAGGGAAGAGGAGAGTGGGCGAGAGGCAGGGGAAGGGGGGAAGGGATAGGGGAATTCCAAAGGGGAGACCTGGAAAGATGGAAACATTTGAAATGTAAATAAAATATCAATCAATCAATCAATCAATCAATCAATAAATAAATAGAAAAAAGTGTACAACACAGGGAAGCCTTAGTAAAATCTTTAAAATTGTGGCATTTTCTGCCATGAAAAATACAAAAGCAACCAATTCATAAAACATAAAGTGATCTAACTTTTCTTTTGCATTTTATTTAATGTAAATAACAGACCTACAAAGAATGTGGCAGTGAATTGTTTCCTGTTACTAGTTTTTGTGTATTTAATAAATATAATAATATTCACAATTATATAAATCTTTGCAAGTAGTATTATTTGATGGCTTCCTGTTTGAGACTCAAGTTTGGAAGCTTTCTAGAAGTCTTCGTTTACATTGCTTTATCATGGTTGGATTCTGTAGACCTGAAAGAATTTGGATTTCATTTTTCCACTTAGCAACCCAGTTTCAATGCAAATATTGACATATTTGATTATATTACCAAATGTACACCTCTTCCTGTGTTTGTCTTCGTGTTTCTTTATCCAGATTACAATATGAATTTACACACACATTTTGCATGTCTGTCTTTGTCAGTTATATTTTACAAAGGATTTCCATGAAAAGTCATACGAAAACAATTAAGTCTCCATGACAGTCTTAAGATATAGGCTAAATATCATTTGTTTCTTAAATCTCTGCTGCTGCCTATACTATCAGAATGAGTGATTTAGCATCATACATTTATTTCTTTATTCTTGCTTTTCTCAATCATGCCATTCCATCTCTATTCTTATCTAGACTCTGCCACCCAACAGTGTCTCTCTGGTGAATCCTAAATGTGTAAATGGCTCATGTGAAACAGTTCATCGGGGAAATTTTCTTTGCACTAACTCATGCAGGCAGTACTACTCAAGGTGAGTAGTACTGTTTTATTGCTTAGTTTCTCCATTTCCACAAATTTTATACTGTTACTTTCTTCCCCTATGTCCTACAGCCAAAACAGGAAGTCTTTAAGAGGTTCTTTAGAGTGGGTTAAAACTTCTCTGTATTTCCTGCAATTACCGTGTTTTCTTTTCATTGATTATAATTGTCTTTGGAATCTGACCAAAATTAAGACTACAATCTCTCTCTCTCTCTCTCTCTCTCTCTCTCTCTCTCTCTCTCTCTCTCTCTCTTTCTCTCTCTCTTTCTCTCTCTCTCTCTCTTTCACCACTCACTCTCTTCCTTGTTGATAAGAGACACCTTCCTAGAGTTCCAGGATTTGAGTATCAAGTTGTATTCTTTATTATTGAACTCATCTGGCCCTCCTCTATTTTTGTCTACCATGAGCTAAAATAAAAACAAAACAAATTAAGAGCCCAAATCTCCATTTCTCCAAGTTATCCAATTCACCTACTATGTCAGATGCCAATATCAAAGATCTCAGCCTAGTATCACTTTCTCGTGCAATTTCCAACTTAAAACAGAAGTCTCACCCAGGGCTGTCATCTTACCCAGTGACAAATCTTTTTATTCAGAGAATATAACCCACATTGCATCAAGGAGGTACTCAAATATCTTTTTTCTCTAAAGTGTGATTTTCAGAGAAAATGTCAAATATCTATACTTCAGAAAGGACTGTAGCTCTGTATAACATGGAAAAAGGCTGTCATCCTGTGATTTACTATAAAGACCTTTCCTGGTTTGGTAGCTTCCACACCTCTGCATTATCATTAAAAAGAATACAGGCAAAATACAAATATTTTATTAGAAACCCCATACCCTAATTCAACATGGTTTTAGTTGCCCAATTTCCCATCAAATGGACAGCTTCTAACATTAGGTTTTATTCAGATGACCAGGCTCCCTCAAGTTTATTGTCTCAGCAATTCTCCATCCATGATTTTGAAAGACCTATACACAAATTAATAAGTCTCAATGCCTTTTTTTTTTCTTTTTTTTTTTTTTGAGACAGGGTTTCTCTGTGTAGCCCTGGCTGTCCTGGAACTCACTTAGTAGACCAGGCTGGCCTCGAACTCAGAAATCCACCTGCCTCTGCCTCCCAAGTGCTGGGATTAAAGGCATGCACCACCACTGCCCAGCAATAAGTCTCAATGTCAATCATGGTAAAAATGTGAATTCTCAAGAGCCCACTCTGAGCAAGGGGCCAGACACCATCATGACTACTATAGTTGGAATCCACAGTTGGTTTACACTTCCAGGAGAAGTAAAGAAGAGAAGAAGGATTGTGGTTTCTGGAACTATGTGATTTCTTCTTGTATGACAGTGTGGATATTTCTCCTCAATAATTGTGCAATGGTTTCTTCAGAAACTTATCCTATGTTTTGTCAACTTCCCAATCACCTCAAGTGTTGCTTAAAAGTCTGTACCTTAGGGAGAATAGTAAATAATGTCTAAACTTCATATAAGGTAATAATGTCAAAATAATATACAATTCCACCAAAGTTTTCTTGGAAGAATAAATGAAGATTTAGAATTTGCAAAGCATAGGTGGTCAGGTACTTACTGTAGTATGGGAACTCCAACACAAAGGCTTCAGTGGAATGTCTTTTCTTAGCAGAGATAGTAGCTTTCCAATAGCTGCATATATAAACACACTATACATATACACATACACATACACATACATTATATACATATACAACACCTCTCAGAGACCATGTTAACTTAGAGTAGAATTGCCTATAACAGGTTGGCGGGAGAGACTGGATACTCAGGTCAGTGTATCTGCATCTTGACTCTGCTTGCTCTACACTGTGGGAAGGAAAACAATAATAAAAACCAAGCTATGATGATCTTTTACAAGCTGGCACAACTATAGACCTTATGATGTCAGTTGAATAGTTTAGAGATATTCATTTTCAGATATTGTTGGGAAACAGAATTAAAAGCCACAGCTGACTGGTAGTGCTGTTCTCCATCACTAGTTGGCATTTGATGTTCATCATATTCTTATTTTGTCCCAGGTGAGCAGGTTGGAGGTCTTTCTGGAAGACAACTGCTAACATTTCAAGCTTTACCCTGAATCCTAGCCCTCAGTATGAGACAAGACAAGAGCAGCTATTTACATGCCCCTCAGTGGTTCATTCAAAGTTAAACAGCAAGGTTTCACACAAATAGCTGACCTACACTTAGGGCAATGCAATTTGTCCACAAGTGCCCAGGTCTCAAAACACATTGCCTATTAATATCCATGTCCCCTCTTATCTTTTACTATACTATCATTACAATGATTACTCAAGGTTGAGTAAAGTTCTGTACAGAAAGCAGTCACAGAAGAGGGGCATGGGGGTACTTCAACAAGAGGAGATACAGCCAAAGTGGTAGGGGTTCTAATTCTGAGGGGAAGTGGTTATACTACCAAAGATCATGATATATAGACATCTGCAAGGATTCTTATTACCATTAGGATAACAGTGAATTCTCACTACTAGAGAAGCTCTGCCTATAGAGACCACACTAGAGGTATGCTAAAAAATGGTGTCTAAGTAAGAAAGGGAGTGATAATAACAGCACACTAGTGAAACTATGTACATCACTCTTAAACATGAAAATCAAGAATTGCGGAGCTAAAATTCACCAGGTGTAGAACAGAGCAATGTGTCTTTAGAGACACAGTGCATGACATCTCCTGATTTTCCTGACCATGCAGGACCAAATAAACCTACAGCTGGAGCAGCCCTCTATTGCTTGAAGGAAATGTTCTGAAAATGCTTCCTTTTATACGATTCTATTAATCATAACTAATTCATAAATTTGTCTTGCCTATAGAACAGCCAACATTTAAAAAATATGAAATAAGTGTTCCTTTTGGGAGGACAGTTTCTTTTCCCTCAAATTCATAATCTTTAAGGAAGAAAATGAGAAGTGGCCCCACAATTACTTAATTTATCTAGGTTCTCAATAGAATTCTTACAGGGGCATGCCCAGCTGTTTTTGTTTGTTTGCTTCCTTGCTTGCTTGCTTTTTACTATGGCAACTTGAAAATAAAAACAAAGGTGAAAAATTTGGTGCAAGATGGCTCCCAAAACAAAGCAGGCAACATGGAAAAAGAATATTCCATCTTTTTAGATTTTATAATAATATATAGTGGTTGGAGTTGTTAGAAAGTGGGCAAGCAATAAGATCCAATGAGTCCCTAACTTTTGAATTTCCCACTGCATCAGGCTAATCTTTCTTTTCCTCTGGTTGATAATGTGAGTGGTTTGTCTAGCACCTTCCCCTAGACTACTTCAGATAACATGAGTTTACTAGTTCTAGTCATCTCAGCTACAGGCACAAGACTAGGGAAACTGATGAATTTCCTTTAAACAAAGTAAATTCATTTTACCATAAATTAATTTATGGATGGACTCTTGTGCTGTGAAGAGAACACAGGTCTTCATATATCCAGTCAGTTTTCTACAAGGAAACCACATCCTTCAGCTTTACAGCTTCTTCCATAACACATCCTTTCTCCAAGATCAGCATGGAAAACTCTAGAACCTATTATTCTTCCCAAGGCAAGCAAAGTTGTTTGCCCACAGGAAAATGAAGGAAGAAATTTACATTAGCACATGTATAGTAGGTGCATCTACACAGGTGTTATCTGTCTGACAAACCAACCATCACAGACCTGATATACCATTTCCTAACTTAGATGTCATACAGTTTATCCCAAATTGAGCTCTCAGAAAATTAAAGGCACTTTGAGGCAGCATGTTCATGTTTCTCTTCCTGAGGTCTGAATGGAAGAAAAGGACTAGCTTGTACGATCTTCTGTTATTTTTCCAGAAATGTTAAATCCCCATGTCCACAACAAATGTTTCCTACAAAGAAACAAAACCGTCCCTCCTTATACACTCAAGCCACTTTCTCTACTTTCTCTTTAATTGCAGGCACTTTTGACTTTGTACTCAAAACAAATGTGTTAACATTTATTGTCAGTATGTCAGAAAATCTTAGAACTACTTTAGGCTTAGAGAATTTTTCTGGATCTAGCCATCTCAGGGACAACTTCTCCATCCTGCCAGCAAGTAAAACAAATTCAGGGAAACAACTCCTCTCTTGGTTCTCTCACTATTACTCCTTGTCTGTTAACCAGGGAATTACAAAAAGAGTGTAAAGAAAGAAGTTGCTTATTATCTAAATTAAGTTACACAAATTGTAAAAGTATTTCTTATCATGCCTTATTTAACTACATACAGTTGACCCATTCCTTTCTTCTTTTGTCATTTTGAGTTACAGACTGAATGTCCAGGATGAGGCCTGAACACCAAGGCTGAAAGTTGAAGACTTTGAAATCAGGTGGTCTGTATAAGACCCAGTTACCAAAGTTTCCTCCTTTGCTCAACTTTGTGTGTCAAAATATGGTTGAACAACCCTACAGCCCAAATTACACCTCCTCAAATTGTGGTCTCATCCTTTAAAAAGTGCTGCACAATTTCTTCTTGGAGTCAGAGTTCTCCCAAATCCATTCTTTGGCACT
The DNA here is from genome assembly GCA_028551405.1 of Uromys caudimaculatus. Taxonomy (NCBI): domain Eukaryota; kingdom Metazoa; phylum Chordata; class Mammalia; order Rodentia; family Muridae; genus Uromys; species Uromys caudimaculatus. The sequence goes on along the minus strand of CM052703.1, from coordinate 127,742,136 downwards.
GATTTATCAGTAAAGACCTGAGTACAATAAAATTTTGCCATCTGCTTAAATATTTACTAATATGAACATTCAAAGACACTCTCAGCTCCTGAATCTATGCTGCTGTCCCCAACTGGTCAGTTTTTGCTACCTAATTCAAGTAAATTCAAGTAAAGCTTTGCAGGATTCTTCTGACTGCTTGGGTTTTTTATTTTTATGAACCCCAACATTTGGTGCTTTGTATGGGAATAAATCACCTACAAATTTGAATCCCAAAGCTAACTTAGCAGGACCCAGGACTGTTTTTCAGTCATCTCGAACTCTGTAGATAAACTTGAATTCTGTTTCTGCTTGTTGTGCCTATTTGGGAACCAAAAATAGGAGAAGCTAGATACAGTATTGTTCCTGTTATTAGAGTGGTCCAAAGATGTCCCAGGCCACATTGGTTTCCACTTGGGAGATTTTCTAGTTATGCTTCTGGGCAAGCCAAACTGTTCCTTTCTGTCACTTTGTGTCTATAGTTTCCTTTAGTTTGATTATTACTTTGTGTTTAATATTCATAAAATGGACCAAACTTACTCTGTTTGAAAATATAGAAAATTAAAGTGACAATAACAGTATAAACAACAGTAGTATTGCGAAATGTCTTTTGCCATTAATGGCAACATGCTACTAGCTTCACTGAACCAAGAGTGCTTGTTTTATAGGTGTGTTAGGATATATGGCTTTTAATTACACCTGAATTTTTCACAGATTTCAAGCTGGTATATTGAGAACAGTTGTTGTAATAGCAGTCCTCAGAGGGGATTATCTAAGGATATAAAAATGTCGGAAATACCTAGTCTCTGTCACCAGCTAAAGCTTGAATCTTTTATGTTCTTTGCAGAAGACACAGCACTGTATGACTGAGACAAGGAAGTCACACTCTAAAGCAGATAGCTGAATTTCCCATAGAGTGACAGTTACTATGCAAAACAGGAAGCCAATGAATCGTTAAATGGAGACTCTGAAACAAAGGAGCAGAGTCTTTTCAGCTTTCCACTGGCTCTGTCTCCTGACAGTTACAGAAGCACTCTCCCCTCTCTTTAGCAACATTCAGTCTGGCTCTGGTTATATCCAGGACCAGATGTGTCCTGGAATATAGCCAGCAGCCTGACTGATCAAGTCCCTCACTCTACACAAATTTATTTGCTCTCCTGACATCGGATTGAAGGATTTTGTGCATTCAAATAGAGAATGGAATCAGATCCAATCAGGATAGAGATCTCATATCTCGGC
>CM052703.1:127639428-127740379 GCA_028551405.1 Uromys caudimaculatus | reverse complement strand
TTTTTTTGTCTTTTTGTTTTAAAGACAGTGCCTTTCTAAGTTGCCCAGGCCAGGCTTGAACTCAGCATTTAGTTCAGGTAGTCCTTGAACTTAGAATCTTATAGCCCAGGCTTCCCAAATAGCCAGGTTTATAGGCATGTGTCACTGCGGAACAACTCACCATTTAACGTTTGTAATTCACCTGTGTTCTTCAGCGCCTGCCTGCACGTGCCCATCCACCCACCCGCCAGGTTCTGTGGTGATGGCCACTAGGGATTGAGGAATGAGTAAAAGACTCTTTGTTCTTCATGGGTAGAGAAGATGGGCAGTAAGCAGTTTTATAAGCTAGTATTTAATTACAGGCACAATAGGTACTGCTAAGGCAAAACACAGAATGTGGTGAGAGTGGAAAACTTGAAGTGGTGTTGGGCAGATCTAGGAGGGGAGGGATAGCAGCAGGGAGGTAGGGGAACATGGCAGCATACTAGGCCGGAGACTTAGCGCAGTTGGGATGAGGGGGGACTTGACAATGGAGACAGTACACAAGGTCCAGAAGGTGAGTACTCTGTGGAGACTCTCAGATAAAATTGAACCTAAAGTATAAGACATCAGATCAGAGTAAAAGGTAAAAATCTTCTCAAAGGCTATGAACTGGGGTGGGAAAATTACGGAAATTGCAGATTGTGCTGTGCCAACTGACCAGCAGTGTTTCCAGTCAGTTTGTTGTTTTGGTCTCAATCACTACAAAAAGGTTAGTTTTATTACTACATGACATGGAAAGAGTTAACATTTATCTTGTGGTTTGCATTATGAGATTAGGAATGTTAGAATTTACCAAGGTTATTTTTGGACAAAGTATTTATAAAAACTTCACTATTATGCCCAATTATAATTTATTTTAATATACTAAATTTAGTAATCTAATCTTTTCAGTTAGGTTACATACAATTTATAATGCTATAGTTTTTTGTTTTGTTTTTTGGTTTTTTTTTTTTTTTTTTTGGTCATAAAGTTCTCCAGGCTCTCTTCAAACTCACAATCTCAAGTCTGCGTCCCTATGCCACCATGCCTGGTTTAAGTTGTATGTTTGTTTTGAGCAAGGTCCCGCTGTGTAGCCCTGGCTGGCCTAAACTTCCTATGTAGATTAGAGTGCATTTGAACTTGTAGCTATCTTCTGCTTCAGCCTCCTCCCCAACCCCTTCCCCTCCTCCCTCCCTCCCTCCCTTCCTTTCTTATGACAAGGTCTCTTTGTGGAACACTGGGTGTCCTGGAACTTGTTATATAGACCAGGCTGGCCTGGAGCTCACAGATTCACTTGCCTCTCTACCTAAATGCTGGGATCATCACAAGCTATGTTTCAAGTTGTATGTTTTGAACAGGTATATCTCAAGTTAGTGTTTGGATTCAGGTTCTGTTTAGTTGTTTAAAAAAAAACTCATACACTGGCTCAATGGTTTGTGATTTTTAGTATATAAAATTTGTTCCTGTCTGGATGTGTGGAAATAATTTGTTCACATTTCATTGAGTTTCCTTGATTATAACAGTATATATTATGTATGGAAAGTAGAAAATATGTAAGAACATAAAGTTGAAAATTTAAAAATCAGTACTAATTTTGCATCCAAAATATGGCCACTGCTGATAATTGTTTTTTGTTTGTTTGCTAACAAGTGAAACTATATTGTGTATATTCAATATTCAGCCTACTTTTCCTTGTTAATATGTCACAAGCAATTACAGTGTTAACAGATGTTTGGAATATTTGTAGTGGCTATATCTAATGAATGTACGTGTCACAGTGTGTTTGACATTTTCCAGTTACTGTGTATTTGCCTATTTCCTTTTGAATGCCTGTTACAAATGACTTATTAAAGATTCCTAGAAGTGAAGCATTGGATAAAGGCTATGAAAAAGTTGAGTGCTCTTAATAAAAATTGTAACCTTCAAAAAAAAAATTGTATTTTGGCTTCTAAGAGAATATGGTTGCACTCTGTTGTCTGCACTCTTCAAAACAGGACTTTATATTACAAGGAACACTTGAGACATTTTAAACTTTTTCAAAGAAAGTTTTGGGAGTATTGGCTCTGGAACTCCTGTTGCATTCCAGGGATAATTTGGAGGCACACAGCCTTTGAGCTATACTGAGGGGAGTCCCCTGAAAAGTGCAGGACTTTCAACACTTCTTCTGTCATGTGTCTATTGTTTGTTTCCTTTGCCCTCATCCTTATGGATTCCTTCCCCTCTAACATCAAGGAACCCCAGATTAGTGCACTGAAAACCCTCCTGGTGACAGGTGGTCTCAAGGTTAAAATTCAAGACCTAGACCGATGTTGGGAGAAGACTGATATTCTGGCCCCCTGGATTTCCCTGGAATACATGTAGGACCCTGACCTCTGGGTGCATGTTCTTTTCCTTGCCCGTAAGCAAGAGGTAGAGTATGGGATTACCCCTCCTGGTTTTTGTCCCCGTCCTATTTGCAGTCATCACCAATCTTAAGCATTCTTCCCCAGAGGAAGTGGTGGCCACCTATAAGAAACAGTGTCAGGATCAGGCTAATATCCATCATTAACACCATCCCATCTTCTCTGGGCAAACAGGATGATCTCATCAATGAGGATATGGGCACCTCAGCCACAGCCCTCTGGCCATCAGGCTTCAAGCTGTCCTCTAGCTCTTCTGTCCTAGGTCCCTCACTCACAAGTCCTTCTGCTCCTACACCATGGAAGGTACTGCCAGGTTATCTGTGGTGTAATTTAGGGAGACTGCCTTATGGTGGTCACTCCTGCAGTGGTCTCTTCTGTAATGCCATCCCTCATGCTGGATTGCCACTCCCTGGGGGCCTCATTCTCCTCGGGTATACCATGAGGCTTTCTCTGACAATCTTGGCCCTAATGTGGTAAATAGGCCCTGTATTCCCTCTCCTCTGGCAGACTCGGAACTAACCAGAAAAGCTGCTGGCCCAGACTCTCCATATTTTGAACAAGTACTGAAGCAATAGGCCATGTACCTCCAGACCTATTACGGTTGGTATAATCTCCTTAAGGTGGTGCTTGACGTGCCAGGTTTCTTAATTGGTGGTCTGCATATCATGACTTGGCTGATAATCACGCTAGAATTAACCTGGAATACGACAACCTTAATGTTACTCTTGACATGCTTACTGGTCATGGAGCACGCATTAACCCAGTCACCCAGGCCACTATGGGACAGGATGTTTACTTTAACCAAGTGACTGATCTTGCCTTTAAGGCCCTTAAGTCCTGCACCCCTCGAGACCCCTCTGCTTACTTTCACAACCTTGCCCAGCAGTCTGGGGAGTCCTTCATGGACTTCCTCTCCTGTGTGACTGAGGCAGTGGAAAGGCAGGTCGATGGCAGCCCCACCAGAAACATCATCATCAAGCAGCTTGCATGGGAGACCTTAACATCCCTACTCAGAATGCTGTGCTAGACTTAAACAATGGTGATATCCATAAAAGGCTTGTTGCTTCTCATGATTTGGCCCCTGGTGCAGGCCCCATTGCAGTCCTGACTGCCTCCATTGACATCTTGGTTGTGGAAAATGTACGGAGGGCATACACTTCTCCTGAAGGTCCCCCTGATTGTACCTGCTAGGGTTGTTGCAAGCCTGGTTACATCAAACAGGACTGTACCTCATCTAGGCCCAAGACCAGATGTCTCCCTTGTAACAAAGATTTTCAATGGGCTATGGATTGCTTTTCTCAAAGGCAGGAAGACAATTTATACTCCAAAAGGGGCATCCCTCAGCACAACCAGGAAGAGGGAACCCTTCTCGGCCAGGAGCCTCCTGGAACCCTCCTAAGTTTCCTCATTCCCCAAATGATGACTGTACATTTAGATTATATACCCATTAAAGGGTTGGTTGACACAGACGTTACAATAATAACAAGACAATGAGTTAATCTCCCATTGGAGATTCTGGCCTGTTCCTTCTATTATGAAAGTTGGAATCCAACAGACCACAAAAAATGACTGCCTGACCTGTCTCATGGTAGGACTTGGACAGCAATCAGGGATCTTTTACACCTGTTGTGGCTGATGTGCCCTGCAACCCCTGGGGAAGCAATATTTTGGAAGACATAGGTGGTGTCCTTACTACAGATGATTAGTTTTTTTTTTTTTGATGACATAATACAACATGATCAACTGAGTCACAAAGTTGGAGATCACCCCCAATTCTAATGGCCACCGCCTGCCCACTGCCAATTGACATCGAGGTTCCTGACCCTATAAAATTGGCCTGGGTGTCTGAAGCTGGTATTGTGGTGGACCAGTGGCCCATTCTTTTGCCTGTGGCAGTTAACTGCCTGACCTGCCCTGTTCTTTTCTTTTCCAATGTGAATTTCAGTTTGCCCTTCGTGGACTTGGTCACTACTACACAATGATTAAAAGGCAACTGATCCATGGAGGAAATTCTCTGCTTTACCATCAATGTCTCTATTGCACCATGTTAGACATGAAGTTTCATATTCCCCTTACTGATCACAAATCTCCAAAGGATTCCCAAGCATATAACAGCCACCACTGCTTTGATGTCCAAGAGTCCCCCAAATGCCCACTTTTTGTGGGACTTTCTATCCCTTGGGAGCACTGACAGCCTGCACCATATGTAAGTTTCACTGTGGACTACCTGATACTGTCATCTAAACTCAAACTTGGAATGTGGATGCTTACCTCACCTGATCCTTCCAATATTATTCCCTATGTTAACAGGTATCTCATTAAATTCTGATATCTTATTAATAGCAATTGGGATTTATGTGGCCCCTCTAATAGTCTTGATTTATGCCCCCCTACTCTCCTAAAATGTGGCCATCTCTTTAATGGTATTTATTTCCATATAAACCAGCTGGTGAAAATGTAGAATGGGTGACCCCTCTGAATGTGACCACTGGCAGCCATGTTGGCTGGAAAGCCACACCTGTCTGTGTCTGACCTCCCTTTTTCTTTCTGGTCATCATTGTCAGAGACAGCCTTAACTTCTTTAATAAAAAATGATTCCTTACCACCTGTTGGATGGAATATTCAACAACGGCCATCCTGATGAAGGAACCAGATGTCATTTGGATACCTATCGTAAATACCACTCACTTTCATGCTGTCACTCTGATCACCCAAACTCACAATCCCTACACTGGAGAAAGTGGAATTTTGGTATTATGGCACTGTTGGCATACAATTGCAGGCATTGTAAGGGTGACAGCTGCTGTGGCTTTGACCCAGACAGCCACTGTGAAAGAGACTGTCAATGCTGTAGTCTCTAAATCAGATGAGGTATTACAGATGCAGAAGGAACTAAATCAACATTTTTATCAAGCTATCCACATTTTATAACAACACATTGACTTACTAGCAGAAAAGTTGGCCTTTGTTAGGGACATGTGTCTATTGACCTGTGGCCCCAGGTTTCACTCAATGTGCCTAACCTTTTACTTGGTACATAATGCCACTGAAGCTCAACCACCATTGGCTCAATATATCTATGGAATCTGATCAAACAAATAAATCCCTTAACTATTCTGTGCTGCTAAGGGAGATAATAACCAACCTCAATGCAACCAGGGTATCTGTGCTTTCCCCAGATACCAAATTCTTGGTAAAAGTGTGGGACAATATTAAGAGGTATCCATGGATAGCCACTAACACTATGATGGAAGGAACTGTCCTACTAATAATTATTTTGAATAAGTATCTCACACAGTGTTCCATAAATAAGGCAACCTTCTAGATGCTGGTGGCTCTTAAAAATTCTGATTGTGCTAAGAAGACCTCAGAAGATGGAAAGATCTCCATGCTTGTGGAATGGCAGATTAATATAGTAAAAATGGCCATCTTGCTGAAAGCAATCTACATATTCAATGTAGTCCCCATCAAAATTCCAACTCAATTCTTCATAGAGTTAGAAAGAGCAATTCTCAAATTCATTTGGAATAACAAAAAACCCAGGATAGCAAACACTGTTCTCAACAACAAAAGAACTTCTTGGAGTATCAGCATCCCTTACCTCAAGCTGTACTACAGAGCAGTAGTGGTAAAAACTGCATGGTATTGGTACAGTGACAGGCAGGTAGATCAATGGAATAGAATTGAAGACCCAGAAATGAAGCCACACACTTATAGTCACTCGATCTTTGACAAAGGAGCTAAAACCATCAAGTGGAAAAATGACTGCATTTTCAACAAATGGTGCTGGTTCAACTGGTGATTCAGTAAAAGAATGCAAATCGATCTATTCTTATCTCCTTGTACAAAGCCCAAGTCCAAGTGTATCGAGGACCTCCACATAAAACCAGATACACTGAAACTTTCAGAAGAGAAAGTGGGAAAATTGTCAAACATATGGGAACAGGGGAAAATTTCCTGAAGAGAACTCCCAGGGCTTATGCTCTAAGGTCAAGAATTGATACATGGGACCTCATAAAACTGCAAAGCTTCTGTAAGGCAAAGGACACAGTCAATAGGACGAAATGGCAACCAACAGATTGGGAAAAGATCTTTACAAAACCTACATCCAATAGAGGGCTAATATTCAAAATACACAAAGAATTAAATAATTTAGGCTCCAGAAAACAAAATAACCCTATTTAAAAATGGAGAATAGAGCTGAACAGAGAATTATCAACTGAATAAACTAGAAGAGCCGAGAAGCACCTAAAGAAATCTTCAACATCCTTAGTCATCAGGAAAATGCAAATCAAAACAACACTGAGATTCTAGCTCACACCAGCCAGAATAGCTAAGATCAAAAACTTAGGTTACAGCAGATGCTGGCAAGGATGTGGAGAAAGAGGAATGAACACTTCTCCATTTCTGGTGAGATTGCAAGTTGGCACAACTACTCTGTAAAGCAGTTTGGGGATCCTCAGAAAATTGGACATATTACTAACTGAGGACCCAGCTATACCACTCCTGGGCATATACCCAGAAGCTACTACAACATGTAGTGAGGACTCGTGCTCCACTATGTTCATAGCAGCCATATTTATTGAGAAGCTGGAAACAACCCAGATGTCCCTCAGCAGAGGAATAGATATAGAAAATGTGGTACATTTACACAATGGAATACTACTCAGCTATTAAAAACAATGACTTCATGAAATTCAAAGGCAAATGGAGGAAACTTGAAAATATCATCCTGAGTAAGGTAACTTAGTCACAAAAGAACAAACACGGTATGTAATAACTGATAAGTGGATATTAGCCCCAAAATTCAGAATACCCAAGATTCGATGTGCAGATCATATGAAGCCTAAGAAGTTGGATGACCAAAATGTGGATGCTTCAGTGTTTCTTTGAAGAGTGAACAAAATATATACAGGAGGAAGTATTGAGACAAAGTGTGGAGCAGAGACTCAAGAAAAGGCCATTCAGAGACTGCCCCACCTGGGGATACATCCCATACATACCAACCAAACCCAGATATTATTGTGAATGTTGGGAAGTACTTGATAATGGAACCATGGTAAGCTGTCTCCTGAGAGGCTCAGATAAAGCCCAATAAATACAGAGGTGGATGCTTGCAGTCAACCATTGGACTGTGCATGAGGTCCTGGATGGAGGAGTTGGAGAAGGGACCAAAGGAATTGAGGGGGTTTGTAGCCCCATGGAGGGAGCAACAGTGTTAACTGGCCAGACCCTCCGGAGCTCCTGGAGACTGAACCACCAACCAAAGAATACTCATAGAGTGACCCATGATGCTGGCCACATATGTAGCAGAGGAAGACCTTGTTGGACATTAGTGGGAGGAGAGGCCCTTGGGCCTGAGGATGTTAGATGCCCCAGTGTAGGGGGATACTAGGGAGGGAAGACAGGTGTGGGTGGGCAGGGGAGCACCCTCATAGAGGCAGAGGGATGGGGGGTTGGATAGGGGATTTCCAAAGGTATGACCTGGAAAGGGGAAAACATTTGAAATGTAAATAAAGTAAATATCAAAAACAAATTCTGATTGTGTCCCCCCCCAAGGAAGTGATCAAAGCCTGTATGGCCAAGGTATGTGAGACCACAGTGTAGGCTGTTCCTCATCTCCCCCTTGTGTGACATGCCTCTGGAGTGATGACTCTTGGAGGGCATGTAGTCATTGACTGGTAAGATCCTGGAAGACAGGACAACGTAAGACAGGCACAGTCCAGTACACTGGGGTCAACAATGTCAAGGCAATGGCACCCCAGCTCCCACTATGCTATAAAAATCTAAAAATGAAAGGCTGGAAATGTAGGACGAACAAAGGTGGCTGCCTCTGCATAATCTTGGGGTGTGGGGAGTAGAGCAGGAGGGGACCACAAAGGCAACCTCTGTAGGAGGACCTAATTGAAGACTGCCTGAAAGATGAAAGATTGTTGCACCCAATCAGGAACTGTTACTTGGAAGAGAAGCTTGTTTGGGACATGTGATGTGAGAGGGGGGTTTAAAGGGCACTCCCACTGTGTACTATTGAATGAGCTTGCTGAGGCATTCTTACCTACTCCAGGTGTCTGTGCCATTACTCTCTGCCACCTCATCTCTAACCTCCAAGAGCAAATAGGGTCAGGCAGCAAAGGTGTAAGGGAAATGGGAGATGTTTCAGATTTCTGCTCCCTCTTTATGCTGTCATTATACTAAGATTTCAAAAGATCAGAATTTTAACATTGATCAATGGAGTTCTGATAAGCTAGTAGAGTACTGGGTGTTTACTATCTAGTCACAAGCTCAAGATTTTAAATAACCTTGAGTTGTCTTCTGAATACAGACTTAACATTGCTTCTTATTATCCTAAAACTATATCTGTCCAGTCTATATATTTAGCCCTCTGGACTGAGAAAAGAATGTGCATGCTTTTTAACCAAAAGCTATAACTCTTTCTGGGTCGTGAAGGCGTGAGTCTACTCCTGCTGTCTCACATAACCCTTTTAACTTTTTTTTCTAAAATGTGTATTTAAATACAATGATAATACTAAAACACCTCCTTTTGTAAGTTAAAATTCACATGAGCTTCAGGAAATTAAAAAAAAAATCATAAGACTTTGATCCACTTGCCACTGATCAAACAGACTCTAGATACTTACACCTGTCTGTTCTTGAAAATGGGATTTTCTACTTGTTCTTGGGATTCCTCACTTTTCCCAATTACTAGACAATTTTAACTTCTGTACAGAATCCATATTTGTCTCAGTATCTTCTTACCTGGCTGACAATTACCATCCATGTATTAACTGCGGACTGCATGCTGTTAAGCACTGGACATGCTAAAAGCTGACTTAAACCATTATAGAATATGTGATTGCTTCAGATAAATTCCCAATTGCTAGCCTTCAATTAGACTTTCAGCCTTCCAGGGCCCTTGTAACAGTGTCCTAAAGTCAGTTGGAAGAAGTTAAAAATAAGAATACATCAAACATTGTCCCACCTAACGGGCTGAAATACTACATCAAAAGCAAACACTCTAGCATAAGGGACAAATGGCTACCTATGACATGCCAGAAAATGGGTACGTAGTTCTGTTTCTCCTGGTCAAGCTTTATGGCACTTTTACATTTTGGTCAGCACCACATTAATGCTGCCAAATTTATTTAAGAGCCAGGAGACTTAACATCAGGGATTTGATTCAGGTACATGAAGACAGGAGATGGAGGCTGTATGAAGACAGTGGTCTGACAACATTTCCATCATGTTGGCAGGTAAAATGAGTACAGGGAAACAACTCTTATCTTGCTTCTCCCAGTATTTCTTGTTTGTTAATCAGTAAATTACAAAAGAATGTAAAGAAAGAAGTTGCCTAATACCTAAACTGATATATACAGTTGTAAAAGTATTACCTATCATGCCTTAGTTAACTCCATTCAGTTGGCCAATTCCTTTGTTCCTGTATTATGTTGAGTAACAGACTAAACATCCATTATGAGACCTGATAACCATCTCTCTGAGTTGAAGACCTTGAAATTAGGTGGCCTATATAAGACCCAGTCACTGATACTTGCTCCCTTGCTCAAACTCTTGTGTTAAAATATAATTGCACATCACCACCACCAGTCCCACTCCCCCTCACTTTGTAGTCTCATCTTTGGGTTCACAATTCAGCTTTTGAGTCTGTTCTGAGGCCCTGATCAATCAGTAGTGGCCTAAGTATAATAAAATTTAGTTATCTGCTTAAATACTTATTAAGATACACATTCAAAAATATAGTCAGCCCCAGAGTTCATGTTGTGCCTGGATGGTCACGTTTTGCTGCCTAATTCAAAGAAAGATCTTGATTTGTTGAGTTTCTATGACTGCTGGAGCTCTTTTTGATTTTAGGATGGACTATGCCAAAATGTGGATATTTGTTAAACAACCTTATCTATTCAAAGCTCAAGGACTCAGGTTTTGAATGTTTGACAAGAAGGGACTGAGCAGAGGAGAGAGTGTCCACAATTACCATTCGCAGGTACATCAAGGGGGACTCTACTGTCCATTACAAATCCAGGAAAGTCTTGCTTTCACATGCTCCCTTCCTGGTCACATCTGCCTTCCAAGTTTTACTGAGGAGAAGTGTCTGCATTGACTTTCAATATCAAAATGCACTTTTCCATGGGACACAATCCTTCTTCTCTTTTTACTACAGGTGGAAGTGGAAACCTACTGGGGCTTCCAACTGTTCTAGCCATGAGGCTATCAGTCCTCTCATTCAGAGGGTTCAGGCCCTGTGGAATGCATGAAAATCATGGCCACATTTAGTAATTCTCTACAGTTTAAATTCAGAAATATCAGTGTGAGGAATGGCCTTCTATAATACTATGTGGAGAGTCCTTAATAGAAATAACTTAAGGGAGTGCATCATCTGTGTAAACACTCAGTTCATGTGCGCAAACAAAAAAAAAATGGAACTTGAGAGAAAGATAAATTTATAAGATTTTCTAGTTAGCTGTTGGGGATAAAATGGCTACAATCTAGCTTTCTGCTAAATGATCTTTGGGTTATATCACCTTGGATCATTTCATTTGACATATTGTTACTTTTTTAGATGTCTGTCCAGGTTCTTTTCTCCATTTTTCCCAGAAATGTCTTTCAGGAATAAGGATCACCAAGGACAGTGAACTCAGTTCTGTTTTATCAATCTCCCCAAGTCTCTGCAAACCTCCATAACCTTGAAATTGTTTAAATATCCATATCAATCAACAGAAGAGATGGAAAAAGGAAAGTCATATAAGAAACATGAGAAGAATGTAAAGGCTTAAAAACGTGGAGAAGTATGAAATATTTTCTTCCAGTATTACTATGGCTATTACACAGTGAAGTCACTGAAAAACCTGCTTAAGGATTGCACATAATCCAATGAGTTAAAAAAAATCAGGAAGGATGGAAAAAGTATATGGGTTTTCATTACATGTTAAGGGACTATTTCCAGTGAATATGTGCAGAGGACTAAGACAGGTCTTGGAACCACTGTTTTTATAGTGACCATTCCCAGTGAGTACACTCACACACTTGTATATGTGAAGAACATTAATTGGACTCAGTGTGTTTAAAATTAACTAAATAGCTAATTGATGAATTATTTAGAGTTAAACTTGAGGTTGGCAGCAGGTATAGATTTATGGAAGACTGGTGCCTTAGCATATATGAGACAATGGGTTCCACTTTCCCCTGAGAGGCTGTGCCAGTACCTGACCAATATACATGTAGATGCATGCAGCCAACAATTGGACTAAGCACAGGGACCCAATGGAGGAGTTACAGGAAGGACTGAAGGAGCTGGAGGGGTTAGCAACCCCACATCAAGAACAGCAATATCAATTGACTATACATCCCCAAAGCTCCCAGAGACTAAACCAACAACCAAAGTGTACACATGGAGGGACCCATGACTCTAGCTGCATATGTAGCAGAGGATTATCTTATCTGGCATCAATGGGAAGGGAGCCCCTTGATCCTGTGGATGCTGTTGGATGACCCAGCTTAGAGAAATGCTAGGTTGCTGAAGGTGGAGGGGATAGGTAAGTGGGGAAGCACCTTCATAGAAGCAAGAGGTTCAGGGGAGAGGATAGGGGGTTTAACTGGGAAGGGGAATAACAGTTGAAATGTAAATGCATAAAATAACCAATAAATTAAACATGCAACCATATTTATAGATAACATGAAAGGGAGATACGATTATGGTAAACATCTATCAATTCTGTCCCACTAGAGAAAACTGATTATGACAGAATATATTTGTATAAACAGCCATGCTCACTCTTCCAAAACTTTTAAATAAAATCACAATATCTGATATTTTTAACTATTTTCCACTGGTGTCTTCATTTTTATAGATTAGTTCTAAAAATGATAAGACATACACCTTTATTGTGCCTAAATATTTTACAAAGTTGCTTTGCGCTCAAACACATATGGCAATTACTCACAGTCTTTGTCTCCACTATGGCAAATCATGACCAGGTTTAGATCCGAATATGAGCATCTGCAGCAGAGGGTACCATTTGAAATCAATGTGGTTGATCTTCAGTTTCTATTCATGATCATTCAGGATTAATTACCTGGTTAATAAGTGAAGTATTTAGAGAATTACAATAAATATTTTACAGTAAGCATACAAATAAAATAATATTTCCCAAATATTTCTAGAAAGGTTTTGATCATAAAACTTGTCAAATAACTGAAAAAGAGAGAAATTCATCTCTCCATGGGTAAATTAATAAAACACAACAAAGTCATAAAGGTACTGTAGAAGAAAAGGTAAAAATAGGTCTAGTCAAGACATAGTCTAGCATTTGGAGAAATTTCAAAGTTTATTTTAGGTTATTACACTATTACTCTATCCAAAATAATAAACTGAATTTCTCTCAGAAATTCTGGCTCACCAAAGTAATATGGAGAAAACTAAAGGTAGACAGCTGACACAGACTTTTAACCTTTAGACCCTAGTTCCCACAAGTGCATAAAATGTCATAATGTACATAACTATAAGTATACAAAAACACATTGATTCATACCTCATAAAATAAACAACTAAAGGAAACTTAAACTAAATTGAGGTGAGATAGTAAAGTCCTGAGTGAACACGTTTGTTTCTCATGGGCACAACCATGTCAAGAAGCCCAAAAGCTCAGGCTCATAAGATTTGCAAAATGTTCTTCAGGTAAGACTCAGTGGGATGGTTAAAACTTCCAGTGCTGGGAATTTCTGAGTTGATAGTGTATGTAGTGCCCATCAACCACAGCTTCTTTCTCCCAGGATAACTGCAGCCTAAGGATGTTTCTCTGCAGATATCTCCTTCCTACATTAACTTATTTGTATATTAACTTACTATAATAACAGATAACTCCCTGTTCATCCGTATACCATAAACAGTCCTCCTTGTTTAGCTATATACAATAAACTATCTCCCTAATCCAAATATATTTAAAAAGGCCCTAAGGTCCTGGCTTCCTAGGACCTCTAACCTGCCAAGTTCCACCTACAGAATATTCTCACTGATCTAATGACTTTATGCAATCCCCAAATTCCCGCATAAAAGTCCAAGCTCAGAACTTGAAATCTAACCAATACCTGGACTCTGGACTCAAAACCTTACCAACACACACATTGGAAATCTGTACCCTAGAAAGCTCTGCCCACCCCTATGCAATCCCACATAAATCCGTCATCTGCTTAGATTACTACTACTTCTGACCCTACCAAATCAGCCACCCTCCTGTGCCTCTCTAACCTCTCAATAAATGTTTTATGTACATTTTGCTGTGTGGTGTAACTTTGTGATTTGTCTTGGTCCCAAACTCAGTTTACCTTTTCCCTCAGGGCTGTAACACATACAAGTTCCGGCTTGGATAGATTCTCTTGCTGCTGGAATTCCTCTTCCAGGTCCATTCTGCACTGGGGTTATATCAGTCATTCCTGTTGACTGCAGCCCACCTGCAACAAACTCACTTTCCAGTCCACCAAACACTTGACCCACCATCCAGTGATGGAAATCAGGTAAATTTCCTCTATGTTCAGTGACAATATCCCTGAGCCTAAGGAAATGAATGGTGAGGGTCCAGCAGTCCTCTGGTACTTTTAGATGTGAAAGTATTTCCAGACATGGACTTCAAGATTATGCTGGTCCTCTTCATCTGACCCTATCCATCCTCCCACCTTGGGAACTAGAATCCTGTAGTTTCTTAGACATAACCAGACCTTTGCGCTCCTTCCCACCCTGTTCTCTCACCTTTATTCAAAGCTACCTATAATCCCACCATTTCCCTAGTCCCTTGCAGACATTTGCTTCTGTGTTCAACCCTTTTCTGTGGTTGTGATGCCCTGCCTAGAACTCAGCTACCAGAATTTTCTTCTTCCATACAGCAGGATAATCAGGATAATCCCCTCATCCATGTTGACTGCAGTGATAACCCAATGAACAATTTGTGTTTTCCCCTAGTCCTTGCTGAGTCCTAGGGAAACCCACAACTACGAGCTTAAGTGATGTTTTTTTCCTGCAAGCCTCTTTTTGTACACGGGAGGTCTCATTATGCCATGGAATACCTTTTGGAAAACATTCAGATTCTCCACCTCACAATATTAAGAGCCATAATTTATTGACATTTTCAATAGGATTTGGCTTCAATATTTTCTATATAATCAATCCAAAGAGCTGCCTTATGGCACCCCTAGATGCTAGTATGATTTGGGACATTTACAATTACCATCATGGATCAGGGAAATAGAAACAGTTTCCATATTACCAATTTCCCTTTTCTCCTCTCCATGCTGTTTGTTTTAATCTGATCTCCCTTCCCAAATACCACACATCGTAAATGCCCTGTCTTTTAATTCACATTGATGGTTCTGTAAGTTTTTTGCAAAGTGGGAGCCTATAGCTAGACATAGCCAAGGGGAATGAAGCAAAGGAGTGCAACTGAAGCATGTACACACCCCTCACACACTTCACTGGCTGTTACATCTCTGAGTTCCCTCTTGCAAATTCCTCTGCCTATAGGCCAGACACAAATATTTCATATCTCTTGAGTTCTTGTTTCTCAGCTTACTGGATTCAGTTTTACAGGTATTAAGGTGTCTTTTGGTTAAAAAGGACATTGAACTATTGTTTTATGCTTTTTCCACTTCAATTAAAAGAATAGATACAGAAAAGATGGTACATTTACACGATAGAGTACTAATCAGCTATTAAAAACAATGACATAAAATTTGCAGGCAAATGGGTGAAACTAGAAAATATCATCCTGAGTAAGGTAACATAGTCACAAAAGAACACACATGGTGGTCCAAAGCAGGAACAGCGAGGAGAGTACAGGGTACAGGAACAGTGGAATGACTGGGGATAGGATCCTTCTGGTCTCCATCTATACCCTGGAGCTTAGGCTGTTCCACAGCCCTCCACACACAAATCCAGCCAGGAGAGAGCTGGTCTCTCAGGAGTGCTCTCACTCCTAAGCTCAGAGGTGAGATCACCATTTTTTTTCCAATAACTGTCCAAAGCAGAACTGGCCAGGAGAGTGAGGGCACGGGAACAGTGGAGCAGCTGGGGACAGGATCCTCGTGGTCTCCATCTGCACCAGTGAGCTAAGGCTGTTTCACAGCCTGGTGTACCCAAACGGAGCCCAGGAGAGAATTGGTCTCCCCAAAAGAGCTGACATGATAAGATAACAGGCTTACAGGCCCACAGGAGGGACAAGCTCCAGTCAGAGACAGCAAAACCAACTAACACCAGAGATAAACAGATTGTGAGAGGCAAGAACAAGAATCTTACCAACAGAATCCAAGACTACTTGGCATCTTCATAACCTAGTTCTCCCAACACAGCAACTCCTGTATACCCCAATACACTTGAAAAGCAAGATTCAGATTAAAAATTACATCTGATGATAATGATAGTGAACATTAAGAAGGTAATAAATAACTCACTTAAAGCAATATAGAAGAACACAAGTAAACAAATGGAAGCCCTTAAAGAGGAAACACAAAAATCCCTTAAAGAATTACAGGAAAATACAACCATCAACATAATCCACTATACAAACAAACTCAAAGGAAAAAAAAAACATATGATCATTTCTTTAAATGCTGAGAAAGCATTTTACAAAATCCTATACCCCTTCGTAATAAAAGTCTTGGAAAGATCAGGAATTCCAGGCCCATACCTAAACATAGTAAAAGCAATATACAACAAACCAGTAGCCAACATCTAACTAAATGGAGAGACCTTGAAGCAATTCCACTCAAATCAGGGATTTAGACAAGGCTGACCACTTTCTACCTACCTATTTATTATAGTACTTGAAGTCCTAGCCAGAGCAATTAGACAACAAAAAAAGGTCCAAGGAATACAAATTGGAAAGAAAGAAGTCTAAATATCATTATTTGCAGAGGACATGATAGTATATTTAAGTGATCCTACAAATTCCACACAAGAACTGCTAAACCTGATAAACAACTTAAGCAAAGTGGCTGGATATATTATTAACTCAAACAAATTGGTAGCCTTCCTCTACTCAAAGGATAAACAGGCTGAGAATCAACATAGGGAAACAGCACCCTTCACAATAGTCACAAATAATGTAAAATACCTTGGTGTGACTCTAACCAAGCAAGTGAAAAATCTATATCACAACAACTTCAATTCTCTGAAGAATGAAATTGAAGATCTCAGAAGTTGGAAAGATTTCTCATGCTCATAGATTGGCAGAACTAATATAGTAAATATGGCCATCTTTCAATAAGCAATCTACAGATTCAATGCAATTCCTGTCAAAATTCCAACTCAATTCTTCATAGAGTTCGAAAGAGCAATTTGCATATTCATCTGGAATAACAAAAACCCAAGATCATGAAAACTATTCTCAACACTAAAAGAACTTCTGGGGAAATCACCCTCCTGACCACAAGCTGTAATAAAGAGCAATAGTGATAAAAACTGCATGGTATTGGTATAGAGACAGGCATTTAGATCAATGAAATAGAACTGAAGACCCAGAAGTGAACCCACACACCTA
The DNA here is from genome assembly GCA_028551405.1 of Uromys caudimaculatus. Taxonomy (NCBI): domain Eukaryota; kingdom Metazoa; phylum Chordata; class Mammalia; order Rodentia; family Muridae; genus Uromys; species Uromys caudimaculatus. Next base: position 127,723,440 of record CM052703.1, on the reverse strand, counting down.
TGGTCACGGTCTTTGACAAAGGAGCTAAAACCATCCAGTGGAAAAAAGACATTTTCAACAAATGGTGCTGGTTCAACTGGTAGTCAGCATGTAGAAGAATGCAAATCGATCCATTCTTATCTCCTTGTACAAAACTCAAGTCCAAGTGGATCAAGGACCTCCACATAAAACCAGATATACTGAAATTAATATAAGAGAAGGTGGGGAAGACCCTCAAGCACATGGAAACAGGAGAAATTTTCCAAGGGCTTATACTCTAAGATCAAGAATCGACAAATAGGACCTCATAAAATTGCAAGGCTTCTGTAAGTCAAAGGACACAGTAAATTGGAAAAAATGGAAACCAACACATTGGCAAAAATCTTTACCAACCTTACATCTGATACAGGGCTAATATCTAATATACACAAAGAAGTTAAGAAGTTAGACTCCAGAGAACCAAATAACCCTATTGAAAATGGGGAACAGAGCTAAATGAAGACTTCTCAACTGAGGAATACTGAATGGCTAAGCACCTAAAGAAATGTTCAACATCCTTAGTCATCAGGGAAATGCAAATCAAAATAACCCTGCAATTCCACCTCACACCAGTCAGAATGGCTTAGGATCAAAAACTCAGGTAACAGCAGATGCTGTCAAGGATGTGGAAAAGAAGAACACTCCTCCATTGTTGATGGGATTGCAAGCTGGTACAACCACTCTGGAAATCAGTCTGGTGGTTCTTCAGAAAATTGGAGATAGTATTACCTGAGGACCCATCTATACCACTCCTGGGTATATAAACAAAGATGCTCCAATATATAACAAGACACATGCTCCTCTATGTTCATAGCAGCCTTATTTATAATATCAGAAGCTGGAAAGAACCCGGATGTCCTTCAACAGAAGAATGGATACAGAAAATATGGTACATTTACACAATGGAATACTACTCAGCTATTAAAAACAGTGAATTCATGAAATTCTCAGGCAAATGGATGGAACTAGAAAATATCCTGAGTGAGGTAACCCATTCACAAAAGAACACACATGGTATGCAGTCATTGATAAGTAAATATTAGCCCAAAGGCCTGATATACACAAGACACAATTCATAGACCACATGAAGCTCAAGAAGAAGGAAGACCAAAGTGTGGATGCTTCAGTCCTTCTTAGAAGGAGGAACAAAATACTCATGGGAGGAAATATGGAGACAACATGTAGAGGAGAGACTGAAGTAAATACCATCCAGAGACTGCTCTACCTGGGGATATATCCCATATACAGACACCAAACCCAGACACTATTGTGGATGCCAAGAAGTTTTTCCTGATAGGATCCTGAGAGGCTCTGCCAGAGCCTGACAAATACAGAGGCAGCTGCTTGCAGCTAACTATTGGACTGAGCCTAGGGTCTCCAATGGAGGATTTACAGATAGGTATGAAGGAGCTGAAGGGATCTGCAACCCTATAGGAAGAACAACAATATCAACCAACCAGACACCCCAGAGCTCCCAGGGACTAAATCACCAAACAAAGAGTACAAATGCAGGGATCCATGGCTCCAGTCGCATGTGTAGCAGAGGATGGCCTTGTTGGGCACCAATGGGTAGAGAGGCCCTTGGCTCTGTGAAGGTTAGATTCCCCAGTGTTGGCTAGATGCCCCCAGTAGTGGGGAGGTGAGAGTGGGTGGATGAGTGGGGGGAACACCCTCACTGAAGCACAGGAAGGGGTGATGGGATAGCAGGTTTCCAGGAGGGGGGTAACCGGGAAATGGGATAACATTTGAAATGTAAATAAAGAAAATATCCAATAAAACAATAAAAAAAGAAAACACATGGTGTGTATTCACTGATAAGTGGATATTAGGAAAAAAGCATAGAATATCCATAATGCAACTTACAGACCATATGAAGCTCAAGAAGAAGGAAGACCAAAGTGTGCGTGCTTCAGTCCTTCTTAGAAGGGGGAACAAAATAATCCCAGGAGGTAGAGGATGGGAAGGATTTGGGGGGAAGAGAAGAGGGAGTGAGAAAAAGGGGGGCAGGATCAGGTGTGGGAGGAGACATGGAAGATGTACAGATAGGAAATTGACTTGAAGTGTGTAGCAGTGGAGGAATGGGGAATGAACGTAGCCAACAGAAAGTCCCAGACACCAGGAAAGCAAGAGTCTCCAAGGTCTTGTGAAGGCTTGAATCCCCAAAGTAGGGGAATGTTAGGCTGGTAAGACAGGGGCAGGAGAGTGGTATAGGGGGTTTGCAGAGAGGAATCCTGGAAGGGGTATAACATTTGAAATGTAAATAAATAAAATAACCAATAAAATTTTAAAAATTTAATAAAGCACCATTGTATCTGCACCATTTTACTTACCTACAACTTGCAAAAAAAAAAAAAATTATATCCTGTATCAGGCAAGCCACCTGACTATGTGACAGAGAAATGACAGCAAAACACAGTAGAAAGGCAGTGTATACTCATTGTGTACTATTGCTACTTATCTCACACTCTTTTGGTTTTAGTTTAACACTTTAAAACTTTTGATGAAGTATAAATATAACCTCATGATTTGTAAGTATAGTTGGTATGATTAAAAACCTGTCAAGTCTGTAACAAATGGGTTAATTTAAAACTTGCAAAATTCTGTACATGATTAATTTTAAAGGAAACATGTGTCTTCCTGGCATCTTAACTGCTGTGCCCACTCCACCCCCATTGGTATTCATGCAGCCATGTCGCTTACAGCCATTTTTGTGAGGATTGGAACGGATGGATTTTGCTATGTGACTTCAGTCCTATCTTTATTAAAAGTGACCACAAGGGATATCCTAACCAAGGAAAAAACAACTCCTCCTAGTCACAAAGCCCAAACTAGATGAATCTTATATTTCTGATAATGCTAAAAGCCTCTCCATTATTAGACTCAACCTGCAGCCTCTTCTTTCTCTCTCTGACCTTTTCAGTTTCCCTTTCTTCATTATCAGCAAATGGGTTACTGAATTCAACCCTCTCAGGGGCCCACTTTCACCTTTATAGCAGTCCTTGGCCTTCCAGGTATTTGTTCTGCTACAACATGGAACTCCCTTTATCTCCTCCAACCTGACCAAAACCAGAGTTCTTCCTTTGCAGAAGGTTGCCAGGGTTGATGGCTTATTCAGGGTACACATCCTGTTCTCATTAAGTGAACACTCTCAATTAGATAAGAGATTGGAGTCATGGACTGTTAATTTCTAACCCTTAGCTAAATAATTCAAGTAAATTTACACAATCTTACACCTTTACCTTCCATGATGCTTCTAGGATTCTCACCAATAATCTTCTTCCCAAAAAGTGCATAGAAGTCTGTAACTAGACTAGGATACATGCAGATGAAATCCACCAAACTAAAGCTACTCATCCATCTGGGCCTGAGACAGTCCATGATGGGTAACCTGAATGGAATTACAATATCTCTGGGACATCCTTGCTCGGAATCAATACTCTTCAAGGCCACTCTTAAAGCAGCAAATTCTGAAAAGTTACAAGAGATCATCCAAGACAAACATGAAAAAACCATTCTCAATTCTCAGACTGCCTTACAATTGACCTCTTGCAATATACCAATCTGCGTCCCAATTCTCTACATAGAAAACTCCTTATGACTTACCTCTGCTCCCAGAGGTTACCCAATATTAGGCACAAAAATTAAATATCTAGAAAAAGCAACTCTGACTCCACAGGCAAAAATCTTATCTGTGTCCTTAAAGGTGCACCATGGGAGAAATGAAGAAACTTGAAAACACAAATATCTAATGCTGACTAGGGATTTTGAGTTGTACATAGTGGCTATCCAGGTTCCCAAACCCTGGTAACATTTAAGTTCCTGTTTCTAATATACTCAGGAGAGTCATTAGGCCAGGATCTGTCCAAACCCTCACAAACCATTCTGGCAATGTCCAAGGTGCCTTCAAGAGGAACACTGGTGAGGACATCAAGACCATATCACTTTCCAGCTGACCTTCTAGGTCTGGCCATAGATGACTGAGGGTGCTGGTTCTCTTGTCCTAAAAAGCATCATCTCTGATAGGAAGCCTCAGGTAGTCCTGAGGTGATCCATCTCCTTCCTCCACCATAGCCACTTTTTCGGTCCTAATGAAGTTTTGGAGACTTAATTCTCCTATTGTTCCTTTACTGTTAAGGTAGGGGAGACAATATTAACAGCCTCATCAAACCCCATCGCTTAGCTGTAGTTTTAGAGGTATTGCTCTTATTCACTCTCTTTCTAGAGGTATCAACCTGTCCTGTACTATTTCTAGAAAGGGATATTCTAACTAAAATAGGAACACATATTTCTTTTGCTCCCGCAATCCACTTGACTCCAGGTTAGCAGGTCATCATCTTCATCTTTATCCTACAAACCACACAGTCTGACACACCTTTTCCCTTATCAAATTCACAGGTGAATCCCCGAATATGGGATAGATAATACCCCCGATAATCAACCATCATTCCCCACTTCTTCAATAAAAAAAATTTCATTCCCATCCATGGTAAAATGCTGCTTGAATCAAGTTGTTTGGAAAATGTCTGTTTTCTGTGTGCAGATGACTCTGTGGTTTCAAATCTATCCATAGGTTCCTTTCTATGCATGGGTGCCTAGATGGAAAGCAGTGAGTCTCAGTTGAATGTCTGAATGATTGTGGCCACCTTATATTTTGTTTCTGACTGGTCTTTTTTGAGTGGGTGAGGTCTTTGTATCTTGTGTTTATTGGCTTTTTTCTTGTTTTCTCTCCTATGCCAGGCACGATCAACTTCTAGTAATGCTGCTTGATATGGCTGCTTTGCTGGCCAGAGTTCAGAATTTTATATCTCAGCTTTCTGGTAATTGGATTCAGGTTACAAAAGATAGCATTTAAAATGCTGCTTTTTAAATAAGGTATTAAAGTTTTACTTTCATGCATTCATCACTCTGGTGATAGTCTGTCAGGTTATACATGAATCAAGGAAGTTAACCTGAAGCTTTATTTTCAATGGTGACAACTTCTAGAACTGCATAAATGATCCATAAATATTTTATATCTAAACATACTCTTTCTTCTTATATTATATTTCCTTCTATCTATACCTGTTCATGTTAGCTCTTACATATGGATATTTAACGTTCAAGAAACCTCTACTTCTAACCAATAGCCCTTCCTAATAAGGTCAGAATTCAGGATGCCAAAGGCTGTTTTCTCAATGACCAAAAGGAAGATTAATATAGCATAGTCTAGAAAATTAAAGAAGTTAGCCATATTATTCTTGCATATACAATGAGAATAATCTGGGCTTTCATAATTGCATATCAGCTCTGGAATAACATTCTGCCTGGCTTCTTTGAAGAATTCTGGTTGTTTGTCCCTCCTGGGTAAAACACATAACTATCATTCATGGCCTTACCTACTGGACCCCTAGACACTTCACCTCACCTCTTATTTACTGCTCTGAGCCAAATACCACGACCATCCCCTTTGCCTACCATATCTCTCTTCAATATGCTAATAAAGTTTAACTCAGGGAAATATTTTATGAGTACACTGGATTTCTCAGACTGTAATACTTTGATTCTGAGCACTATCCTTATGTCCAAACATTCAAAATGTTTCAATCCTCTTCAACACTCAGGTTTACTTCTGTTTACCCATTTGGTGATCTGGGACTTGTGCACTGATACTATTTTTTTCCAAAATTAGAAATAGTGCCTGGTAAAGACACCTTGCTGATTTCCATCACAGGATTTACAATATTACAACTTGACAACTGAGCTGTCCCATCCTATCCTTTCTTGAAGTCATGGGTGTATTCACTGGTGTCACAACTGAAGCTATGGAACTGACTATTTCTCTAGCTATTTACTATCAGATTTATCTAACTTCATCCAGGATCAGGGATGCTCAGAGTATCCGTATTCTATAGGGCCAAATAGAAAACTCAGTAATCATTTACTAACAGAGGAGAGAGGTTGTTTTTGTCTCTTCCTCGGGGATAAATGTTGCTTCTATGTCAACCAGTCAAGTATAGAAAAAAACAAGATCTGACAAGTCCAGTTTTATCTCTGGAAATATAAGAAATAGCTCAATAACTCTGGCAAGTACATCATTGACAATTCAATATGGAATTATATATTACCACTTTTAACTCCCTTTTTCTCCTTTTCTTAATCCCACTAATCAAACTTTGTCTTATAAAGTTCTTGTCTAGATTTCTTTAATAATGCACCCAAAAGATTTCTAGCCTGACTTTTAATCAGTTGCTATTATAGGATTAATGGCCACTAGCCATGTAGCCAGAGGCTGGCAACTCCCAATAATATAGGTCAAGTTCAAACCAAGTGTTATAATGGCCCAATTCAGCAGAAAGTAGTGTAGTGACAATGGTACATCCTTTTCTGATTCCCTGATTATCAATAATAAATAAAAAATGTCAAAATATAAGCCTCTTGAAGCACAGAGTGGCCAAGCTCCTCCAATGAAGACCTCCAACTGCCCCCACAGAACTTTCTAACTGCCTGAATGGCTGGACTGGGTCCCTGACCTAGAGATTAAAAAGCACAAGGCCCAGGACTTGAAATGCCACCTAAGCACATCCAATGCTCTGGACTCATCAATCCCCACCCTGGAAAGCTCCACACTAGAAAGTGCTGACTCCCAAGAAATACTATAAAAACATTGTCCTCAGTTCAGTTCACTGCTGCTTCTTACCAGAGCAGAGATAGCCAACCTGCTGTGTTCTTCTCCCTAATAAATGCCTGGTGTGAGATTTGTTGTGCAGTATTACTTTGTGGTTTTGCTTGGCTCCTAACTTCCAGGACACCTTTCCCCTCAGAACTGTAACATGGAGACAATTGAATTTCCAATATTCTCATGCCTGATCTAGAAATGAATGAACAGACATGGATGGGAGGACAAAAAATAATACTATTATTTACCAAAGTGACATTTTAAAACTTACTTTAGCACTAAGATTGAAAAATTGAATCTCTACGACCTCTGATCACAGCAGGATGATGCAAAGTAAGATAACAAGAATTACACTTATTTGTCCTAAGTGGTTCTTGGGTGATAGATATTCTAGTGACTTCAAATGTTACAACTTAGAGCTCTTGGAGCTTTTCATGGTGACAGTCAGGAACAGACCCTGCTAGAGCAATTTGTCACAGTGTCTTCCACAAGGGAGAGAAAGGAACAGTATATCCCTGGTATCTGCCAAAAAGTGATACCCAAAAGGAATCATTCTACTTGCAGATGATGCAGGGATCTAAGACTGAGGAAGGTATGACACATCTTAAATCAAGAAAAACAGCTTTAGAGGCTTAAACGCATTTCCTTCATAGTAAAGAGGAGTAGGTGACTCAGAGCCAGAGTGCAGAAAATTCTACCATACACATGTTTATGCTGGGGTTCTATTGCCTCTATCTCCTGAAGGTTTCAGAAGCAGCCATCCTTCTCTGGAGCAGCTTGTAGTTAGACTTTGGCTAAAAACAGCTAAAAGCTGGACTGTAGTCAGTAGCCTGAATGATGAAAATCCTGGCTGCAGAGAATTTTATTTTCTCTGGTTGCTTCTGATTGGAGAAATGTGTGTGTGTGTGTGCGCGCGCGTGTGTGTGTGTGTGTGTGTGTGTGTGTGTGTGTGTGTGTGTGTGTGTGTGTGTGTGTGTGTATGTGTGTATTCAAAGAGAGAAGTGAATAAGAACCAATCAGCGGAGAGATCTCAAACCTAGGAATTAAATGCGAATGCCTTCAGTCACCTTGGATATCTCTATCAGAGATGCTAAATTCATGTATCTCCACCTTCTCCCTAGATGTTGTACCAGAAGCCAAGAAATGGAACGAGAAAAACAGGAAAAATGCAATTTATTCTCAGCTCTGGCTCGAGTGGACAAAAGACAAAATCAGCCAGTGGTGCTTGAGGGCTGATCATGTGCCTCATTATTTTATCCTAGATTCTGGTGATCTACAAGAAAAACTCCATTTCTGTTTGCATCTTCATTATTTGACTACCAAATGAAGCTATCTGCTGATTCTTTCTCATCTGTCTTGGCTGTTTCCCCAGTGCCATGATGATCTGTACGATTTATTACATTGTGCAATATATTTATATCTATTATAATGACCTATAAAAGGCTGCTTGGGACGTAAATAGAGATGCTGCTCACAAGCCATCGTCCAAATCTATGCATTTAGCATTAAATAGCTCATAAGAGTCATAGTGATAGAGAAATAATTTAAGACATTTATTTTAGAAAGAAAGGTTTAAATATATGCATATTCTCAACAACATTAATACAAAACTGATAAAACTATATGTTTAGCAAAATATACAGAGAAAAATCTTAGAGAATTGCTAGCTACCTTCTTGATCTGAACACAAACATTCAGATATTAGTTACAAAATGAAATGTCATAATCTTAAGTGAAAATACTGCAAATGCAGGTTCTAAATGCTGCAGGATATCTGAAATTTAAAATAATCCAAGGACATCAATAGTTCCCATATCCTTTGGACATTATCTTAGAGGGCATCATTAGGGTAGTAATTAGGCAAAGTAAATAAGGATCATTTCTGGTTCTTAAATATGTTTTGCTTACAATAAATACAATTATTTTTATATTTGAAAACAGACAAAATCATTTATGTAGAAAATGCTAAGTTATAAAAATATGGTTTCTTCTAAATATATTTTCAACAAACCAGTAGGAAATAAGAAAACATAAATTTTCAATAGAATTTATAGACAAGCAATCTAAAATAAAATATAAAAGTCAGAAAGCAGGTGGTTTTACAATACCATCAACCGAGGGGCTTCTCATGATGCTGAAGGGGATCATAGCTTTATTGACAAATTTTAGGTCACAGTGGATAGCACAGTGAGATTTTATCAGAAATCCATGGATTACATTACAAGAAAACACTGGAATAAATACAACCCATGCATACTTTAAACTACAACCCCAAAAGAAATATGTATGTAAATGTTCCGCAGTAACTGATGAAAACTTTTGTAAAGAAGGCAGTTTAATCCATCTAAGAAAGCTAAAATAATATTCACAAAAGGATGTGAAAATGCTGTCCTGAATATGAAAATAGACTATGAAGAATGCTTCTATAGTTCATGAATAAACATAATAAAATTATCAATGAAACTTTAACAATTGAATAAGATAAGGAAAACAATATCTGACATGTTAACAAACTGGTAAGTTCAATATCTTTTAATTTAATTGTTTTATTGATAGATAACACAGTCTCATTCTAAGGACAAGACTTTTTAAATTCTTCTTTCTGATATCTGATTTTTCACTGATTTAGATGGAATATCAGAAGAATATGATTTGCTTGAAATAATGCTTTTTTATATTGATTAGCTGTGTAAGTCCCTCTATTACTATGATGAAGTCAGTTTAATTTCATATGCTAACTTCATTCAGGAAGCAGGGGCAGATTTCAAAAAAAGTTGTGAAAACAAATTCCAGTGCTAACAGCACTATGGACAATTAATATTTTAAATCAAGCTCTTTAAAGGAAGTAGATTTTTAGCAGACTGAAACTTAATACATTTTGAATCATTAATTAAATTATTTTTAGTGTGCTGTTTTCCAAAGATATTATGAAACAGACTTTGATTAATGGTATAACCTACAACTCCTTTTCTCCTTTGCTTTTTCTCAACCCATAACTTTCAGCTTGATATCTATCTCTATATCATCATACCCTCAAGATTATCAGATTTTACTATGGATGGATCATTCTAAGAGTCACAAAACATCGTCCTCTGATGTTTCTCAGTAATGCAGTACTTTTATTGCTGTTATGATTTGCTTATTTGTCTCTACTCTATCTCAACTGACCATCAGTTTTGACCCTACATTTTTTTTATTCTCAGATGCTCTAGAAGGGAGAATCTGAAGGAATGTAAAAGACCACCAGATAATATCTAAAGTTTACAACTGAAAATGTTTTCTGATGTACTATGTCAGGCAAAGTAGTATAATTGTATAAATATAAATAACAGACCACACAGAAGTGATTGTTGGAAACCAGAATGGTGAGGAAAGACATTGATCATTCAGTAGAAGTTCAATGTCTAAGAGGGACAAGGAAATATCTTGTGTAAATGTCTTTTGATAGAAGTATGTAATACCAGTCTGACAATATCAAGAGATAGATGACTTCTTGAAATGATTATACCTCACTTGACTTCATAGGAGGAATGTGCAGAGAAGAAAGAGAATAAAAACTATAAAACTATTATTTGCTAAAGCACAATATAAATTTCAATCTGACTGTAGAACCTGGAAAGGAAAGTTAAACTTCTGGTACTCAGGAATAGGATCATAACAGTTAAGTCTGGTAGTATTATGCCTTTGCTTTCATAGGGCCTTGGGTCCCATGTAAGGGAATGTCTTCAAATATTTCAGCGTCAGGCCTAGAAACTAAGAGTGAACATTGAAAGTTTGACACATACTTTCTGTATTCAATTAGTTATAACAAAGATATACTCTTAGCATTGTAAGGTTAAAGTATACATGGATGGAACAGAATTTAGTTTTCAAAAATGAAAAGTTAACCAGGCTTAGTGGTGCATTTCCTTAATATTAGCAGAGAGGGGACAGACTTAGGTAGATGTATGTGAGTTTGAAGTCAATCTTGTATAGAGTGGAAGTGTCTGACAATCCTAGCCTGCATCATTAGATCCTAGCCTTAAAATTTGGGAGACTTATTCCATATCATGTGTGCAGAGGGAGACATGCATATATTTGTTCCTATAGGCATGGAGATGTGGTGTCTACACAAACATTTAGGGATGTGACAGAAAGTTTATATATCCTCCTAGGCAGATCACACACTTTTCGAGATAAACTATATCATTAATATCATAGATCACCACTAATTATAGACTGAGTACTACAGATTATGCCAGACTCATTTATTGTTTATTTTTATGCAGGGTCAAGCATTGCAAGCACAAGTCCTTTAACACTACAAAGTTCATAGATTAAGGAATCTACTTCGTCTTGAACACTGAATTATATAGTAAAATAATCTTATAATTTAATTAATGGTGCAACAAAACATTATATTTAAAAATATGTGGTCACGATATATCATAATTAATACAAAGTAACTAGTTTTGAATTTTGAATTATAGACTCCATATATCTCTAGCCTTGAAATAGATAGAGGGACTCTTAGGAGCATGCATCTAAATGGAGAAAAAATATGATATGAAATATCTTTCAATGGACCAAAAAATAAATCTTAGGATGCTAAATGATAATACATACTGAGCTGTGTATTAATAGTTTCCTGAAGGTTTTTAGATATTTTTCATCCATTTGATTAGAATTTCATGTATAACTTATTTATTTATATAATTTTAACCCTCTTTCTCGTCTTTCAAACTCCTCCCTTGCTACCTAGTCTCACTCCAACCTATGTCAGCTCTGTTTTAGTTTTATAAAGTATGAATGTAGCTAACAGCAATACTGGATCTCAAATATCAACCTATGCATCATTTACTTGTTTCTGTTCAGGAATACTGATCAAGGTACATAATTGTTGTCTTAATGCATGCTCACATGATCATGTCTTCATTCTTGATCATGTGATATTTTGGAGGACTAACACCATGTTGGACAGATGTTATTTAATTTTTAGAAATATAGTAACTTTCCACCAGAAATTATTTGTAAAATGATTTAAAAAAACATAGCTTATTGGCTTTCAAAGAAACTACTGTATAAATAACTGTCACAGAAAATTACACAACAAATATGACTTAAGAATACTTGGAAGGAGCACAACAGATGACTCAACAGTTAAGAAAACTGACTTATCATCTAGAAAACACTGGTTTGATTCCAAGCACCTCAAATATAATTTTAACACCAGAGAAGAGATATTATATAAATAATTTTTGGCCATTAAAGGCAAATGACAGGCATATCTCCAAAGACATTGATGAATGCAAAGCACTCACATATAAAGTTAAAACAATAATTTAATAAAATTGAGAAAATTTCTTTTTAAAATGCCATTAAATCAGTACTAACAAAAGAGGAGCAAAATTAAACAAGGAGTCAGTGGGCATAAGTAACAAATATTCTTTAAGATTAAAGTAAGAGGCTTCACATGTGGATTCCGGGGATCAACCTGAGGTCATCGGGCTTGTCTAGCAAGTGTTTTTACCCACTTGCTGGTCCCTAACTGAACCTCTTAGTACTACTACACCAGAGATTAGGTTTGACATGGAGTTTAGAAGGATGGGAGCATTCAAATGGCAACACAATGCTAATTTCAATGGGCAAGACTATCTCAGAAACCGAGATTTCCCAGGAACAGAAACAGCAACTGTGGTGAGCACCAATACTTGAGGTCTGGCAGTCCTGCTAGACAACCTAATTAAAAAGAAAATTTTACTCATAACTGTCCACAGTTGCTTCCCTGTAACTACTTATAATTTGAGATATGGTTAGGTTATTGGTGGAAGATCTTAGGGTTTATTTATTAGGGATGTAGTGCTAGGTGCTGCTGGGTGAAGGTAAAGTCATATGGCTTAGGCAAACACACCTCTTCTCCTTAATGAGTGTAGACTAGGTGGAAAGACAGATTTGAAACAGTTAGTACAAACCAAAACATAATTGTCAATCATACTAAGGGAAAGTATAGTGTTCAAGGAGCATTTGCAAACCTGATCCAGTGTGAGGAAAGGATAAAACCTCAGGGATGATTAAAGCCGAAGCAGAGAGTAAGGGAAATGAGGAAAGGAGAAGAGGGAGATGGTAAAGGACTCACAGAAAGGTGAGAAGTGGGAAATAGCTCAGGAGGCCAAGGGTCCAGGGAAGAGGATGAGGTAAAATCAACAAGGCTAAAGTGATGCCTTATGCAAGTACAAGGGCAAGAGTTGGACAATGGAGTTAGGCTAATTATTTGTCCTTTACCCTATGATTCTGGGGGTGTCCCAGAGGTTATTGACAGGAAGGAGGGTTGGGAGGGAGGGGCTAAACTCACATAAGAGAGCACACTACATCCTAAAGCCAAGGTGAAGTAGACTTGCATAGTAATCACTTTGGAAGCTCTATGCTTCAGCTCTTCCTGAGGGTAGTGCCTGTTCAGAATCAGCCATATATTTAATATTTATAAAACTTTGTAAAACTCTTCTCAGTTTTTTAATGAGATAATATGGTTCATTCAGGAAAATCATTGACTTTCCTTCTCACTATTGTGGTTTTTATAAAATGCACTAATTTATCTCCTGGCTGATATTTTTTACTTTAAAATTAACTTCTTGCTTAGGAAACCATAGCAGACGATGATGACAGCCTTTTGGGAAACCCTGAGCCAGAGGCATCCAGTTGGAGAATGTGTAATAATAGGTGTCTAGCATTTAAAACTGCTGAAACTCATCAAAGAAATAGGAGACAAAAATCATATAAACACATATGGAAAAATCATATCGCATATCTGTTACATCAAAGCCAGACATTTTGGTAACAAATGTCACAACAGCTTGGAAATGGAAATTTAAAATTTACTTTCATATTAAGAACAAAACATTAAATTTATTGACTACTTCCAAAAAAACGATTAAAGCAAGAGAGTTAACACATCGAAAATGATAAAAATTAAGTGATTAGATGAAATTAAGTAAAAGAAACATTTTATAAATCCAAATTAAATTCATAATAAAGCACTCAGAATATTAGGTTGATAAATGAATTTGTTAAACATAAATGGCCTCAGAAAAATTCAGCGGCTTCATTTTATCATTAAAGCCTCAAACCCTGCAATTGAAAACAAAATAAACAAACAAATAAATGATGCATTTTTACTCAGTTTTTGTCCGAAGGCTACTGTCAGGTCTATTAGTTGAGGAAATAACATAAGGAGTCATTTATTTAGTTGATAAAAAAAATACAATATATATATATATATATATATATATATATATATATATATATATATGAAGATAACATTAACTTGTGGATATAAAAAGTCTAAGAAATTCAAATAACTTTAAAATAAGAAGACACATTCTGTCCAATCATAGGACACACTTTCCAGAAGACCAGGTAGGCTTTAGAACTTCTCCACACTCTTATCTTTCAAACAACCAGTCCCATAACCCAATACTAGCAGATACCTACTACCCAAACATAGGCAATGACTACCAGAATACCAGGGGGTCTGCCTTCATGCAAACCTCCTTATCTCTCTCAGTGAAGCCCTCTGACACTATCCTCAATCTTCCCTCCTGTCCTTGTTGCCATGTCCCAATCCCCAACTTGGGCAAAGATTGGTCCAGAGGATACATTGTCACGTGAAATCCAGGTAGGCCACCTGCCCTCAGACCTCCTCCATTCAGGTGACCCCAAGAATATTCCTAATTGTGGTTACCTGCCTGAATGCTGTGACCCAGACACCAAGTGAGACAGAAAACCCCTGCTCAACAAGAGACACTCCTGGCTGCCAGAAGTTCATCCATCAACTCTAGTGAAGGTCCTCTGCTTAACCACAGGCCAACCAGGCCAAAAGACCAGACAGGAAACCAGATAACAAAATAGCCATCTAACAAAACAAACCCAGAATTTGTAACTGAAACCTATAATCACCCCAATGAAGATGCTTAGTCACCAACATAAGAACACAATTACCAATAGTGAGGATAATATTTCAAAATCATAGCCCATGTATCCTACTACAGCAAGCCCTGAATATTCCAATACAGATGAAGCACAAAAAAGTACCTTAAAACCAAATTTATGAAGATGATAAAGTTCCTTTAAAAGGAAGTTAATAAATCCACTAAAGTAATCAAGGAAAAGAGAAATTAAAAGTTGGAGAAAATAAAGTAACTCCTTAAATAAAGTAAAGAAAGGTGAGAAAAAACAAACAGTTGAAGGCAATGAATAAAACAAATCTTGAAAATAAAAAAAATAGAAGAAATAAAGATAACACAAAAGTGAGAGAATTTAGAAAATGAAAAAATCTAGGTAAGCAAACAGGAACTAAAGAAACATATTTCACCAACAGAACAAAAAAAAAGTGAAGGAGAGAATAGATGAAGACAGAGGTGATGAAGATACAGTAGAAGAAATAGATACATCATTCAAGCAAAACCTAAAAAAAAAATTCCTGACTCAAAACATCCAGGTAATCTGAGACATTATGAAAAGACTGATCCTAAGAATAATGAAAAGGAAGAAAGGGGAAGAATATCAGCCCTAAGCCTCAGAAAAAAATCTTTTAAACAAAATTGTAGAGGAATTTGCTTTCTAGCCTAAAGAAAGATATGCCTATCAAGATACAAAAACACAGAATACCACATTTGACCATAAAAGACAAATCCTCTTCACCACCTAATAATCAAACCACAAATATATAAAACAAAAGCTACAAGAGTAAATCAACAAGTTGAATATAAAGGTAGATAGAAATGTACCCAGAAGAGCCTGGACAGAAGCTTTGCAAATTCTAACAGAATATAGATCTATAAACATAAAATCTGCATGGTATAGGCATAAAAACCATTAAAGGAATCAAATTGAGAGCAAAGACACAAATCTACACGCCTATGGATACTGTCTTTTGATAACGAAGCCAGAAATATCGAATGAAAAAAGATACCATCTACCACAAATTGTGTTATACTTACTGGATGCCTGCATGTAGATGAGTGCAAAAGGATTCATATTTATCACCCTTCAAAACATTGACATTTTGCCATTAGTGGGAAAATTTGTTCTTTGTGAAAGAAATTAGGAGCAATCACCTGGGAGGATATAAGGGCAAGAAAGTGTGGAAGAGGTTGGACAGACTATTTCCTGAGGTAGGCAACTGCACAAAACTCACAGCTTCAATTGATAGCATGATCAAGGCCTGCACAAATTAAACTAATTTAAATTTCCAGCAAAGAAGGGAGAGGTATATAGGGTTCTTCTTATATGTTGAGAAAATATTTACAGTGAATAGCTTCAGGTAAAAGTGAGTCACATTTCTTGGGGGTTGTACCAATACTTTTATATTGCCAATGTATCAGAGAATAACACAACTCCTATATTCATATGGACAGAACTAATTGAACTCAGTTGGCTTAAAGTAAATAAGAAGATATCAAGAACACTACCCTCTAAGAATGGAGGTATAAAGATGATGTCAGATCAGCTAGATTTGGATTTAAAGATGGTTTGTGAGCCACCTGACACAGGTCTATGTATAGAATCGAGGGCCTCTACAAGAGCAGTAAGTAACCTTAAGTGCTGAGTAAACTTCCTAGCCCAGAGACAGAAATACTTTATATTACCACACAGACAATTTTAGTCCAAACAATAGAGGTTCCCTTTATCATGCTTGATATATCAGTATTTCTGACTTAAAAACTTAAAGCTACTTTTAAACACAAATATACTATGCTGGGTTTGCAGAAAGATATCACACAACAGGAATAAATTTAAATGAAAACTCAACGAGGGCCACACAACTGGATCTGTGAACCTGTGGCATCCTTATGATTATTCGAATCTTCATTTATAACTAGATTTTCATTCCAGGATTTGTATGTTTCATTTTATATATTGAAAATATTTAGCCAACTGATGCTGCTCTGCATGAAAATATGGTGCCAAAGACATGTCTGAACCAATTCTAAAATAAGTTAAAAGGATGTTGAACTGTAGGTAACAGGATAGAAAAAGCAGGGCAAATATAGTCATCAGAAAAGCAAGCAGTTTTGTTACACTAATCTCGGAAAACCAAAATCAAAACTATGTGAACTTAAGCAGGAAGCAAAATAAACACATGCTTCTAATTGGCACATATTTTGACACCATATGGATAGAGGTAGAAGGCCAGCTTCCTATGTAGCTCTCAATGACATACTCACATTCACACACATACATAAACATAAAAAAGTATTTGAAAATGCAGTTTGTAAATGTAGTATTGAATAGGCACAAATTAACATTAATCCCCATTAATGGAGAAATTAACCAGTATTTGAAAAATCTCTATTCTTCCTTCTTATATCAAATACACTATAACCTAAAGTAAGTTAATAATGATTTCTATTTGCAATGAAAATGATCACTGATAGATGAGTGTTTGATTTATGTTCAGTGGTATGGGGGCAGCATAGACTTTAATTGTTACAGTGGAAAAAATAAGCTTGACCTGAATATACTACATCGCAAGACAAGAGCACTTATGAGGAATGTGCCTGGGTACTCAAATAATATATAAATAATACAAAGTTTTCTACAAGGCAAAAATTGTACTCCTGTAGAATGGTATGTGTCCAGATTTAAGCTAGAAGCAAGCTCACCCATAAGTTTTCTAACACAAAGGTACCCTGTACCTCCCTATGGTAAGAGGTCAGACTCCATTACTTATGCAGGTAGATAATACAAAGCTAAACAATTTCTAGGAGAAATAAAACCTAGCATATATTTTAATTTCATTCACTGTTGACCCTAGAGGAATCTAAATTTCTGACAAGTGGTTTCCTTAAAATTTGTTTTAATGGAATTTTGTCTTATTTAGCCATTTGAGCTGAAAGAATGAGTATTATTCTTACATTTCTAACAGCTTTCTCTGTCTCTCCAAGTCCTTATATGTGGCAGCAAGGGCACTGATGGTCTTTAAAATGTGGTTCATTTACACAATGGAATACTACTTAGCCATTAAGAACTAGTACATCCCAAGTTTTGCAGGTAAATTGATGGAACTTGAAAATATCATCCTGAGTGAGGAAACTCAGACCCAAAATGATATGAATGTACTCGCTAATAAGTGGATTAAGCCCAAAAAGAGGTTAACAAGCCAAAGGGCTCAAGTGAGGATGTCTCAGTACCACTTGGGAAGGGGAAGAAAGCAATCACAGGAGGCAAGAAGGAGGGAGAGTCCTGGGTGGGAAAGCTGAAAGGGAGGGTATCTTAGTGAGGATTTCTAGTCCTGCACAAACATCATGACCAAGATGCAAGTTGAGGAGGAAAGGGTTTATTTCGCTTGCACTTCCTCATTGCTGTTCATCACCAAAGGAAGTCAGGACTGGAACTCAAGCAGGTCAGAAGCAGGAGCTGATGCAGAGGCCATGGAGGATTGCTGCTTACTGGCTTGCTTCTCCTGGCTTGCTCAGCTGGCTTTCTTATAGAACCCAAGACTACTAGCCCACAGATGGTACCACTCACAAAGGGCCCTCCCCCATTGATCATTAATTGAGAAAATGCCTTACTGTTGGAGCTCATGGAGGCATTTTCTCAACTGAAACTCCTTTTTCTGTGCTAACTCCAGTTTGTGTCAAGTTGACACACGAACCTAGCCAGTATAGAGGGGAAGAAGGAAACTTGATCAAATATTGGGTGGGGGAAAAGGAGTAGACCCCTGAGAGCCAGCAGAAAGAATGGAAACAGGCAATCTCAGGAGGTAGGAAGTTCAGGGACTCTCTGAAATGTACCAGAGACCTGGGAGGTGAGAGACTCTAGGGACTCAAAGGGAGGGACCTTAGATGAAATGCCCTACACTGGGGAAAGGTAACTTGTAGAGTCCACCTCCAGTAGAAAGACAGGGCATCAAGGGATTGGTGGGGTTGCCATCCACAGACAAAATCTGTGACCCATAATTGTTCCTGTCTGAAAGAACTGCCAGGACAAAAATGGAGAAGAGCCTGAGGAAAAAGAGATCCACTGACAGGCCCCAGGTAGGATCTAGCTCCAGGGGAGGCCCCAAGGCCTGACACTACTATTGAGGCTATGGAATGCTCACCAAAAGGGGCCTATC
The DNA here is from genome assembly GCA_028551405.1 of Uromys caudimaculatus. Taxonomy (NCBI): domain Eukaryota; kingdom Metazoa; phylum Chordata; class Mammalia; order Rodentia; family Muridae; genus Uromys; species Uromys caudimaculatus. The sequence goes on along the minus strand of CM052703.1, from coordinate 127,704,673 downwards.
ATGACTGCCCTCCAAAAGGCCAAACAAGCAGCTGAAAGAGTCAGATTAAGATATTGACACACAACCAGTGAACAGAAGCTGTTGACCCCTGTGGTTGAAATAGGAAAAAATTGGAAGAAGCTGAGGAGGATGGCAACCATATAGGAGGACCAGCAGTCTCAATTAACCTGGACCCCCAGGATCTCTCAGACACTGGACCACCAACCAGGCAGCATACTCCAGCTGATATGAGGCCCCCAACACATATACAGCAGAGGACTGCCGGGTCTGGATTCAGTCAGAGAAGATGCACTTAACCCTCAAGAGACTAGAGGCCCTAAGGAGTGGGGAGTTCTGGAGGGGTATGGGCTGGTGGGGGTGGGATCCTGTCATGAAGACAGGAGTGGGGTGGGGGGAGGAACAGTCAGAGGGTGGACTGGGAGGTGGATACAATTTGGAGTGTAAAAAAAAAAAAAGATTGCTTTTTTTTTTCTTTTTAAAAAAAGGCTTTTCCAGGATGTTAAAAATCAGTTTCAAGATCAACCATTTGCAAAGGCACTCTTTCTCCAGATTGCTTTTCCTTGAAGGTACCTGTTTCCAGACTTATCTTTCCCCACATTATCAGTTTTACAATGGCTCTTCTATGTTACCAAAATGTATCAAACTCAGGGTCCATAGTTGTGTAGTAACTTATCTGCGTATATGCATCCTTTCTCTATTAGTCTTTATAACTAACTTTATAACTTTATACATCTCTGAGGGCAAGTTAATTTAGGAAAGAGCTGCAGACCATGCTGTGTGGAAGAGCCTGGATACTCATGGGAGTGTCTTTTGACTCTATTTGATCTTCTATGTAGGAATGGAAACAGTTATAAAGCCAGGCAAGGATGAGCTTTTACAAGCTGTCACATCGATACTCCCCAAGATATTAATTGTATGCCTGTTAGTATAATTCAATACAGTTCTGTATTAAAATAGTCATTTGTTGAAATTCCAAAGAAACCATTAGATTTATGAGCTACAGCTGACAGACAAGGTTGGATCTTCCCACAGAATTGTATTTGGAGTTCATCATATTCCTATATTATCACCAGTGGAGTAGGCTGGAGGTCTCTCGGAGAGTCAGCAGCTACTGCTCCTTACTTCATATCTGTAACTTTGCATGAAGTTAGGAATAGCCAAAATAGACATATAGCTCACTGATCCTTTCATACTCAGTAAGCTTTCACATACACATATCTGACATGTATTCAAAGCTAATTTGCCCATGACTGTTATTTTTCAAAATGCTTTGTTATATTAATGTCCACTTTCCATATTATATTTTACTACACAACCATGAGAGCAAGAGTAAAATCTAGGATCAAGTAGCACCTGCACAGGAAGCAGTCCTAAAGATGCTGCATTATCCATAAGGAAAGCTTTAAAGCCATGGGGGGAGGGAGAATCTAACTGGGGAAAAGAGGCAAACATCACAGAGATCATCAAGATAAAGTGATCCATGGCATGACATGTAGACATTTGTAAGGACACTGTTACCATGAGGGTAAAAGTGATTTCTCACAACTGTAGTGGCAATATTGATGCAAATCACACTAGAGTTTTGCTAAGAGATGATGTCTGAATTGAAAATGCTGCTTGAGGAACTGAAGAGAAATAAAACTATATATGATATATAAATCATAGTTGAAGGAAAGAAGACTTAAAAGGAGACTCACTCCAGGTGCTTGGTACAGGGCAGTCTTATTTCATGGCCCTAGTTCTTAGATTCTGCTAGTACTCCTGTCTCTTCAGGAATGAGTGATATTATCTATACCTACTACATCCTTTGATTTCTTTTAGTTGATGCTATAAAATTGCTTCATTAATGTAAGTCCAGTAATCTTAAATAATTCATAATCTTCTCTTGCCTATGTAAGAGCCACCATTAAAGAATCCCTCAGTAATAGTGTTTTTCTTGACTACTTTTCTCAAATTCATAAACTGTAAGCAAGAAGATAAGCAATGATTCAGTAATTCATCTCATGTTCGACTCTAAGTAATCTTTGGGATAGATGTTTCAAAAGCACCCTGGAATCTTCGAGTTTCCATACTGATTCTCTTCTGACCTCTGACTCTGCCTATTCTCTTCATTTTTTCTAGAAGTACTTTTCATTAATACAATTGTGGTGTGTCACAATGTTCACTTCAGGTTTATCTATCCACCTATGTGTCTGTAAGTCTCCTTCATTCTGCCATTGCTGTAATGTCTATATATACCAACGAAAAGGAGGGAGAAAAAGGAGAAGTATGAGCACATGGAGGATGTGAGAGCATTAACGTGTAGGGTACAGCAAGGAAGCACTGTCTTTTGGACTTGGCATGACTGTACAGAACCTTTGCAAAAGCAAGCGAGTTAAAATTCCAGCAAGCCAAGGCAGGGGTGGCATGTATACAGCTCTTCTTACATGCTGATGGAATACTTTAATATATAGATGCAGGGAAAAGAGTCACATTTCTCGGAGTCTGAACTATTCTCTGTAGGATACCAATGTACCAGTGAATGATTCCACAACCATGTCTAAAGAAAGAGTACTTATTAGACACTAGGAGTTAAAATCAAATTAATGAATGAGTAAATATTAGAGCTGAGCCTATTGCTCATGGAAGTGTTTTAAATGGTATCTCCATTCCTTAGATGGGGGTAGGGCTTTAGATATTTATCAGTGGAAGACTGATAATATAGCATATGTGAAAAAAACAGGTTCTATAAAAATATGGACAAGTGATTTGGAGAGGACAGTATAGGTGGATCTGATTATAATATACATTATGACAGTTTTGTTCCTCTAGAGTACCTGTTTGAATGAACAGTGTATTTTTATGAAAATTGCTGTGGTCTGTGTTCAAAAACTATTTATGAAATCATTCATATCCACTAATTTTAACACATCCCCTCTAGTTTGATCATCTTTACAATTATTTATAATAATTATACCAAATAAGACGTACTACCAGCTTTATTGCCCCTTGATTGTACATAAAAAAGTCTCCTTGTGTTTGAAATCACATGCCAAACTACTCACAGTCTTTCTATACAGGAAGAAAGATGAGAATCATGGACAAGGCAGAGGTCTGAATTTCAGTATCAGCAGACAGGTCTCCTCCAAGTTTCTGTGTTTGTTCTTTTTTTTTTTTTTTCATTCCTGATCATTCAGAATAAATTTTATTAATGAATGAGATAAAGAATTAATACACTTTTATAATACATGTAAAATAATAAGGCTTAAACAATTCTATAAGAAAAAGTTCATATTAAAGAGGTAATAAAATAGCTTCAGTAATTGTTTCTATTTGCATATGAATAACATATAAAGAAAACACAAAGGGGCTACAGGGAAGAAAAAATCAAGCACTGGAGTGTTCCAAGATTATTCTCGCATTTGGAGAGAGTTAAGTTTTACTTCAGGGGTTATTACATAGTAGATCTATACACCAAATGAACTGAATTTCATCAGAAATCCAATCATATAAAAATGAGTATGGAGAACGATATAGGAAGAGAGCTTACATGGCTTTTAACTGTGGGTTCTGGGTTCTGCCTCCCTGTGGGGCTGTCTGGCCACCACCAGTACACTAGCAGGGCAAAATCCAAGTCAGAGAGCCTTTAACTTTGGGGTGTGATAATCCTGCTACCCTCTAGACTGGAAGGGGAAGATAGGTCTGGGATTAAGCTGCATTTTTAACAGCTCCTCTTGAGGTACTTTTCTCCTGTGCATTGAGCATATCCTATCTCACACACATTCTGCCAGATCTTTATCTGATTTGTCACTATGCCACTCATTTAGACATCACTTTGAAACATAGCTGCTACTTTCTACATATTGACCTTACCTTCAATGTTAGGGATTAAAGGTGTACATTAAAGGTTTGATTGCATTCCACCTGGGTCACATAGACCTAGAAGGTCTTTGGATATGATCCCTTGCCAGAGAAGACATGTTTCAGCATTAAAATTACTCTAGAGCATTGAGAATTCATGATATGTATAAAGACAGATGAATCAGTGGAGTAACATATTTTCAAACCACATTTTGGATGAGTGTCTATTGCGCAGCACGTGTAATTAACCACTATAAAGTTATCAGAAGGATGTCTTAACTACAGAGAAAACTATAGTCATAGACAATTTTCCAAAGTAACCGTATCAATAGTCAGGAAATCATATTTTTTTTTCAAAATTTTAAGCCATAATTAAATACAAATAGAAACAACCTTGAGACTGACTATTCAAAATCACCAGACATACTGTATAGTAGAAATGTTCACTTAGAATGCCACTGGACGTGTGCTAGGATGCATGCTAGTGTTGTATGAGAAGTATCACAGTAGCAGAGAATGTGGGACTCAATGGACAGAGTACTAATATAATAGTAAGATATACTATTTTATCTTTGGAAAATTAAGATGTGTGTGTGTGTGTGTGTGTGTGTGTGTGTGTGTGTGTGTGTGTTTGTAGGGGAATCCAACATAAAATTACTGTACTCCAGTCTTGCATAGAAGAAATTTCTGAGAACATAGAAAATCATTAGACTTGCTACTTCAACCCTAGCCAATGCAGCCATTGCACTAACCTAAAATGAACAGGCAAATAGCTAGTATTGTAATCACATTTAATTTACTGAGTACATTTAAAAGTAAAATTTCTGTGAATAGGTGTTGTATATATTTACTAATATTACTATGTGTGGTCATTGGAAGGTTTACCAAGTGTATATCAACATTCACCAGATCCACTGTGTTAAACAAATTATGTATAAAATGCCCTCTACATAGTGGAGGAAGTGTAGACTTCTGGAAAGTCAGTACAGTCTTGTTAGAAGCTCTTGCTCTGAGTCTTCTTTTCTATTTTTAAATTATATTTAATCTTTTTGTACACTCCAGATTTTATCCCTCTCTCTAAATCTCTCTGACTGTTCCACATCCCATACCTCCTCCCCACCAGCCTGTCTCCATGAGGATGTCCCCACACCCTACCCCCAACCCACTTGACCTCACCACTCCCTGGGGCCTCTAGTCTCTTGAGAGTTAGGTGCATCTTCTCTGACTGAACCCAGACCTGCAGTCCTCCGTTCTATATATGTTGGCGGCTTCATATCAGCTGGTGTAAGCTGCCTGGTTAGTGTTCCAGTGTCTGAGAGATCTCGGGTGTCTAGGTTAATTGAGACTGCTGGTCCCCCTAAAAGGTCAACCTCCTCTTCAGCTTCTTCCACCTTTTGTTTCAGCAGATATTTACTTGTTATTATCTCATCAGTATTAACTGGTGTTGATTTTAGGTGAAGATGAGCATCAGAGCAAGGGAAATCTTACTTAGTAATAATAAACATGCACACTGATGGTTTCCTTATGAAAATACAGCTTCAAGTCACATACCCTAAGCTTCTAGGTATGTTCATGTAGCTGAGAACTTAGGATTTCCTGTGCACATCTGTTGAAAGGGATTTTATTTCTTTACTGATGTATTTTCTTGCTATGTGAATTTTTATTTTCAATATTTTATATAATCTTTTTACAAATACAGTGATGCACAAAGATAGAATTGAACTTTGACATTGTTTATATTTATTTTGTTGTCCAAAAGTTCAAAAGAAGTCTTTAAAGCAGAATGAACTAAAGTTATTATACCAAACTAAAAATATTTCTGCAGAATATGTTAGTAATATATGTATATACTAAACATATAGTCATGTAATAACAATTAATAAAAAGAAAGGAAATAAATTTATAAATGAATAAAAGACAAATATAAGAATATTTGTAGGGAGTAACAGAAGCATGAAAATAAGTATATTATTATCTGAAAAAAAATACAATATTACTACTAGTAAACTAGATTGATTCATGTACTATATAGTGAAAAATTACCAATTATACACATCATTGCTAAAATCATAATTGATTAATACTTATCATAAATAAACATATGTAGTTTTAATCATATATTAATGTATTAAATAATAGCATTGAATGTCAATGACCTTAAGTAATTGTAGCTTGTATTAGCACTGCTGATGGTGGTGTGATGTCTAACTTGAGAACGATGTGGTAAAAGGAAGTCACTGATTCCATAACATTCTATTCTAAATTTCACAGACAGATAATCAAGAATGCAGATATAAAAGAGGTGAAGGAATGTAGTAATGAATAAAGACAGGAAAAAGAGAGAAAGAGAGAGAGAGACAGAGACAGAGACAGAGAGAGAGAAAGAGAGAGAACTTATGGCAAAGGTATATGAGAAGGGAGCCATATCAGTCAATTACATGACCCTGGCAAATGCTTTCTAAAGAATACAGGATTTTTTAAAAATTAAAATAATCACTTGAAATATTTTCCCAATACTGAAAGCATGAATGATGTTTTCCTGAGTTACAAATTCAGACTAGTCATTCCACAAGAATTAACTCTTTCAGTAATTTCAACTTCTTTTCTGGTTCTTTCTAATTTGCTGGGTATGATAAAACAAATCACATTTTAGTTCAGCCCAAGATGGGTGAATAAATTCCATAGCCAGGTATTACTAAAAGCATTGGATCATACTACCACTGGATAAAATACTCTATTTAGAGTAGTTAACTGACCAGAAGGTAGCTTCTAATTCACACTGTAACCTCACTTACATGTTTGCAGGAGATCCTTTCTTGGGCGTCTGAGGGAACACACAGCCTCTGAGAAATAATCTTACAAGAGACATTTAGCAGATTTTATTAAATCCTACCTTCTAGTTTATCCCAGTATTGTGTGTAAGTAGATGACACTCAGCACCTGGCCCCGAACTCCTCATATATTAGTATTTATTAGTATCTTCCAGAACACTCTGAGTCCTGACATGATTTGCTTACACTCATATTACATGACATATTTCTAGGATTTTCTGTACTAGTCTTCTTTCTTTGGTGTAATAATCACTATGACCAAGACTAACCTGAAAACTGACATATTTATTTCACATACAAGTGTATACATAGGCTTTCAAAAAGGAGAGTCATGGCAGAAACTTGTGACAGACACCTATAAGCAGGACCTGGAATACAGGCAATAGGTAATAATACTCCTTAGTGGCTTGCTGAGAGTGGATCAGCAACAATTTTAAATATTATTGAGGTGCATTTGTCATGGAAAAAGACTGTCTAAAGTAGGATGAATCCTCTATTTTAATCATAAAACAGAACAGACATGTTGATCAATGCATTAAATTGAAGACTCAGACATAAATCAACAAATATATGGTTACCTAGTATAAATTCACAAGCAAATGGATGGAACTTGAATATCATCCTGAGTGAGGTAACCTAGTGACAAAAGAACAAACAAATTATATACTCACTGATAAGTGGACATTGGCCCAAAAATTTGGACTATCGGCCGGGCAGTGGTGGCACATGTCTTTAATTCCAGCACATGGGTGGCAGAGACAGGTGGATTTATGAGTTTGAAGCCATCATGGTCTACAGAGTGAGTTCCAGGACAGCCAGGGCTACACAGAGAAACCCTGTCTCGAAAGAAAAAAAAAAAATTCGGAATATTCAAGATTAAATTCACAGACCATATGAAGCCTAAGAAGAAGGAAATCCAAAATGTAAATACTTAAGTGCTTTTTAGAAGGGTGAACAAAATACTTACAGGAGGAAATTTGGAGACAAAGTGTAGAGCAGAGACTGAAGGAAAGGCCATCCAGAGACTGATCCACGTCAGGATCCATCCCATATACAGCCACCAAACCCAGACGCTATTGTGGATGCTGGGAAGTGCTGGCTGATGGAAGTCTGCAACTGTTATGGCTGTCTCTTGATAGGCTCTGCCAGAGCCTGACGAATAGAGAAGGAAGTTCAAAGTCAACCATCGGACTGGCCTCAGGGGTCCCCGATGAAGGAGTTGGAGAAGGGACTGAATTAGCTGAGGGGCTTTGCAGCCCATGGAGGGAGCAACAGTGGCAACAGGCCAGAACCCCCGGAGCTCCCGGGGACTGGACCACCAACCAAAAATACACATAGAGGGACTCATGGCACTGGCCACATATGTGGCAGAGGATGGCCTTGTTGGTCATCAATGGGAGGAGAGGCATTGAACCTGAGGTTGTTCAATGCCCTAGTGTAGGGGAATGCCAGGGCAGGAGGATGGGAGTGGGTGGGTGGGGGAGCACTTTCATAGAGGCAGGGGGAGGGGTGATGGGCTAGGAGGTTTCTGAAGGGGAGATGTGGAAAGGGGAAAGCATTTGAAATGTAAATAAAGAAAATCAAAAAATATATATAAGTATAAATATACTTGTGTTATAATAAATGAGTATAAAATAAAAAATACTTGATATGTTTAGAAAAAAAAACACTTATACAAGTTAAAAAAAACATACCATTTCAACAAATGTTGAAACTGGATGACTTCATTAAAAAACTCAAGAATATAAATAGAACTTTACTTGTCACCTTGTATAAAATGCAACTCCAAATGGATTTAAGACTTCAACAAAAATCCAGATTTTCTGAACTAAACAAAAGAGAATGCCATTAGCACATGCAGTAAGGTTAATAATTAATAAAGGAGACTTCATGAAACCAAGAGGCTGCTTCGCAACAAAAGATTCCTTCATTCTGAGAAAGTGGAAACCGACATAATTGGAAAACATAATTCCCAACTATAGTTCTGATAAAGGGCTAATATCTTAAGTATATAAAGAATTCAATATACTGAGTACAAAGTAATAAAAATAACCAAATTTTCAAAGGAAACCACATCACTGGGCAGTGATGGCACACGCCTTTAATCCCAGCATTCGGGAGGCAGAGGCCAGCAGATTTCTTAATTTGAGGTCAGCCTGGTCTACAGAGCGAGTTCCAGGAGAGCCAGGGCTAAAAGAGAGAAACCCTGTCTCTAAAAATCAAGAAAAACAAAAAAGGAAACCACATCTAAGCTGGAAGTCTCAGTACAGAAACATGAAATGGGTGAGAAAAAGTTAAAGAAACGATCAACATCCTTAGTCATTAGGGAAATCCTCATAAAAACTACTTGAGATTTCATCTTCAACACATTATAATGACTAAGATCCACAACACAAGTGACATCTCATTCTGATATGGATGCTGAGTATGGGAACACTCATCCACTGCTAAAGGAGGTGCAAACTTGAACAGTCACTATGGAAATCAGTTTGGTGGTACCTTGGGGGAATCAGAATCAATCTACTTCAAGATATGGCTGTACAATCTTTGCGTATATACTCAATGGATGCTTCATCATGCCACAGAGACACTTGCTCAACCTTGCCCCATTCTGCTTTATCAATAAGAACCAGACACTGAAAATATCTAGATGTCCCTCAACAGAAGAATGGATAAATACAAAATGGTCCAAGTAAACAATGGTGTATTTTCCAGCAATGAAAAAAATCATAAAATTTGTAGGTAAATGTGTGGGAGTAGAAAAAATTATCCTCTGTGAGTTATCCCAGACTCAGAAAGACAAATATTGTATGTATTCACTGATATGTGGATATTATCTGTAAAGTCAAGCATAATCACTAGAAAAAATAATCACCCTGAAAAAAACATGAAGGATAAGTATAGTTAAATGACTAAAAACTAGAAATATATTATGTTAGAGAGTGAACAAAAAAATTCGATAGTTATGGATGCCTATGGGGCCTGTAAAGGGAGGAAGACAAGAGAATGGGGAGGGAAGAGGAAGATAATTGAGGGAATAGATGGCTAAAATTATAGAACCCTAATACAGTATAATCCCCATAAATTTTATTTATATATGAAAGTGTTCCGAATGGTCCCAAATGGTCATCTCTAGTAACCAAATGGAGCATTCAGTCCTGGGAATTGTTTGCATCTTATTGACTTTTTGCCTAAAGATAAAGTAGGTAAAATATGTCTCCAAAGATCAGGAAGCAGTACATAACATAATAAAATCAGCTTCTCAAATCACATGACATACATATTTTACTTTTGCATTTGGTAATATATACACATACAGGCACACATACAAATTATATGTGCATCTATATGTATAAGTGTGTGTGCATGTGTGTCTGTGTATGTGTGTATGTATGTATGCTGTAATGAGTATTTATATAAAAAGAATCCATGCCATTGAAAAAGAATAGCTATGGTATAAAGAATTGTTTACATTGAGCAGAAGGGGAATTGTGTAATTAAACTCTAATTTCAAAAACAAAACAAAAATAGAGTTGAATAGAAAATAGACCATGTATCAAAATAAATGTTTAATTTAAAAACTGATTAAATTTCCTAAGGATACAGGTAATAGAGGATAGGAAATATGCAGCCTGCTGTAACATGTAACTGAGAAATTTAATTGTAGAAGACAAAGTACTTCATTAGTTGCTTGACCTCTACAGCAATTTTGGAAATAGAGGTGGCTATACCATTGCTCTAGCGACTGAAGTATTTTATTCAAGGTGAACAACAGAGTACTGGTGTAGATATTTTGAGAGATGAATTATCTCTTCTTACACAAAGTAAAGTTTCTTGCCAGGAGTGGGCTAATTTGTTGAGTCATTTGCTAAAGTGGTACTGTATTACCTGATGGAAGCACCACATACCATATACAAATCTATCATTAAATCTCAACTACCCGATGGTAAGGTACAATTACTGAAGAAACTATGTACTTATATCATAGACCAAGAAAAATTAGTATGTTGTCCAAACAGAAGTTTTCCCATTACAGACTACATTTGAGGGTATGCTGCATGTTACCGGATTAGGGAAAAATAACAAGATCAAAAGCCACAAACTGGCACAAATATTATGGGATTAACCATACATTTTTATTGGATACATGATTTCCTCCATGGGAATAAATTCCTACTGGATACTACTAAAGTAACTAAGAACTATAGGCTAAATAGGTCATGGGCTAAAAATAAACTTCTCTCATAAAATGACTCCTGGTGACAAAATAATATACCCATATATCATTGAATTGCTTAAACCATATCAAAGATGTTTCTTGCACCACATGTGAAATAACTGAAGGATATTCAATGGGCTATGTGTACTGAAAGAGAGAACTTTGAGTACTAGGTTGTAAGTGGGATGCTTTTATCAAATGTCCCCCCTCAAGTTTCAGGGATTGGTGTGAAAATAGAGGCAGAAAGGTTGTAAAGAGTCTGAGGTAGTAGATGATTCTAAAGAAGCAATGTTTTCTATAAACATTAGAGGCACATATAAGCAATCACAGAAACTGGGGCAGCACACCTAAGATTTGCATAGGTTCAAGCCAAATTATTTTTGAGAAGAAAGCCACAAGTGTGCATTCAAGATTTCATAAACAACAACCAAAAAAAAAAACAGTGTTTCATTACACATATAAATATCATTAAATGGTTATCTTAAAGAAAAAACAAAAAAAAATATTCTCAGATTCAGTATTGATCTATAATAAAGCAGCAAAAATATATGTTGAGAAATGAATATGTTAATCCTAAAAACAAAAATTCTCACATATCATTTTATCTGCAAAGGGTCAGTCTTCAAGATTGAAGAAAAAAAGTTATGAATTCCCTTCACATTTCTATTCAACAGTTTTTCTAAGGCTACTGCGAGGTGTATTAGGTGAGGAATGATATAAGAAATTCTTTACTTATTGTAGGATTTTAGTTAATGATAAATATATCATAGTACACCTTTGTGAAAATGAGATAACCTCATAGATATAAAAATCTTAAGGAACTCAAAATATATATGCAGGTGTATTTCTACAAAAAAGATATTGCAAATATTAACTTTAAAAAGCAAATATATTAAAGGAATCATCTTCCATACTTGGTGATATCTTGTGTTTACAACTTAGTGCAGCAGAAGACTTTGAATAGAAAGCCACCCTGTTCAACACAGAGAGATCCAATGGCAAGTGAAGAATTTTAAATAAAATTAAATTTAATATAATTTAACTATTAATAGACCACTACTAAGTGACAATTCTTAAACTATGCCTGGAAATATGTTCCTGCTCTCTGTCTTTTCTGGGAGATTCATAAGGAAGAGTATGTTTGGCCTAGATAGGATGTACATGTCAGAGCACAAAGAAAAAGATCACATAATGTCCATGCTGGTGAAAAAATTGGTTAATGAGGTTACTAACTAAATGATGAGTAAGGGTGTATAACAGAAAGGCAGCTGGATTATCTAAAGGGTTACAGAAATATGTGAGAAATCAACTGAGAACTGCAGACTTACACATCTCTAACTATTGTGAAGACAATTCCCCTAAATTGTCTGTGGCTAATTAATGATTTAATATTTTCATTTAGTGTGAAGGATTAAAATATCCAAGTCTACAAATACAGCAAATAACTGATGAGACTTTAGCAAAGTTACTGCTCTCTAATACATTCTGCTATAACTGACCCTCTGTGACTTGTGATATGGAAAGTGAAAGGTGCTGATAGAAAGATTTTATGCAAAATAATTGGAGTGTTTAAAAATAGTTACATTGAGACTACTGTTTAAGTAATATACCATCACCATTGATGAAAACATAAAGGGTCATTAGTGGAACACAATATTGTTCTATGTGATTTACAATTTCATATGGAAAACTAAGAAAGTTCTTGTTGAAACATACCTCATTAAATTAAGAAAATTGATTTGTTTCCTATCAAGTGGTAGGCATACTAAATACAATTATCAGATTATCACAATAAAAATTGTGAAAGACATGGTGAACTTTTGACATCTGACATTGTGTGGGCATCCATTTTGATATGAATTTAAAAGTGATACATTAAAAGCTGTAGAGTCATTCCCTACTGTTTCCAGATCTCTGGCTCCTGTCATTTCTTTGAAGATGTCCATTCAGCTATTCAGGTTTTTCAACATTTGGCTCATGATAAGCACCTAAAAATGCATGAAACATAAGATTTGAGTAATTTCTCTTAGCAAGCCTCTCCATGAATAAATTTACATAAATCAGCTTTTTATTAGTTACTGTGTAAACTCCTAGAATCTTGTTATTCCTTCAAACCATTGTTTAATACAAGGGCTAAGCACCCTCACAAAAGCTCTCATATGCAGCCAGTAAAGAAATTGTCTCTGTGTCCTTGATTGCTTTATTGATATTGCTATAAAGTACTAAGCAATAGCCACTTGAATAGTATAGATTAAATTCTTCGTAACACTTCAAATTTATCATACATGAAAGCAAATTTTCATTTCAAGACATGTTCTTGGAGATAGAAACTGAAGTAGAGATCATGACATATTTCCTATAGCTTACTTTATTATACAATCCATAATGACATCCTCAAGGGCAGCAATGCACAAATGCCTGGCCTTCCCACATGGATCATCAATCTGAAATGCACAGGATGATCAGACAGAGGCTATTCATTAATTTAGGAACCATCTACCCCATTCATCCCTGTTTGCATGAAGTTGATAACACCAAACCAACATTCCCTCCCATTACATTCCTTTTTCACGTCCATCCCCTTTGACCCTCTCTCTTTATCCATCATCTTCTCCAACATATCTCACACATTCCCCTTCAGTCATCTCCACAAACACAGATAAGTGTACGTACACACACAAACACACACACACACACACACACACGGGGAGAGAGAGAGAGAGAGAGAGAGAGAGAGAGAGAGAGAGAGAGAGAGAGAGAGAGAGGCAGAGAGAGAGAGAGACAGAGAGATACGTATACCTCTACCCACTTAACACTACCAAACTGAATTTCTGCTCTAGCAGGAAAGGCATAAATGTCTATAATACTGAGTTCCCATGATAGCGGGGACAGCAGATGCCTATTTTCTACAATCTCTCCAAGTTCCATCTAAATCTAACCACTGTACTGCATGTTATGAACAGTTTTCTAATGTATCTGTGTGTGTGTGTTTTTTTTTTAATTGTGCTCATCAGGTCAGGCAGAGTAGTTAATTATGCTCAGGAACTCAGGTATGGTAGGATTAACAGGTGACCATGACAGTACCTTTTTTCAGCTTCTATATACCCCTCTATTCCATAACTGTCATTTTGCCGGATACATGATTCTTTTGTTTCTACGTCATAAAGTATTTAATAGTCCCCTGCTTTGGTGAGCCGTTCTTCTGCTTCTTACATTACCAACACTCGGATCCTGTGTTCTTGATCTCTCAGTGCTTCCAGTGATAGTAAAACCTTTGTGATAATAAAATAGATGACAATGATACAAAAAACATAACTATTTACAATAGAAAGATGAGACAGTATGTCAAACACCAGTGAATGTATTATGTCCTCCTACAAGCAGAGGAGTATTTCAAAAGTTGTCTCCATTGCTATAAGCAAATTATAGTTTTGTGAGATCAGGACTTGATTTCTTGCAGGAGCAATAATACTGAAATATTAAAGAGAAAAACTTAATAATTTAAGTAGGGAAGTAACAAGAGATTACATGAAATCATACACAGGGAGATTATTAAAGTCTTAGAAATTTTGGCTTTTTTGTGATTTACTCAACATAAGGCAATGCTTTTATAAAGCATAGAGAGATATAACTATTCTAGGCTTTTACGTGCATGCAAATATCAGACTGAAAAGACTGATGCAATAATTTTTCTCTTTACGTGCTTTTGTATATTTCATAGACATAATATATTCACAATATCTTTATCTGTTGAGTGTTGTATTATCTGTTTGATGACTATTTGTGAGTGGAATGTGAAAGCAGTTCAGAGAAAAGAGGGCTTCAGAGTACATTTTCAAACAAAATTTTTTGACATTGAATTTGTCTGTATCCTATTTCTATATGCTACTTCCATCTGTATTGAAACAGCAGATGACTATTTTTTGTATGAAATGCATTAGTTGCTCTATAAAATTGAACACAGTATTTTACATTGCTTGGGATATTTTCAATTGATTTAATGACAATGGCAGATACACTGGCAAATATCCTCATTGTAACCAGTATAAAAACTTTAAGATTAATCTTATTTATTAGGCCATGCCTTGGGAACAGGATTGCTATGTAACAGAAATCATGATTGTTACATATGTCATGCTATATATTTCTGAAAGTCATATGATGGGCAATAAACACATAAAATCAAGAAAATAAAGATGGCTTAAATAGCAACAGTAATAATAACTTACATTGAACATCTCAGCTATATTTGAAGGGACTCTTTGATTGGAAACCTACAACAAGTTTGCTTATGCCTGAAATATAAGTAAACATATACCTTTTCTTTTAATTTAGTTTCCAATTATGAGAAGAATTTTTGGACCTTTATGTTGACCTGTATACTTTCACGCCCTTCTATAAAAGAAACATCTCAAGGGTTATTACACATTACTGTAAATAGATTTTACTTGTTTATCAGAGATTCAAACTTTGCCCATTTTTGATATTACATGAAAACATTTATGAAAATATTTTGTTCTAATTACAGTGATACTGAAGAAGGGAGAAAACTTTTGGTGTGGTTGGCTATTCCCTTCCCATTGAAGATGTAACAGAGGGATGGAGGGAAGAAATGGAAGGAAAAATTTTAATATTATAATTTTAAAATATAGGAAATAATTAAAATATATATTTCATTATATAGATGTGGAAACACTGTTGCCCCTACACCTCCTCCTTCAACATCCCACAGTCAAGCTGACACTGAATTCCACCATGGTTTTTCCCCCTTATAGGGAACGAATTGCATTATTGGCTTAAATTAAGATCACTGGGGCCAGGCAGTGGTGGCAAACACCTTTAATCCCAGCACTTGGGAGGCAGAGGCAGGTGGATTTCTGAGTTCAAGGCCAGCCTGGTGTACAGAGTGAGTTCCAGGACAGCCAGGGCTACACAGAGAAACCCTATTTCAAAAAACAAAACAAAACAAAACAAAACAAAACAACAACAACAACCTCAACAACAAAACCCACCACTGGGAATTGGCTACTTAACACAGCTATTCTGTGTTTTATGCTCTCTGACAAAAGGCTATACCAGAAAGTTGTTACCCTGCAAAGAAATTAGATCTTACATAAATGGCTCCAGTGATGAAGCCAACCTCTACTAGACTTTCTTGGCCTATATACTACAGCTTAATTTCTAATGGCTACATTTAGATTTACATACAATAAATTTTAAGATAATATGGATATTCAAGGGAGGGTTTTCTGATGGTTCCTGTAATTTAGTGAGAAGTTATAAGCAATCTACTAACATAATTATTATATCAGTTTACAAGCCAGAACAGATGATTGCCCAAAGATCAGAGTTATTTCGCTTGGAAGATGGGACCATACAACACAATCATCCATCTCTTAAGCTTGCCCATTTTTCAACCTCCATCTTCCTCAAGAGTCTCTGTGCTCTGAAGGGTGCTTCATTTTTTTTTTTTTAATTTTCCAGCTATAGCAGTTTATTGAAATGTGAAGCACTTTTTACATAACTCAGTCTCTGGAAAAGAATTGTTGAAAATTCTGAAGAATTAGTATAATGTTGTACACATAGAAGCTGTAAGAACTTTAAACAGAGGATGGACAAAATGAGACAAATTCATTTGCTGTCATACTATAATTATAATTGTAATTATAATTGTAATTAGCTATAGGATTCCAGAGAAGATAAACTTTGTGAAGTACTTTGAAAGTCTATTTCTGTTCTGAGCAAGTGTCAGAAACTTCACAACTAATGAGATACTAGCATCAAATATGAGCAATATATACTAGAACTTTGGTATTTTTAATCTATTAGTATTAAGTGTTTTATCTACATATCACTTTTAATACTATAGAATGAGCATGAGGCACTAAGTTGTTTAAAAGTACAAGAATCAACATTTATTTTCCCTGAGCTTCATTCCCCAGAGGTCTGTAGTAGAGCTCTCCTTCATGTTCCCAGCCTGATTAAATTGATGGTCATGCTCCTGCTTCTCTCCTACTCCTCACTCTATTTTTCACCTTAGGCACCTTCTTCTTCATGTACTTTAGTTAAGCCTATAGAGGGTGGTTTCTCTAAGGTTATACATCATTGCTATCCTAGTGCAGAGAATGTCCATGCAAATATCTACATATTGTAAAATAATATATTTTTCTGGATGATATTTGTAACTACTGTCACTGTAGCAATTAGATATAACTCCCTAATAAGAATGCCTTAAAGCCTCTACTCATTTAAGATACACAAGTTTTCTTTACAGGTCTTAGTTATTCAAACTTGAACACATGCTATGCAATAGGGAAGGTGTAACTTAATTGACGGTTCATGTTGAAAAATTGGTAACATAGTGAGCAAGTAGCATTGGTTAAATTCCCAAACTAGAGATAGACTGTTTTCATGTATAGTAATTATCATAGATGTCTACTATGAACTTCTTGCCAGTCTTTAATTGTAGAAATAATGTTCCAATAACTTATTTGAAAATACAAGATGTGCAATTACTAAATGCCTTAGACTATCTGCAGTTTTAAAGATAATCCAATTATGACTTCTTTTGGTACTTCCATTGAAAGTTGTAGTAAATGACATCCTCGGAGAAGTTATAGAAAATATGAATATGGAGCATTGCTTTTCTTACATATGTGATCCTTAAGCCAAAGAAAACCATTTACAAGTTGTTTTTTGAGGGACATAAACTTGTGTATAGAAAAGTTGTAAGGGTATTAGCTAGATTTAAACATAATTTAGCACATATGTAGTAAATGAGAAAATATAATTTCAACTAAATTTTATACACAAGAAATGCAAATAATACTTAAAGTCAAAAAGCAGGTGGTTTTCAATACATCAGCCGAATATGGTTATTTGCATCTGTTGGGAGTGTCACAAGATGTGAGGAGGCATTGTGGTTCCAGTGATGACTTTTAGACCCCAGTGAGCAGCGCAGTGAGACATCAGAAGTATCAGAAGCACAGTGCATATATTAAATGAAAACCAATACAATAAATGCAACCTACATATGTTTCCAATCACAAACACAAGAGTAATTATGATTATAAATATTGAAGAACTGAACTAAGCAGTAACTGCAGAATAATGCATAAAGGAAGCAAGGCAATTCTTGTACAAAAATATAAGACACATGAAAGACAGGGGAATGCTGTTGTCTATGTGAAAAACACTGAATTATGAAGTATTCTCTTACAGATTAGCATAAATATAAAATTCCAAATAAATTCTTAATCTTTGATATAACATAAAAGTAGTCGTGTCTGACTTCTTAGAAACCTGTATGTTTATATTTTTAATTTAATTTTTCAAATACATAAAAAATAGCGCCTTATAGTAAAAACATATTCTTTTCAAATTCGTCATTATAATATCTGTGTTTATTACTGCAATGTAGAACTGCATTAGTTGGAACATGAATTGCTTACAAAGATCGCAGTCTTGAATTGAGCACCCATGTAAATACCTAAGTTATTATTAAAATAAAAAAATCAATTCAATTTCTTGTTCTAAGTTCGTTCAGATAGCATAGACTCACTAGGAATTCTATGCTGTGAAATCAGTTACTAGTACTGAGAGCACTAATATTAATTAATATATTACACCAGAATTTTTATAGAAGCTGGGTTGTTAGAAAGCTGGAACTTGGTTTAATGTAAGTCATTGATGTTTAGATGTATTCATTATGAAATTCCATTACGTATAGGAAATTGTTCAGAAAATAAATTATATCAAATAATCTAAAAGTAGCCACAAACAAAAATGTAAAGCTATTAATATCACTTTCTAACATTTATAATATTCAAATTTGTTGGTTAGAATCTCACTATTATGAAATTTCTGAAATCCTAAATCTATTACATATTAAGTCCATACCATTCCAAAGCCTTTATATTTTACTTTGGGTCCTATGGTCAAAGCCAATACTGACCCAACTAAGAGAAGCCAACTGTAAATATTCACAGTTTGGTAAACACTTTCCCTATACAACGTATTTAAAACCAAGACATTCTCTCACTTCTACAAGGTTAAAGAACACTTTGGATCACGTGACTCAACTAGCCAGCCGGGTGAGCGCCCGGGCTGGGCGGTGGTGCGCCACTTCCGACTACGTCGTGCTCGCTTCAGCTTCCGGGGCACGCGGCCTCGGCTCCCGGCCTGTGTTCCGGCAGGATGGAGGAGGCCGCGCTCGGCGAGGTCGAACTCCACGGGTCCCTCTTGTCGGCCGAGGCGCTGGAGTCGGAGCTGGAGGCGCGTGCGGAGGAGCGTCGCGTCGCGCGGGAGGTGCTGCTGCGGCTGCTGCTGCCATACATAGGACGGTCCGATGTGCCGCCGCGGACACCGGGGAGCGGCTTCCCGCACCTCCAGCTCCTGGACGTGAGCGGCAACGCTCTCACTGTGCTGGAACGGGAGCTGCTGACGCTGAGCGGCCTGCGCATGCTGCTGGCCAGCAACAACGGGCTCTGCGGCCAGGGCTTGTTGCCCAAGGGCCTGGTCCAGTAGCTGCTCTGCCGCAGCCTCCAGGTACTGTTATGGGTGCTCAGAGGCAACTGCTTCCGGGAGCTGCCCGCCTTGCGTGAGCTTCAGACCCTCAGCCTGGGCAGCAACCAGCTGCATAGCATCCCCGCTGAGATCGAGAATTTGCAAAGTTTAGAATGTTTATACCTTGGAGAAAACTTCATTAAAGAAATCCCGCCAGAATTAGCAAATCTGCCTTCTCTGAATTACTTGGTGCTGTGTGACAAGATCCAAAGTGTGCCTCCTCAGCTCTCACCGTGAGTAGTCGCGGCCATAGACACAGACATCTATTGTTAGGAACCACTGGAAGGAATTAAGAATATGCCAGTAATCTCAGCCCAAGAGAGGTGAAACAGGATAACCTTTCTTTCAAGACCAACCTGGACTACATAGTTGCATTCGCTTGGATCCCTCAGTGGGCACAATAACTTTCTGACATACCTGTCTTGAGAGATCCTTAACCTTATTCACCTGGAAGAGTTGAGGAAACCCATTGGTTGTTCATTTTGTTAGAGATTTAACATATGACCCTCAAACTCTGCTGGAATTAGCTGCAAGGACAATTAAGATCCGAAGTATTTCTTACACTCCCTATGATCTTCCTGGGAATCTTCTTAGATACTTGGATTCAGTCAGTAATTGTCCAAACCCAAAGTGTGGTGGAATCTATTTTGACTGTTGTGTCAGACAAATTAAGTTTGTGGACTTCTGTGGGAAGTACTGCCTCCCCTCATGCACTATCTGTGTTCTCCAGAATGCTCCTCCCCCTGCAGCTCTGCCTCACACAGCTCCAGGTCCCAGAGTGAGTCTGACTCAGAAGATGAAGCCAGTGTAGCTGCACACAGAATGTAGAAAGTTCTTCTTGGTTGAGCAGCAGTGGGTATAGAAAAATATTAAACACTGAACAGAAATGACATAAAAAGAAAATGGGTCTTGAAGTTGATTGGAGACCTGAGCATTTTCTTCTTGAATGTCCACATGGGACAAGACTTGCCATGAGATGAAAGAACAGTTTTGCATTCTATCTACACACTCGGCAGGAATGAGTCCAGTTCCATGTTTAGATTCTTTTGTGTGTAATTTATTGTGGATGGTAGTTCAAAATTTAGCTGATTGGTCACAATTTTCATGTAAGTCTTTGAAGAAACACTAGCAGAACGGTTCATTCTGAAGAACAGTCATGTATGTAATCAGCCGGAAGTGACGTCTCCCGGGACAGCTGAGTTGAATGAAGAGGTCATCACAGTTCTGTTACCAGGGTTGTCCTGACTTATGCTGAACTCTACACATAAGTAAAATGAGCCTTCTCCTTGTGTTACCCCTGGACTGTTGAAAGCCTTTCTGACCAACTAACTGGACAGTAAGGACTATAACTTTTAAGTGGAATATTTAAACCGGCTCTTGTTTTGTGTGATTGTTACTAACTTTATAGCAATGATGTGTTATAGCGCCTTAATCCTAGAAAGATTATGGAAGCTTATTATAGAATTCTTTCAGAGCAATCTACAACCTGACACTGTGCAAAACACTTGGAAATACACCTTAACCAACTAGTTGAACAACAGTATAGATAATACCTGAGTTCTGAGGGCCTGGAACTCTGTAGAATGGGCTGGCCTGGAACTCAGACCTTCCAGGTGGCAATTCCAGGGGACTCCCTCTCCCTAGTTGTTGATATTACAGGTTTATACCACCATCTGCTTCCATGGCCATCTTAACTTCATTTTTGTTAACTGCAATGATCTCTTCTAACTAAAGTCTTGATCTGTCTATTCACCAAAAGACAGAATAATAGTTTTAGACCAAAAAAACCTAGATGACAAATAGTCTAAGAATACTTGCTTTACAATATTAGACTAAATGAGGAAAAATTGGACATAGCTGTGCACACCTCCAGACCAGCATTTGAGAGGTATAGAGGCAGAAGATGAGGACTTCAAAATTAATCTAGGCCCCATAGTAAATTTGAGGCCAACCTGGGCTACACACCTGAAAACTTGCCTCAATGTGGAAGAGGCTGGATTTTAACATTCAAGTGTGTCTCCTTTGTTCCTCTTGTTTACTAAACCAATACTTCTTTCCTCTACATTTAAAAGAAAAACTACAGCTAAATAAATGTGAAAGTGAAGCAGAGCTCATTATGTTCAGCCACGGTAGAGTAGTTCACAGAGCTAGTATAACCATTGAACACTAAAAAACATGATGAGAAAACATTGTATCCTTCAGATGTGGAAGAAAAATAGTAATGCAAATCATTGTCATTGGAAATTAATAAATTTTACTACCTAGTTGATTAGGCAATTAAAAAACACTAAAAGTATAAGCTAACATTAAAAAATATATAACTCTTACTGCCGATCATTAACTATCCTGTAATAACAGGAAGCCTAGTTGGCAAGTGCAAAAGTAGTTTCAGATTGCGTTAAGGCATCAGGTGATCTCTTAAAGAATGCTTTATTAGAAGCCAACTGTATGCTCAGATTATTTGTGTGTTAGGTTTCTTGTGTGTATTATTTTTATTAGAATATACTAGCAGGTTCTAGGGTAATTCAGGGTTTGTATGTGTATTTGTATTACCTCATGAAACACAAGAGTTTCATGACTGCAGTTGTGAAACGCTGCTATAGTGAGTCCCCTTACCTTTTCCTTGGAATAGTGTAGAAAGATTATATATATATATATATATATATATATATATATATATATATATATATTTTTGATTTAGAAATTTTCTTCCTGTGTTTATAGAAGTGATGTTTCTACTGCTAATGTAATTGTATGATAGACAGTATCAAATCTTTGTTTATTTCATCAAGTAAACATCTCTAAGCTGCTAATTGAAAGGTTGGGAAAAGCAAAGATGACTTGTAAATGCTTTGTAATTAGATCATTTAAGTTAAGCAACACTAAACATTTTCATGGAAAATGCTCAAATTGACGGGACTATATTCTTCTGGATTAAATACTTGTACTTTATTGATTGATAGTCATCTTGACTTAAGTAATAGTTTGAGTAGCCTGTTAATCATATGTAGCCTTTCTATCCTCCTAGAAAGTATATCATTTCTTCTTTTATAGTTGTAAATATTCCAGCCTAGAGATAGATTGTAGCCTATGCCATATAGATATATCCTATGGTGTTCTTTCAACAAAGTGTTTATTGTGGTTCTTTATGTGTATAGTTAAAGTCTATGAGCAGTGTGCCAGGTCAGTGTACAGCTGTCTTTTGGGCAGGGGTAGTGATGCTAGGAATAGGTACAGGGCCTGGTGCATGTTAAGCTTCATTCCACAGCTGGCACAGGTTGCTTGTAATAAAATCTGCAGTTAGCTTTTACATGTTTTAAAACTCATCTTTAGCCTTATCTTTTACAGAAGTTGTTAGTGATTTCTAATTTTTTCTTCTTTCTTTTTCATGTTTTTTTAAACTGATGGTTAGATATCAGCTCAGTGTGATAGGAACTGGCCATCTAGCAGTAAGACGAACATCTTCTGGAGTCAGCAGACTGCTAAATGGTAGTTGGCCTCACAAGTTATAAGTTGCATGTTTATCTAGCTAATGAATGCTTAGAGTTTCAGAATCAGCAAGCTCTAATTTTCCTTACACAGTTATTTTTTTTCTGAGACAGTGCCTGGCTGTGTAGCTCAGACTAGCCTTGAACTTGCTATGTAGCTCAGTCTGGTTTGCTTATGTTAATTCCTGCCTTTGCTTCCTTTGCTGAGAATACCATGTACCTTGCTCAATATTTTATCTAGTAACGTGCCAAAGGTTCCTCTTGGTCTAAAAATCTTGATATTTAAAATTTTATTGCCAATATTAAAAATAAGCATGCATTGTAAATTGTACTTGAAATATGTGACATTTTGGGGTGATGTAAATATAAGTAAAAGCCAGCCCTTAAGAGTGCAGCACGCCATTGCAGACCAGTTCTAACACATGCTGAAATAGTGGGTTTAAATGAAGAATCAAGAAGAGGTTGTTTGTAGGAAAGTTAGATGAAACAAATCTTTTAAAGCAACAAGGGGTAGGGAAAGAGAAGTTGTAGGTACCCAGGCAAATCCCTGAGCTAGTAAGGCCCTGTAGACTAATAATGAACTGTTTTAAAATTAGTGTGTCAAGTGGCATACTATTATTATCTAAAAATCTTATCACTAAGTTTATTATTATTATTATTATTATTATTATTATTATTATTATTATTATTAATTCCTGCTGCTGGGAAGCTGTTCACATCGCTCCTCATAAGGGAGAGCCAGTGAGCTGTAGGCTTTCTTCAGCCTTGCTCTTCCCAGAGTTGGAAAGTAGTCCCTCCTTGACCTGGTGTTTATAATAGAGCAGGTAGCCTTGGTTAATGTTTACCTTTTCATTGTGTTTTTTTAAAATATACAAATCAAGTGTTTAGTAGTAGCTATTTACATATAAAATACATGTTTATTCTCTTAAGTATCCATGTGAGTGTTTGTAGATACAACTTTACCAGTAAACATATATGTGTAAGATTATTTAGCTGCATTTAGTTTTAAATGATTTGTCTTTTTTCTAAAAGTAGACATTTTATTATAAGCATTGCTCTTTGTTTAGTCTAAAATATTGAGTTTTTAATTTAGACTAGGCATATAACACAGTGAAGGTGCTGTGTAGGCTTTTAGGCAGCATGACTTTTAGCACATAGTTCCATATCAATATTTAAAAAGACGTGTTTATTTAGCCTTCACTAGCTGTACATTAGGCATATAATGTTATGTAACATTAACTTAGAAGTGTGCAGTTTTATATTTCTATCCTAGTGTGATCTTTTTAATAGTATAGTAAGTAGCAATGTCCTTTGTGGTCTGAAAGTGCCTAAGTCTTTCATTGAGACTTAAGCGTGGGAAAGAAAGTATATGATAAATTGTTGGCAAGAATTGTGTGATCTGTATTTGACTTGAGGGAGAAAGACTGCTCCTGAGAGGTTCCTTTGCCCACAACAGGGCCCACTGTCTGTGTGGAGGGAATCTGGGGAGGGAATCTTAGTCACACTGTGTCAGAAGATCAGAGCCTTCCAGAATCAAGGGTGGAGCTCTACCACCACCACCCTGACCCCTGGTCAAATGGTGTATCTTTTAAATAGTATTTTATTTAAAATGTATATGCTACCACAAAGGATAAGAGAATTTCCACCATCTTATGAAAATATTGTCACTGAGGTCTAGCATGTTTCAGCAACAGTTTTCGTATAGGTCAAAAAGGGGGTACTTTCATATGAATTAAAAATCTCCATTCTTTTTATATTTTTTTGTGATCTATATTTACTAAGAATTGAATTAAGCACTCCACTAACTCACAAAAGTTGAGCATTTAGAAGGTGGTTTTTATGGGTGCTGCTAGGCTTACTTTAGTCAGTCTCAATGATTGATATAATATTCAGTCTCATGTATGTATTAAATCTAGTGGCTTAATGAAGGCTGTTTACAGGCAGAAAACTGCATTCATCAAAATATACTTGATTCTTTTGGCCATAAATAAATGGAATATAATTGTATTATTTAAAACTCTAGCTGGGGAGTCTTAGATGAGTTGGCATTAGTGTTTGTTGGCATTGGAGCCGTAACTAAGTGGGCTGGTTTTGTGTATGGGGATGGTTAAGAGACTCACTGTGCACAGTTGACATGGTTAGCACTTCTGTACAGAGATGGTTAAGAGACTCACTGTGAACAGTTGACATGGTCAGCACTGCTGTACAGAGATGGTTAAGAGACTCACTGAGCACAGTTTACACAGTCAGCACTGCTATACAGAGATGGTTAAGAGACTCACTGTGCACAGTTGACATGGTCAGCACTGCTGTACAGAGATGGTTAAGAGACTCACTGAGCACAGTTTACACAGTCAGCACTCCTGTACAGAGATGGTTAAGAGACTCACTGAGCACAGTTGACATGGTCAGCACTGCTGTACAGAGATGGTTAAGAGACTCACTGAGCACAGTTGACATGGTCAGCACTACTGTTGTGAGAAACAGTGGTACCCCACTAGTCACTTTCTAACAGTTGTATCTAGACTTGTGTTGAGATGTGTCACATTTTCAGCCCACTTTGTGTGTATGAGAAGCAAAAACATAATGGCAAAGCTTTTAAAATAACAAATATTAGCTTTTTAAAGTTGGGAATTTCAAAAACAACAAAAGATGCTGAAAATATGTTACCTTTTTCTTTGATCAAATTATTACATATGCTCTGACATCTTAATTTTCTGTACTTAAAGTCTGTGTATTGGAAATATCTGTATAAGTATATACATAATTATAATGTAACTCAGAAATATGATTCAACAGTGGAGTTTGTTTTCTGGAAAAACTATAATCCTGTTGTATTAAATTTATTTTACTTTATTATGGCTAGTATTGTAAAAAATATGTTTAAGCTATTATAAATTCTTGTGCCTCTTCCCCCAAAGGATATTAAAAAATATGATTTTATATTAAATTTATGTATTTTCTTCATAAATTTTGCCTTAAACATTGTGCCTTGTTTTATTAAATTGTTTTATTCAAATCCAATTCTGGCTTTTGTAAAACATTTTATTCTAAACAGACATTTACTTTTTTAAAAAAGTTCTTATAATGCTTGTATTTGGTATATCACTGCTTATCTGTTAATTAACTTTATTGAATATACAACTGCAAACATTAAGTATGTTTTAGTATTTACAGTTATGTGCTAGATAAAAGAGAAAATAAAGTTACATTGTGTTCCTCTCTGAACAAATAAAAAAGATGGAATAAAATTTTGTGCTTGAAATTAAATAAAAGCCAAGCTTCCTTTAATCCCAGCACAGAAGGGCCCAACTCAACTGAAGCCAACCCATTCATTCTATAGGGAAAGTGTCAGTCCATTGAAGCCAAAAGAAATAGGACAATGTTTCAAAAAACGTAGACTGTCTACATATCATTGTGTTGGGCTATATGCATTGTATATATTGGTTAATGTGCGCATGGATGTGACATGTGTACACAGACATGAAGGGGCAAAGATCAAGTTCCCTTAGCTTCCTTTAGTGATATGTATAGTAAAGTCTTTATGTCTGGCTATATGAGTGGAATGTTTCAGCAAGAACTTTGCTATGTTTAGGCCAATTTGTAGAGGCTGAAAGAGATTGTTTTGAGACTGTTTGAACCTTGAAGAAATAGTGTCTCTCTCTCTCTCTCTCTCTCTCTCTCTCTCTCTCTCTCTCTCTCTCTCTCTCTCTCTCTCTCTCTCATCTACACTTTTTGCTGCATGAGAACTTGTAGCTCTACCAATCTTGGTCTTGGGAAAAGTTGAAGTTCTTACTTTTGACTCTGAGTAGCCATAGTCAGAAGCGGCTGAGATGTTCATGGATTGTTTGCTCTCATGGCCAGATAACTTTTGTACTTGGAAACTTCCCCAGCCCCAGATAACCTTGTATAATGTTTAAATAAAGTAACTGGAGTGAGGCAGGGTGTCAGGGTTTTTGAATAAGGCTAAACCCCTCTGCTCCTTGACAAAATGAAGGCTTAGCATCTTGGTGAGCTCCTCTCTCTACTGTGGTACCTATGACCAACATCAGCCAATATCTTCCTCACCTGATCTCCAAGGAATTTTTTGATATTTTATTATTAAACCATATCATATATTTCATCAAACATGTCACAAATCAATATAGACTTGTTATACTGGAATTACAGATAGAGAATGTCATGTTGATTTATTATTTTTATTTATATGCAGATTCAATGCACCTGAACATTAATTAGTCTTTGCACTTCACAGCATGCAGATTATAGACTAATTTATCTCTCCAGTTTGAGCAGTTACATATAAGTTAGAGTTATATTATGTTGAGTTCATTGCTGGGTGCCACATCCACCCCAGGGCTCGGGCCACTGGGAAAGGCGGAATGTGGCAAGTTTGACTATGCTCACCCCACACCACTGCCTGGGCAGGTGTCAGGCTGAGAGAAGCTGCAAGACACCTCCCTGGGGGTGGGGAAATGTGGCCTGGGGTCCTGGGAACTACATGGAGCTGGCTTGGGAGTCTCGGGCCTGCGGTGAGCTGAAGACCAGCTGGTTCTCAGGCTCTTAGGCATACCAGACATCCATGGATGCCATGGAGGAGCCAATAATAGAGTGGAGGCCCATTGGCTGGATCTTGCCTGGGGCGGAGGGGGAACAGGTGAGGGAGGAGCCCGGCTGGGTCCTGCCGGTGACCTAGTTGTAGGTTTGTTGGAGGGTAGCATGGCTTGGTGGAGACCTTGGCTGGGAGTGTGGGAGACTAGACGCAGCTCTTTAGAAGAAGGCCTGGTTCATAGTTCCTCACAGTGGATCCCTGATGAAATGAGACAGTCCATGGTTTTAAGACATTTATTATCATGATGGAGAGTGGCAATGTGTAAAACCATACCCCACTTTCCCAGGGCGGGCCTGAGGTTAAATACCTTTTGCAGGGAGAAGTGTCTAAGAAGGGGAGTTTATTGACTAAGCCTCCAGGTTCCTCATTAAAATGGAGATCTGTCTTGAGGCTATGTGACCACATGTTCTTTATCTGTGGAGGGGCTTGAGGCATTGCTTTTATGTGACTGATGGCCACAAACCTATGGAGAGCTGCAGCCTCATGTCAGGAGCCTGGGGCCCAGGAACATGGCAAAATATCTACTGTTCCTTGCATGGTTATCCCCTGCTGTGGACCCCCTGCTGGGTCACCTGGGTTTTAAACCTTAACTCAACTAGAAATCAGGTTGCCTTTCATAGTCCTACAATATTACAAACGGATAAACTGTGTAACAGATTTTATATATATATATATATATATAATATTTTATATATTTATATATATTTTATATATAATATTTTATATATTTATATATATTTATATATAATATTTTATATATTATATATATAAAATCAAGATATATTTCAATTAATATAACAAACACTTTTTGAAAAGTACATTATATACCACAAGGGTCTATGATCTTGAGACAAACTATAGGACTCAATGGTCATAATCAAATGTGAAAAAAGAATATTTGTAAACTAACTTTCATAATACCAACAGAGCAGTGAAGGTACAAATGTCAAGTTAAGTACATATACACTGAACTCTGTGCTTAGCAGCATCTTGATTTTATCTTATACTTTTAATTTATTTTATTAAAATGTCAAGTATGAGTATTACATTTCTAATAGTTCTTCCTCTCTAGAGAAGAACACAATTTAAAACTTCTTTTTGTCTTCCAAGGTCAACGAAATTCATGACCTAATCTATTTTAATTTTTTAAAGGCTGGATATGTGTATTAGCAATACTGAATCTCAAACATTTAGCCCATGTACCACTTTCATGATTTTCTGTTTATTAATAAAGATTGAGATACATGAAGGAATGCTATAATATTTTCTGTCCATTTAAAGACAGGTCAGGCAGGTATTCAAAGATATTCCTGAAAGTAAAGAACTAACATATAATTTAAAACCAATAATTTAATAAAAGAATATAAAAGGAAAGTTCTTGTAAATATACTGGAGAAAGCAAGCCAGCAAAGCTGGAAAATTTAAACCAGATTTCAATGAAGACATTAGACAAAAACATCATATTAAGATTAAATTAAAAATTAATACTTTACAGGGCCCACATAGAAAATGTTTTAAAAATGTCATTATGTGAACTGGAGGATAGTATATATTTCAAAAACTTACAATTGTTTCATAATAAGAGACTCAGCAAATTGAAAAAAGAGATGAAAAATTTTAAACCAAGATCTATAAGTAAAGACACATGGCACCATTTTAACTTAAGAGGCTCCGTTTTCTAGATTAAAAAGGAAAGAAAGAAATACAAATGTATGTTCTCTGCACATGTCTACTCAATATATATGTTCTAAGGCTACTGTTGCCAGTTGTATTAGGTAAGGAAATAATATAAGAAATCCTGTTTTTAGTATAGCCTTTTTATCAGTAATACATATAACGTAGTATATATGCTTTTGTGGTGAAGGATTTATTTAAAAATGTTCTACAACACTCCTAGTAGAGTTTTATTTGTAAGCTGTGGAAACATTCCTGCAAGCTGTGATATAAATGGTATCTTTGTAATGGAATTGTAAAAGTATTTTAAGAAAGTAATTATTAGACTGTTTAAGTATATTTACACTGTGAATGCTTTCTACATAAAATAAATCATCCCTGTCAATATAAAAATATACTATCATTAGTAGAATCGTACAAATGTCAGGCAGAGCTCATGTATTCTTGTGGAACAGTATGGAATAAAATTGAGCAACCTGGGTGGTTAGTATACCCATGATACAACTCACAAACCATATGGAGCTTAAGAAGAAGGAAGAGCAAAGTGTGGATGTGTCAATAATACATTGAAGGGGGAACAAAATTATCATTGGAGGTAGATGGAGGGAGGGACCTTGCAGGGAGATGGGAGGATAAGGAAAAAATGTGGGGCAGGGTATGGTATTGGAAGGGACAGGAGAGAAGTACAAAAGGTCAGAAAATCCATTAAAAATATGTAGCAGTGGGGGATGAGGAACTGGGGGTAGCCACTAGAAAGTCCCAAATGCCAGGGAAGTGAGAGGCTCCCAAGACCCAACAAGTATGACTTTAGCCAAAATATGCAACAAAGGGGAGCTAGAACCTATAGAGACCACCTCCAGGAGATAGCACTCATTCATCCCATCTCAAAATTTTTAACCCAAAAATGTTCCTATCCAAAGGAAAGACAGGGACAAAAATGGAACAGAGACTGAAGGAAGAGACATCCAGGACCTCCCCACCTAGGGATCCATCCCCTCCACAGACACCAAACCCTGACACAATTGCTGATGTCAAGAAGTTCTTGCTAACAGTTGCCTGGTATGGCTGTTCTCTGAGAGGTTCTACCAGCACCTGACCAGCACCTGAGGCCCGGACCCCAGTTGAAGAGCTAGGGGAAGGACTGAAGGAGCTGAAAGAGATTGCAACCCCATAGGAACAATATCTACTAACCAGACCACTGAGAGCTCCTAAAAACTAATTCACCAACCAAAGAGGGATCCATGGCTCCAGATACATACATAGCAGAGGATGGCCTTATAAGACATCAATGGGAGTGGAGGCTCTTGGTCCTGTGGAGGTTTGATGCCTCAGTGTAGGGGGATGCTAAAGTGGTGAGGCGGGAGAGGGTGAGTGGTTGGGGGAGAACTCTCATAGAAACAAAGAGGAGGGGGAGAGGGAGGATGGGATGGGGGAGTTGTGGGAAGGGGGATATCATTTGAAATGTAAATTAATAAAAATGATTTCTTAAAAGGATTCAAGAAGATCTTCAGGGTCTGGGTTCTTAAGAGCTAACAGAGACTGAGCATGCAGGGGCTGGACCTAGGCTAAGCCCCCTTCCTATTTGTAGCAGATGTGCAGCTTGGATTTCATGTGCTTTCCTAACAATTGGAGTGGGTATTGTCTCTGTCTCTTTTGCCTGCCATTGGATCCCCTTCCCCTATCTGGACTGCCTAGTTGGGCCTCAGTGGTAGAGGATGTGAATAGTCCTGCTGAGACTAGATGTCCCAGGGTGAGATAGTATATGTCTTAGTTAGGGTTTCTATTCCTGCACAAACATCATGGCCAAGAAGCAAGTTGGGGACGAAAGGGTTTATTGAGCTTACTCTTCCTCGTTGCTGTTCATCACGAAAGGAAGTCAGGACTGGAACTCAAGCAGGTCAGGAAGCAGGAACTGATGCAGAGGCCATGGAGGGATGTTTCTTACTGCCTTGCGTCCCCTGGCTTGTTCAGCTGGCTTTCTTATAGAGCCCAAGACTACCAGCCCACAGATGGTACCACTCACAAAGGACCTTCCCCCCTTGATCACTAATTGAGAAAATGCCTTACCACTGGATCTCATGAAGGCATTTTCTCAACTAAAACTCCTTTCTCTGTGATAACTCTAGCTTGTGTCAAGTTGACACACAAAATTAGCCAGTACAGCATACAAGGCTGCCTTTCCCTTCTCTGAGGAGAAGGGGAGAGGGTAATGGTAGACAGGGGTTTCTAAGCAATGATCTGGGAGGAGAAGAGGGGACAGGGCTGAAACTGGGACATAAATTAAATGAAAAATAAATTATTGAAATAAAAGGAAAAAATGTTCCCTCATCTAGTGATTAGTGCATTAAAACAACTTTAAGATTATCATGATAACTATGAGAATAACTTCATTAACTATTTAATGAAGTTATTATAACTTCATTGCTATTTTATGGTGGCTTAACAACCATTTAAATATGATTTTAACAGTTATATGGGGAGAAAAGAGCATTCAGTCTGGTCTATTCTCAGTTCCTTTATTGTATGTCCCTCTCTACTTGAATACTTGGCAAATAGTGTAGGTTTTTTTTTTCTTTGATAAAAATGGAACAAAACGTTTTTATCATATTATATTTGCCAATTATGTACTCATAATTTTTTCTGTGCATCAAATATATACTCAGTTACAGTTAGTCCTGTGAAGGGTGAAAGGATCTTGCCCTATTCTGTGGTAATGATTTAGATTACTCTAATATTATTTCTCTGAATTATTAGATCCAGCTTCTGTGACACCTCACAGATAGTTTTTCAGGTAGCTTTAAACCCAGTCTTCTCAGTAAGTCTTATTTTGGAACTGCATAGCACAGGGTCACCTGTGCCAATGGTATCACATTATCACAAGTGTATTATATGTTTCTCTTAATTCTGTGAAAGTGTAACTCACTGACTCTTTGTCACTAACAGATTCTGGTTCCTTGTGATAATATATACTTTTTTTCTGTCAGTCCACCTTGCCATAATTTTGTGAGATGTACCTGATATAGGAATACATTCATGTTATACAGTTTGACAATATACCCATAAAAGTAAAAAGAGTCAAATGGAATCATATACTTGTTAAAAGATCTCACATACTTGTTCCAAGGTAAATTATTCCTGTTCTTTTATATACATTGATATTCTTCCTCTGGTATAGAATACATTCCAAATTATTATTTTTCCTCCATGTTAAAAATATGATATGTAAATATTTGTTTTTATATGATGAAATCAATTGTTTACCTAAGTTACTTTGTTAATATTGTTTTTTTCTGATGATGTTTTAAAGAGTACAAATATCCTCCCAATACTTAATTTTCTATGCTTTTAGGACTGGGTATGTAAAATAAAATATCTATATGAGAGTGACACAAAGTAAGTAGCCTCAATAAATACTTAATACATGCTGCATAATAAAATCACTTAGTTAATTATATAGATTATGGTACAGGAATTATGACTTGAATCTTTAAAGAATGTATGCACTGAGAATATACTTGTGCATAAAGTTGACTTATATTCCCTATTATGGAGATTGGCAATCATGGCAGCAACATTTTGATCATAATTGTCCCTTGTGGTCCCACTACCATGGAAGGGTATGTTGGGATCCTGAACTTTTCAAACACTGTTTAAACTTTGTGGCCATTAAATTAGCATGTTCTTTGTGTATTTCTTCCTTGATGCACTGTGTTCCAAATGTGCAAACTAATAATAACACAAACTATCTGCAGTCACAACCACTCTTCCTTTCCATCATTACAGATCTGTGGCACTAGCACCTTGGGTATTCATTACTGTTGTAGTGTGAGAATGTACCTCATGATATGACACGATTGAAACAATGAAGCTGTCTTAATGGATGACCATGTTTCACAGGGTAAATTAAATGGCTTCCCAAGCTTTGTTAACATTGTCCCTAGACATAGCACAGCCCAGAAGGAAGCAGAGACTGAGACAACGGTGACCATACATGCATCTGCAAGATTTTGTACTTTTCTAGCTCATGTACAGTGTCTTCTTTCAGTAACCATCATAGTTCCCTAAAGAGGACTCATTGATCTCTGTCTCCTTGTTTCTTTACTCATAAAGTACAATCACCTTGCCTGTTTACAACATTTTGTAAATAAATAATTTAATTGATTTATGAAAATCATGTGGTGTAAATGGTCTTTTTTTGTACTATTGTTGATAAAATGGCCACAAATTCATTTTAAATTTACTTGACTTTTTTTTACAGTTGAGATTTGTAGATTTTTTTAAGCAAAGTCATATATTTTATATAGGTTTATCTTTATAAAATATAATTGCATGATTTAAAACAACACAAACACCTCAATGTTTATCTATAGATTACCAATTAAAATTGAACCTATTATAATATGCTTTATCCATTAATGTGATGCTTCAAAATGTATGCATTTTTGTATGTGTGTCAATGTGTGTGTGTGTTTGTGTGTGTGTGTGTGTTCCTGTGTCTGTGTTCATATATCCACAAAGAATTTTTTGTGCATAAATATAATTAGCTATACAATTGTAAAGAATATATCTTTAATATTACACAATTACATCTTAAATTTAAAGAAGATACCATGAGATATTATTATACTAGATATCATCATCTACAGGATTACTGAGTTCATGCCCTGGACTAGACAAATAATTGAGTATTTGGAAGTTAGAATTCTGAAGTTTTGAAATTATTTCCTTGGGCCATCTGTTTCCTTTTGTTTCTCCTATTAATCTGTTTTGATGTCAGCCTCATGTGATCCTTCAGTTTTACCTTGAAAAATTTACAATACAATGGGCTGCATTTCAGGAGCCAGATATTACTTGTCATGGTTAGCTATACCCTTCTATTTGGCCTTATTTCTTCTTCTCAGAGAACCACACCAGCAGCTGTTACAGGAGGTAGCAGTGACTGTTCTAGTTAATTTGTGATTGGAGTGGGCAGAGTGTAGGAGTTATTCATCCAAGAGTATAGGAAAAGAACCATTAAAGGGTACACTTCTGGGTTACAGTCGGGGTTGTGGAAAAACAACCAGATATCTTTTATGGGGTCTTTTCAGAATTAGAGCACAAGCTTTATTTTTCTTCTCTATCATCTCTAAGCTTCTAATTTTTATTGGAATTGTTTAACATTTCATTATATAACCTTTACCTTTATAATACTAGAAAAATGACAAGATGTAGGCGGTATTGAGTTCCCTTAGAGAGTTTCTCCTCAGGTGCCCCAGAGTATAGTACATCATATATGTATTGGAACATGGTTATAGGGGATTTTACTAATAGAAATTTATTGGGCTGCACACAGACCAAATAAATGAAAAATACTTCTAAATAATTTTAGTGAAATAATCTAACAAGTGGTGCAACATTTTGACATTCATTGTTGGAGAGTTTTTGGTTTTGTTTTAATTTTTGGAAAAGGGTCATTTTATATCTTAAGAGTTTTGCAGGCAAATTGATGGAACTAGAAAATATCATTATGAGTGAGGTAGTTCAGATCCAAAGGGACATGCATGGTATGCACTCAATAATAAGTGGATATTAGCCAAAAATGTACAGAATACCCAAGATATAGTCCACAGAAGTCAAAAAGTTCAACAAGATGAAGGGCCCAAGCAAGGACAGCTCAGTCCCACTGGGGAGAGAGAAGAAAGCAATCACAAGGAGGGAGAGAGGGAGAGACTTGGGAGGAAAAGGGACTAGGGGGTGAGAGGGGAACATGATCTACTATTGGGTTGGGGGAAAGGACTGAAGGCCTTAGGGCCAGCAGAAAGAATGTAAACAGGCAACCTCAGGAGGTAGGAGGTTGGAGGGACCCTCCAGAATGTACGAGATACCTGGGAGGTGAGAGACTCTCAGTGCTCAAAGAGAGGGACCTTAGATGAACTGCCCTACAGTGGAAAGAGGGGACTTGTAGAGTCCACCTCCACCAGAAAGAAAAGGCATCAAGTGATGGATAGGATTGCCATCCCACAGTCAAACTCTGACCCATAATTGTTCCTGTCTGAAAGAAATGCAGGGATGGAAATGGAGAAGAGTCTGAGGAAAAGAAAGTCAAGCAACATCCCAAAGTAAGATCCAGCTCAAGGGGAAGCCCCACGGCCTGACACTATTACTGAGGCTATGGAGTGATCACAAAAAGGGACCTATCGTGACTGCCTTCTGAAAGACCCACCAAGCAGCTGAATGAGTCAGATGCAGATATTTGCACCCAGCCAATGGACAGAAGCTGCTGACCCCTGTGATTGAATTAGGGAAAAACTGGAAGAAGCTGAGGAGGAGGGCGACCCTGTAGGAGGACCAGCAGTCTCAATTAACCTGGACCCCCAGGATCTCTCAGACACTGGATCATCAACCAGGCAGCATACACCTGCTGGTATGTGGCCCCCAACACATATACAGCAGAGGACTGCCTGGTCTGGTTTCAGTCAGAGAAGATGAAGCTAACCCTTAAGAGACTGGAGGCTCCAGGGAGTTTAGTGTTCTGGTGGGGTGGGGGGTGGGGGTAGTGACATCATCGTGGACACAGGGGGGACAGGGAGGAGGTATGTGATGTGGAACAGTTGGAGGATAGACTGGGAGGAGAATAAATTCTGGAGTGATAAAAAAATGATACACTCAGTGATACACACCCTATATGACAGATATATCTATCAAGATGATCCTTGAAACTAATAAATCTTCCACCACCCACTGTACAATGTTCCATTAAAGATTGCTTAAGTCTCCTACTTGTTGAGGATCCAGTTTTATTCTTTAAAGGACTTATTTTTCAAACCATGAACCTTTGAACTAAAGTTTATGAAATATAATGTAATAGGGAAGGTAGATAATAATTGCCAATTCATTTGAAAAAGTGAGTAGCTTAATGAACAAAATCATTGGATGAATTTCAAAACTAGGCATAAATTGTTTTCACCTTTATTGATTTTTCATAGGTATCTTATATAAACTTCATGTCATTCTTTAAAATATTCCATAATACCATTAGCAAAATTAGCACAGAATTAACATTCTTTCATTTTTTCTCCTTAGACAATAATGCTCAACACAAGTCTTGCCAGCTTTGCAATCTAGAAATTCAGGTACATATCTTCTTCTGTTTGCCTCTTCTGTTATTTCATTCAGATTTCATTCCAATTATAGCCATTGTTTGTGTACTAGGCATTCCATTCTAGAGGTTTAATCCACTGAGGGACTCAACCTTTATAAATGCCTTGCCACATGAGAATTTTGAACAAAGACTATAAACCTATGCTAATCTACACACACTGACTGAATCCAGTTCTTTCATAATCTTGCTGCAAAATATACTGTCATTCCCAATGACCAAAGTGTGGTACTTTGCCTTTCTCCTACTTGGTTCCCTCAGGCATTCCTATCATGACTCTAGTATTGTTCTCTAGCTTGTGCCTATTATTGGAAATTCTCTGATAATGTACAATAACATTAACAGCTGACATAAATCATTGATCAGGAACTGACTCACCTTGAACTACCTCAGTTTTTGCCTATTTGTTTCATGGTGAATACTATAGTTATTTTACTCAGTTTCTCTGCTTCCACAGCTTTCCATCATTTATTCCCCAATGTTCCAAGTCATAAAGAGCCAATCAGTGAGAGATTATTTCTTTGCTGTCTTGAAAGTTTTCTATACATCCAGAAATTTCTGTGTTTAATTTTGATTATATTTACCTATGTATATTAATTAACCATAATTAACACTGACATCTACAAAGACCTAGCATTCTTCTATGCTGGGACATCAAGCCTCCAAAGGACCAAGGGCATCCCCTCCCATTGATGCCAGGTAAAGCCATCCTGCTACATAAGCAGCTGGAGCCATGGGTCCTTCCTTGTGAATTCTTTAGTTGGTGGTTTAATACTTGGAAGCTCTGTGGGGGTTCTGGTTGGTTGATATTGTTGTTCTTCCTATGGAGTTGCAAACCCCTTCATCTCCTTTAATCCTTCCCCTAACTCTTCCATTAGTGTCCCGGTGCTCAGTCCAATGGTTGGCTGTGAGCATATGCATCTATAATGGGCAGGCTCTGGTAGAGCCTCTCAGGAGATAGCTATATTAGGCTCCTGTCAGCAAGCACTTCTTGGCATCAGCAGTAGTATCTGGGTTTGGTGGCTGCATATGGGATGGATCCCAAGGAGGGCATTCTCTGGATGGCTTTTCCTTCAGTTTCTGCCCTATATTTTGTCCCTGTATTTCCTTTAGGCAAGAGCAATTCTGAGTTAAAATTTTTGTGATGGGTGAGTGACCCCATCCCTCAACCAGGGACCATGCCTAACCTCTGGATATGGCCTCTACAGGTTCTCTCTCACCCTTGTTGGTTATTTAAGCTAATGCCATCACTGTTGCTTTCTGGAAGCCTATTAATTTCCTGGCATCTAAGATATTCTGGTGGCTACACCTACATCCCCATCCTCTACTGCTGCACACCTCTAATGAATTTCCTGACCCTCTGTACATCTCCCCTATCTCCTTCCACACCTGATCCTTCCCCAATCCTTCTTCCTCCCAAGTCATCTTCCCTCTACCTCCATGATTATTTTGTTCCCCATCTAAGTAGGACTGAAGCTTTCACACATTGGTCTTCCTTCTTCTTGGGCTTTATGTGGTCTGTGAGTTGTATCATGGATATTCCAGTGTCTGCATTGTCTCACATTACTGACATGTCTCACAACTCTACATACTTACCATTAATGTAAATTCTCCCTCAAAAGAATAGGGACAAAGAACAATATAAAATTTTCCTATCCAAACTGAGTTTCCACACTCAACATTATTTCAATTGCATGTCTCATTTCTTACCTCAAGGATAATACCAATTCTCTTCTCAAACTCAACTTTGACATTACCTACCAATTACTGTAAGTGCTACTAAAACTCCACTTCTTTTTGAGAGATATAAATGATGTCTAAATTGTAGTTACAGCACGTGCTACTGAGGATGTAGAGAAAAGGGAACACCCCTCCACAGGTGGTTGGATTACAAACTGATGCAACCACTCAGGAAGTCAATCTGTTGGTTCCTCAGAAAACTGAAAATAATTCCTACATGAAGACCCAGCTATACTGTTCCTGGCCATAGATGTTCCACTCTATGACAAGGACACATGCTCCACTATGTTCCTAGTAGCCTAATTCTTAAAAGCCAGAAACCGGAAGCAACATGGATGTCCCTTGATCAAATAATGGATACAGAAAATGAGGACATCATGAATTTTGCATGCAAATGGTTAGGACTAGAAAATTTCATGTTGAGTGAGCTAACCCATACTCAAAAGGACATGCATGGTATATATTTACTGGTACCAAAAAGTCAGAATTCCCATGATACAACCCACAGACCCTAAGAAGTTTAACAAGAAGACTGACCAAAAAGTCAGAATTCCCATGATACAATCCACAGACCCTAAGAAGTTTAACAAGAAGATTCAAATGAGGATTCTTCAATCTCATTAAGAAGGGGTAATAAAATAGTCATGGGAGGCAGAGGGATGGAGGCTCCTGTGTGGGAGAAGGGAGGAGGAGGGGAAAGGGGGCAGGAACAGATATGGGAAAAGACAGGAGAGAAACACAGAGGGCCAAGGGAATGAATCTAATTATTCAGCTGCTGGTATTGGAGGGCATGGGGGAACATCTAGAAAGTCCCAGAGACCTGAGATGTGAGAGGCTCCCAGGACTCAATGGGAATGACATTTTCTACAATATCCAAAAATGGGAAGATGGAACCTGAAGAGACCACCTCCAGAAGATAGAGCCCCAGTGGAGGGATGGGGTCATCAACCTGCCTTTAAATTTTTTGACACAGAATTGTTTCTTCTAAAAAAAAAATTGCAGGAACAAAAATGGATCAGAGACTGAAGGAAAGTCCATCCAGTGACCAGACCAACTTGGGATCTATCCCATTGGCAGGCACCAAACCCTGATACTATTACTGGTGCTTGCAGAAAGGAGCCTAGCATGGTTATCCTCTGAGAGGCTCCACCAGCAACAGACTGAGCCAGATGCAGATACTTACAGACAACCATAGGACTAATGTTGGGGACCACTATGGAAGAGTTACGGGAAGAATTGAAGGAACTGTAGTGGATGGCAATTCCACGGGAAAAACAACAGTTTCAACTAACCTGGACCGCTGGGAGCTCCTAGAGACTAAGCCATCAATCAAAGAGCATACATGGGCTGGTCTATGGCCCCTGGTACAAATATAGCAGAGGACTGCCTTCTCTGGCCTCAGTGGCAGAGGATGCGCCTAATCCTGTAGAGACTTGATGCTTTAGGGAAGGGGGAATCTAGGGGGTGTGCACCCTCTCAGAGGCAAAGGAATGGGGAAATGAGGTAGAGAACTATGGAAAGGAATATGGGAACATTTCCAATGTAAATAAATTAACAAAATATTTTTTTAAAAATTGAAAATGAATTGCCTATTAACATTTGCCTCTCTTGTTATATTTTAGTACAGAACCGTGAGACAAAGTATTCAAGTTTGGATAAAGAAATGCCTCAAAAGAAGTCACAGAGAGGATAAAAATTCAACAACGAGACTTCTTCTAAAGTCATACTGGAATGGTGTGCATAAATTTTGCGACAGAGGTTAGAAAACCAAAAATCACGTAGAATGAGGAATCTATGGCAAAATATGTACATATTTGTAAGGACACTGTTTATCATGATAACATGATTTCTTACTGCAGAAGAAGTCCTAATTATACAGATAAGACAAGAGATATGCTAAGTGATGGTGTCCCAGGTAGAAACACAATGTGTGGAAAAGGCAGAGAGTGAAATCAGACACTATGCTTAATTCATTAACTCTGAGTGGCAAGAATTTTGAAGGAGAAATCCAGAGGCTCAGAATGGAGCAGTCTGATTTCTGAACCTAAGGACTTAACCTATTCCTGTTCTTTTCACCCTGAAGACTGTGTGGCTAGACCTAATAGACATAATCCATTTCTCTGTTGCTTTTGGTGGATGCCCTGAAAATTATTTCTGATTCTAATGACAATAACCTTAAAATAGTCAAATATTTTCTAGCCTGTGTGAAGGCCACCCATCAAAAATAGCATCTACAGTATGTTTTCATTTTGATGCTTTTTCTCCTCAAATTCATAATTTGTCAGCAAGCAAAGAAGGGAAGGGTCAATAATTTATATCATCTACCTATGTTGTTTTGATAATCGAATGTGCAGCTTTTTGTTTGTCAACAATTGGAAAATGAAAAAAAAATGTAACTTTCCATACCAGGATTGAGTAGAAATCAAAGCAGGCAGCATAGAGAAAAATAATATTCCATCTCAGAAATTTTAAAAATGGGTATAAGGAGAATGTTGTCTTGGTCAAGAAACCTCAGGGGCAACTTCTCTACCCTCTTGGCATTGTCAAACTGAGTCCTTGGACCCAGCTCCTCTATCATTTCATTTGATGTCTCTTATTTGTCTGTTAATCACAAATTACACGTGAATGTAAAGAAAGAAGTTGCCTGTTATTTAAAGTAAGATGTACAAGTTGTAAAAGTATTGCCTATTATGCCATAATTAACTATGTGTAGCTGGCCCTCTCCTTTGTCCCCTTATCATTTTGATTTCTGTTTCAAATATTGAGGATGAGGACTGTGACCCAAGGCTCTGAGTTGAAACTTGAAACCTGGTGACTGGGTCATCAACACTTACTCCCCCACCCTACCACTGCATCAAAATATGATTGGAATATGCTACAGCCCACCTTACATTGTGGTCTTGTCCTTTAAATATGCTGTGCAATTTCTTTTCAGGGTCACGGTTCAGCTTCCGATTCTGTTCTGTGACCCTGATTCTTCAGTAGTGGCCTGAGTACAATAAAATTTTGTCATCTGCTTAAATATATATTCAGATGAACTTTCAAAGATACAGTC
The DNA here is from genome assembly GCA_028551405.1 of Uromys caudimaculatus. Taxonomy (NCBI): domain Eukaryota; kingdom Metazoa; phylum Chordata; class Mammalia; order Rodentia; family Muridae; genus Uromys; species Uromys caudimaculatus. The sequence goes on along the minus strand of CM052703.1, from coordinate 127,663,511 downwards.
AGTTCCCTCTAGAGTCTATGCTGCTGTTCCAGACTGGTTACTTTTTGTGCCTAACTAATAGAGATCTTGCTTTGCTGGACTCTTGTGCCTGCTTGGGTTGTTTTGATATTTTGGACTGCAACATGTGAAATGGTTGGTGGTGTTAGATAGAAAAAAAATAGCATTAAGACTCAATGAAGCCCTAACTTTTCCAGCCTCCGACTCAGGCAATGAGATGCTCTTTATTTTTGGTTATTATTGGCAATAGTTATCTACAACTTGGCTCTGAGATATTGCAAATTCACACAAGCCTCTCAATTTCATAAGAGTCAAAAGGCTGGGAAAACTGTTAAGTCTCCTTTAGAAAAAATAAATACATGTTCCTGCTATACTGACAGAGTACTGCAGAGAAAACTCAGGGTTTCATGTATCCAATCAAGCATTCTACCACTGAGCCACATCTTTAGTCACTACAGTCATTTTTCTGACCATATTCTTGCCTTATCTCACACCAACATGCAAACCTACTAACATTGACAAGGCCAGGAGTGTTATTTGTCTTTACAAATAACACAAAGCCTGCAGCAGAGAACGGTCACATGTATAGAGATATCATCTACAAAACATAGCTACTTTCTGCCAAACAGGCAAGTTGATCAGACACTGCCTTTAACCCCTGCTCCCTCAGATCATACATCACATCTTAGAAGGTACTCACAGGATAGCAAGTCATAGGTAATCAACTATGACACAGACTACTCCTACTCTCTTAACTTTTACAGAGATGGAAACTGACAAGGGGTTTTGCTGTACTAGTCATGGTACTATCTCTCTTCTCATTCATGATTGCATGACAGTCATAGCTGTACCCAAGTCTTTCTCCATAACTGTGACTAAGGAGTTTTAACATGAATAGAAATCATCTAAAATCATGGGTGTGAGTCCCTAAAGAAGATAACTAATGGGAACTTGTTCAATTAGATATTTGCTGAGGTCATTTCCTGTGTAGTCCAGATTATTAAGTCTTGGAGAAAGCAAAATTAACAAGGTTTTGGAGTGACAGTGAGGGATAGAATTGCTCCAAATCCTGAATTCTGCTGAGTGACGTTTGGTGAGATGTTTCACATCTTCCTTTGGCCCCTCCCATATTCACCAGTATTCCTGTTCAAAAATTTCCTGCTAGACCTTCTTTAAGTTTCTCCTAGAAATATCTTCCAGGGAAAACAATACCCAATGTCAGAATGTTAACATCTGAACCCTTGACAATTTCAAGGTCTCTGCCTACTCCTCATTCATCAAAAAGATCCAAACATAGAACCCCTGGGCTTTCAACACAGTGTTCAGCTCATAGCTGAAATCAGATTCAACTTTTGAGTTGTTCCAGTTAGTCAACTCCTTCATATATATTAAAAACAGTATAATGATTTCTTTGTTGAAAGCTATTATGTAACACAAGCCTTTGAGTAAGGCTGTGCTGATATAAAGATCTTGTTCTCTCCCTGTTTCCTTCTATGTTATTTCTATTTCTCTTATATCCACCTCTATACTTAGCTCTAGATCAACATAAAGCAAACTTTACTAAAATTTGCTATCAATGTATCAGTCTGTGAGTCAAGTAAACATGTCCCTGTGATATTTCTAAGTATGTAAAACTTGCATCTTTTCTCAATTATATCTCAGTTGACTATCAGGTAAAATCCTAAATTATTTCCCTCTCAAATGATCCATGAGAAGGGTAATATGGAGAGGATAAAATTACATAGGACATACAAACATCCAGATAAGTATAATATATGACACTGAAAAAAGTTTTGTGATTTCAAGGGACTACTTAAAAAAGCAATTTAATTGCATAAACATACCAGAAGCACCACAGAGACATGATTGGTGAGAAGAGAATGGTAATGAAAAGATACTGGCCAAACAGTGGAGATTCATGTCAAAAATTGACCAAAAAATCTGATAGTTAAATTTCTTTTGAGGGGAATACAGAATACTAGTTTGGCACCACAGACAGACAATTGATTTTATAATACTTTGCCTGAAATCATGGAAAGGAATGGGCAGCTGGAAAAGTGAGACCTATACGATTATTTGTCAAAGCATAATGACAATATAATCCTTACTGTAATATATCATTTGGAATTCTCAACCTCTGATATTCTTAAAGGCAACAAGATGATAGTAAGTAATATATCTAATGTTATATTTCTTTGTCCAAGAATGCCTTGGAAGACAAGTAAGATAGTGGCCTGGAAATGTTAAAGATTGGTCTCTCAGGGTATATCAGTGGGCCATGTGAGAACTATGCTTATCAGAGCAGTTCTTCATAGCCGGTCCTGCACAGGAGTGTAAGAACAGAACATACCTGGTATCTGTAATTAACTGATTGGCAAAGTTTATATTCCTCCTTGAAGGTGATGAAGGGCCCCAAGACTGAAAAAAAGGGTGAAAATTTTAAAGGGGAAACTGGCTTCACTGGGAAAAATATATTTCCTGTATAATAAACAGTACCCAGTGACTCAGAGCATGAGAGGAAGAAATCTCAACAAGTCTCTGCTAAGCTACATCTCCACTGACTCAGTCTCCTCCAGGAGCAATCTTCCTCTCGGAGCAGTTTACTGTCAGGCTTTGGCTAGATCAGGTACCAGCTAATAGCTGGACTCTAGCCAGCAGCCTGACTGCAAAATCCCTTGCAGAAGAAATTTTTATTCGCTCCCTTTGCTTCTCATTGGAGGATTGTGTATATGCAAATACAGAATGGATTAAGAACCAATCAGGAGAGAGATTTCAAACATAATGCAAAGCACAGCCTGCAGTAACCTTGGAGATCTCCATTAGAGCTGCTGATTCATTTCTCTCTCCCTCCTTCCTGTGTGTTGTCTCAGAAGCAAGGAAAGTGAAAGGGGAATTCCAGGAAACAACAACAACAACAAGAAGCCACATAATTTACTTGAGCTCTTGCTCCAATTAACAATACACAGTACCAGCAAGTGATGACGGGGGCTTATAAAGCCTGGGGCTGCTTGGAAATATATTGTACCTATCTAGAAGAAAACCTCCGTTTCCTCCATTTCTGTTTGCATTTTTCTGATTGTGCTCTGGGATATAAAGTGCAGCTTGCTCCTGACTACGTGATCTTTTCCTTTGTCTGTTTCCCCGGTTGCTATGAATATATGTGTGAGTGTGTGTGTGTGTGTGTGTGTGTGTGTGTGTGTGTGTATACATACATACATATATACATATATATACATACATATATATGTTTGAATTATCATACTACATAATATATTTATATCTATTACACTGCCTTATTAAAATCTGCTAGGACTGAAAGATAGAAATGCCATTTAAAACACTGCTCCAAAATAAGCAATTACCATAGATTGTCACTCAGTGTCACAATGATAAAATTTAATTTTAGAAATATTTAAGTTATCTCAGAAATGCTTAAAATATACATATATTTTCAAGATTTCTCTGTGAATATATGTAAGATTTATGTGTGATTGTGCATTAGGTTTGAATGCAAGTAGGGCTTTCTTTCTATTTTTTCTTTCTTAGGGGCAGTTGATAGTCATAAATTAATTTTTTTTTGGAGTTGATATATGAAATTGTGTATTTGAAAAATCCACTCCATTTCCTATACTATATTTTATTTCCAGTCACTGCTATTCCTATCCCATTATAACTTAATATATGTTCTGTCTCTTTAATAAATCTGAGTTCATTTAAGGCACTTGTCTGTAAATGGATATGGCACCATCTACTGGAAAAATTGTCTCTCAAGTAAGGATCCTTGAGAAAATTGGACTCTTTTATTCCGTCATCTTATTAAATATCAAAAGCTAGTCTTATAACAGTGCGGATTCATGAGTCCTGCTCCTTGTCATAGTGGGATTTTGGCTGGATGTACATAATATAGGAATTGTGCATACAATCTCAGATGATGGAAATTCATGATTGCTATTGAGCATACATATCTATCATATAGTGATTCAATGTAGGTGTGCATAATTTAAGATAACATTTAACCAAGAAATGGATTTTGCCAAACATTCTAGCCTAGCTGGCCCTCAAAACTCAGAGATTTTTGTGTTGCTAGCTCATGACATGGGATTGCATGCTAATACATGTATGCCTGTTTTTAATGTGAGCATTCTAGAAATAAATCCCAGATATTCATATTTCTGTAAACATGATGTTGTCTGAATCATCTATCTGGATCTGCATATTATAATCTTAAAAGCAAAAGAGAGCATAGTAAATGTAACGGGAGGGCCACACTGCTGCCCATGCTACGGGACAATACAGTCTTTCTTCCTAGTTCTGGTTCTGTCATTTGTACTCCACCAGTTTCAAATTATTATTTCTGAGTACTTGATGGAAGTTTTAGGTAAGGAGCAAGTGACTGCGCTGTTCTCCTTTGATCTCCACACATATAACGGTACAAGAGTATCACGGTGTATTCTCATGTATATTTCATCTCAGACTTACTCAGACTCCTCACATTTTTAAATTGTATTTTCCTATAAGTTCTATTTAAGTATTTCTTCGAGTATTATGCTCTTAGAGACTGTTTGCTCTGTCATTCAGACTTTTATTTTTCTACTCCTTACCACCACGATGTCTTAAAGTAAGCACTGAAAACAAAACAAAACAAAAACCCAATACTTCAAAATTTCAGTGTACACTTCATAATTTTACCTACTTTATCAAGTCTTAAATTGTGTCAAAATTCAGTCCTTGCAAGTGGCTTGGTGCTCAAAGAAAATATAAAATTTTCATTATATCTTTGGTGAGTATTGCAGACCTATATTATGGCTAGGGAGAAAATTGCTTCATGCCTAATGCAGAAAATCCTAGCTCATTACACGTGGTTTTGAGATAAAGAATTCTAAAAGAAAATAGTCTGCTGTAAATTTTCCTGATACAGTATAATTTTATTTTCTTTTTCTTTTTTCATTTTTTTTTTTTTCGAGACAGGGTTTCTCTGTGTAGCCCTGACTGTCCTGGAACTCACTCTGTAGACCAGGCTGGCCTCGAACTCAGAAATCTGCCTGCCTCTGCCTCCCAAGTGCTGGGATTAAAGGCATGCACCACCACTGCCCCGCTCAGTATAATTTTAAATGTGCTTTAATATCTAGCCTTAAACTCACAGACAAGCTTCGTTATTACCCTTAGCAAAATCTTCCTTTTGAAGCACACGATGACCATTACAATATTGCATAAATTCTAGAGCTTCAGGGAACAACTAACAGTGTTGTTTCTAACTCAGTAGAGGAATTCAAAAAACTCATAATTATTTCAAGAATGTGACAGCATTTCAGAAAGTGGATATATGGATCATAAGATTCAGAAAATAAAGATATCTGCTGTGAGAAAGGATAGTATAAGAAAGCTACAAATAAAACATTTCAAAAACACAAATACCTAAAATGACAATGACATCAAAAACACAAATACCTAAAATGACAATGACACCATAAATAATTTTTCCAATACTGATGGGAAAATTTCTCAAGATCTCATACTTAACTGAAAATCTTATGACAAATGTTGTATGCTAAAATAATGAATTATTCTTCTCCAAGGACACAACACCTGATAGACTATTCATTGCCAATAAATCAGCCCTAAATATATATACATACATATGATCACCACATAATTTACACAGCAAGGAGTTGTTATGTATACATTTATATCTATAAGAAAAAATAGTAATTAATAAGAAGTAGAAATCTTTTTGATAATGAATGGAGAAGAAATATAATAGGAAGAGATTAGGAGAAGGAAGGGTGGATAAGGTACAAACATAAATCAAAGAAGCATGGGTGTGTGTGTGTCTCTGTGTGTGTGTGTGTGTGTGTGTGTGTGTGTGTGTGTGTGTGTGTGTGTGTGTAACTGAATGGAAACACCCTATATTTGGAGAGATAGTTACACAAATATGTATCATATAACATGAGGTGTAATCTCTGGTGAAACCAATTAATTATTTTGTTGAGTTGTTGACCAAATGGGTTTCATATTAGCCCAATCAAGCATCACCCAGCATTCCCAAAGCGATGGTTAAATCTCCACATTGTATGGCTCCGTTGCATAAGATACTATTTACTTTATCATGGAAAAGAAGAAATATACCTTGTACCCAATTTGAAGCTTCACTGCTACTAACTACATTTAATATGGATGAAAGGTAAGCTTCAAGTTACTAGAGGAGGAAACAAAACACAAAGATCACCTACAAAGCTTGCAATATGTACTAGCACAATGTTTTCAAGATACATTGTTGCCATTCTTAATTACTATCAGAGAAATCTGTTGGGCAAGTGGACCCTGACACCAGACAGAAGAACTGGTATGGTTGAAGTAGGTTCAAAAACCCCATGGGAATCTCATAATTGAGAATGGAGGGTGTTCGAACCAGTTCCAGGTCAAGCTCTACCTGATCTGGAACATATAACCATGACACTCCAAAAAGAGGACCATGACATCCAATAATGTAGCATAAAAACCTAGAGTTCTCCATGCTAATTAGGAATCTAGATAGGTTCCAAGTGTTTAGCCAAGAAGCTTACCATCCTGGGTATCCATTCCTGCAAAAGGTATTTAGTCCCTGGTTCACCCTGAGTAAGACATATGTATTCACACCTGCCATAAAAAAGCAGTTTGGATGAGCAAGGCCATCTCCTACATCAAAGATTACTGTGGGAGGTATGGTGGGGGGAGGCCTTCTTCATAAACAGCCACACCCAAATCTCCCTGAGAAGGCCTTCTCTCTTTTAGTCCCTCTTTATTCACTCACTGGGGACCAGACTTGATTCTACTCCATCCTAGCAATCCCCTTCCTGCCTCGCTAGAGGAAGTACAGATCCATGGACCACTTTTCTCAATTCCTTGTGGTCCCCAACAGCGTTCAGGTACTGAGGCTATTGAGAACCACCATACCAGTCCCAGACCCGTTTTTCACCCAGGGAAACACAAGCTGGGACCCCCTATCTTGGACTTTGTTCTACCTTCTCTTGAGTTTCATGACGGCTCTCTGGCATCCTACCTGGGAAGCAGGCATGCAGTCTGACTGTAATCAACTACTTTTGATTCTTCTTTAATACAATACATCCAAACCATTTCCCCTCCCCCACCTGTTAGGTTGTGTCCCTTCATTTCCTTTTCAGAAAAGAGCAGGAGTCTAATTCCATGGTATAGAAGTCATACCTCACAGTGCTAACATGGACAAGAACCTGAGTCTAATAGATAAAATACCTAGGCAAAAAAAAAGGAGACAACTGTTGATCTTATTCTGCTAAAAAATATAAAAATAAAAATAAAAAGTCCTAATTGCATATTATTTTGTCCATAAATCTGTGCATCACTTGAGCCTCATCAGGGTGCTTCTGCTTGTACTAGATGGGAAATAGAAAAGAGATGTTCAGGTGGACTGTGTAGCAGATGAGAGACTGTAAAGTACTAGGTCCTAAGTGTGATTATATTCATCAAGCCTCTACACTTAGCCTAATACATCTATGTTTCAAAGAAGGCAGAGAGATTGTATAGAGCCTGAAGTGGTCAATGACTCCAGTGAAAAAAATATGTTTATCTAATATAAATTTTCTGATCAGCATAGGTATTCACAGAGACTGTGGCAGCAAACAAGAGATCTAAGCTGGTTTGAAATAGACCGAAATAAAATCACTGAGGAGGGAAAGTAAACAAAAAGTGTCATTCCTAAGAAAAAAGGTATGTGCAGTTCATATCTGCTGGGACAGATTAGAAAACTAAGGGGTTTTGTTTTGTTTTGTTTTCTGTTTTTTGTTTTCTAATTGAGTGTCACTGGTTATAACAACCACACTACAGAGCAGTACATCTTTGTAGAGACGAAAAAAATCCATATATTTTCTTTCATGTTTTGTGTGTATGTGTATGTGGTTAGAATTTTATTTTATTTTGGAGTTCTTGCATAATTGTTTTGTTGTTAAATAGAGTAGTTGCTGTTATGGTGGTAATAGTGGTTGTGGAGATAGTGGTTTCTTTCTTGTTTGCTTTCTTTCCTTCTTTCTTTCTGTCTCTCTTCTCTTCTTTCTTTCTTTTGTTCATTTTGTTTCCTTTTTATTGTTCTGGGAAGGCATACTGACAGACAGTGGACAGAGAGACTTTGTATAAAATTAGAAGTTTTGGCAGGGAGTTAGCAATGAAGGGAAATATCTGATGAAAATATTTGTTTGAAAAATGGTGTATAATATATGTGTGTGAAGGAAGATTACATACACACACACACAAACACACACACACACACACACACACACACACACACACACACGAGACCAATATACTAATTACACAGATTGCTTTTATATTATGATAAAGCAAATATGACATTTATATGTAGAATTAGTTTAATTTTAACATATATAAAGAGTCCATGTAATATGTCCATATGAATACAAGGAATGACAAATCAACAAGATCATCTCCATTTTTAGTGAAAATAGGTTCTTCTTTTGTATAATTCATCAAAACCACATTCCCCTCCCTCCACTTCTGCTAGCTCCAGTTTCCATTTCCCTTCCCACCAGTTCTCCACCCGTCCATTTTCTTTTCAGAAAGGAGCAGGACTCCAAAAGACAAAAGACAAACAGGATACATGATCATCTCAAAGTACAGAGAAAAAATCTGTGAGAATCTTAAACCACTTTTATGTTTTGAGGAAAAATATTCAAATATTTCTCACAAAAATGAAAACCCATAATTCACTATACCTGTAATAAAAATATTTAAAGAATATTAATTGTTTTCTTTTCTTTGTACATTGTTCATGCTCAGGGCATTCATTAAAGACAGTGAATAAGTGGACTTTTTATTTCTTTGTTTTACACATGGTTAGCAGTTTCTTTTCCAATTAATTATACATATGTGTGTGTGTGTGTGTGTGTGTGTGTGTGTGTGTGTGTGTGTGTGTAAAACTACAATCCAGAAATGTAGGGTATACCTGTGAGAAATCTTCTGCTTTGTCTGAAATATGAGAATCCACTTCTAGTCTGAACCATTGCAGTAGGAAGACATATATTTGATCTGGATCTTGAAGAAGGAAGACTTTAATCCAGATATGGAGATGGGAAGTCACACACCCTTATTCTGGGTTTAGAGTGAGAAGACACCCTTAATCTTGATCATCATTCTGCTGGAAGCTTATATGCTAACATGGAGGAAGGAAGCTCTTTGTCTTCTTGCCATCACCTTGCTAGCACATCCTTTCCGTTGCCTACCTCTTTGGGAATACAGCATATACAGAAGACCAGCTGAGACACAGCCTTATGGGACTGAGGAACTACTGGATAACTGAACTTTCCATTTATAGCCAGCCTTTGTTGGATTAATAGGAATAAGTAGCAGCTTATAAGTCATTCCAATAAATTCCATTTGTATACACATACGTAAACACAGACATATATTTGTATACAACTACATATATATGTATCCATACACATACATCATATGAATATGCACATGTACATACACACACAGACACACACATATATACATATATATGTAAATTCAGGAAATATACTGGACAGGATAATATCTGCAAGGCAAACCTTTTGATGGCTAATCTATGTCATAAGTCTTTCTTACTGTGACCTTAAGAGTAAAAATGATAGAGTTTAATGTAGCATGAGGATAACATTTCTACTCACTGTATGGAATTATTTATTCTTCCTTCCTAGCTTGATGCTATCCTAAGTGTTTCTCCAGTTTCTACTATTATTTTCTCAATACTGGAGTTAAATATCAAGAATACCACAATGTCTGTGGTGTTCCTCTGTCATCTCTAAACTTGTACTGTAATAATACATACACAGAAGTCCCTCACAGCTGCATGGCTACATTATATTTTGTAAATACTTTCTTTTTCACCTTCTAATTGTTCTATTAGAAAGTTGATGGCCTATAGCAAATTCAGGAAGAAGGTGTGACTTCCAGACAGAGAGAGAAAGAGGAACACTGGGAAAGAGAGAGGCATAGGAGATTAGCCACATAGGAGATGCAGAAGTCAGACTATGAAACTATGGAGAGGTAACCAGCCATTTAGCAGGAATAGAATAGTATACATGGATTTATAGGCTAATTCAGTAAGAAACCTAGCTTAAGTCTTAGGCAATAATTTTTAAATTAATAAGCATGTCTTTATTCTGGAAGTAATGTAGACATATAAAAGAAATGTTGGTTAAATGCAACACTTTTTCTATTTTATTTTGATATCACACTAGCACTAGTATTTGCCATATATTTTCTCATAATCTTGAGGATGCCTGATGCACTAACTCCTATTTGTCAAACATTCTCATATTTTTCTGATCTACTTGTGCCTCATTTCTGACATTGTACTTAATCATGCTTTAATATGAAGTATCTAATGTAAGAATTCATTCAGGTTTTATAGTAGAGTAAGAATCCTAAGAGTGAGTAAAAAGAGATGAGTTGAGTCATGTACTTGTTACAGAGTTTCACATACTTGTTACTGAGTAGAATTTTCTTCTTCTTTTATATGTAGCTAGATTCCTCCATCTGTATTGAACACACTTCCAATTATTACCTTCATATGTCAAAATTCAGCGGTCCGAATGTTTGCTTTTTATATAGTAAGTAATAGTTACCTAACTTTCTATGTTAATGGTCTTTTTGGCCATTTTTTAAAGAATAAAACTTACTCTCAACACTTCCTTGTGTATGCTTTTGAACTAGCTATAGAAGATGTCCTTTCTGCCTGCAAGTGACATAAAGTAAATAACTGCAGTAAGTTATTAGTTCAGTCCACATAATAACATCTCATAGTTATCAGTTAGTTAATGATAAAAGATTGGTCTATCTTTATGATTTGAAACTTAAAAGCAAAGTATGCCCCGTATCACACTAGTGCTTAAAGGTCATTGATGTTACCTACAGTAGATATTGGCAATCATGGCATTATAGTTTTGATAATTGTCTGTTGAATTTGTACTAAAATGCAAGGATGATTTTCTGAATTTTTAAAAATTCTGTTTGGACTCTAAGGCCATTAAACTAGCAGTTTATTTCTGAATTTATTCCCAGATACATTGGCATCCTTGTGTACAAAGGAGAAATATATTCTACCTGCCATCTTGATCACTATTACTTACATCACCACAGATCTATTTGCCCTAGAACCTAAGGTACACATTGCTATAAATAATGTGTGTGGAATGGATCCTATGATTTGAAACCATCAAAACAATGGTGTTAGTTCTGTAAATAGCCATGGTCTACACAGTGGAAGTCCATGAATTTGAAAGCTTTTTTGTTAACATGGTTCCTTACCAAAACCCATGTATTGCCCAACAGACAGCACTGAGTATAAACAGAGGCTATATCTTTACAGTGGTCAGTCAACCTAGCTGCTGGTTCCGGTCATCATTTAGTTCAGGTACAGCCACTCTTTAAGTTACTCTCTGCTTAGTTCTTTCAGTTCTGACTTTATGAATGAGGCTGATTGATGCCTGTTCCCTTGTTTCTTTTCTCATTAAAAGATATCTTCACACACCAATGGATTCTAAATCACTACATTCATTAATCTGTGAAAAATCATAGCATCTAAATGCTCATACATAATATTGTTACTGATGCTTTGAACATGATGCCATGTTAAGTTTCTAAGTTTGTTTTTTATCTTTTCAGGAAAATCACCTAGTTTTTCTTCAATGCAATATATTTTGTACATAGGCTTAACCTTGAAAAATATAGGAGAAGTATTTGAAATAAAATACAACCAGAATACAACTGAGTCTAGATTAAAATTGTCACTAGTAGCATATGTTTCTTTTTTAAATCAATTAAAGATCTGATGCATTAATACGTGTGTGTGTGTATGTGTGTGTGTGTGTGTGTGAGAGAGAGAGAGAGAGAGAGAGAGAGAGAGAGAGAGAGAGAGAATGTGTGCCTATGTCTGTGTGTTTGGGTTTTAATATGTATACAAGGTATTTTTGTGCATATGTATCATTAGGGTTGGAATTCTCAAAGCATTTTAAGGATTCTGCATTATATCTGATATTAAAAGCAGATACCATGCTGTATTACACCAGATATCATCACTTACAAGATCACTGAGTTTACACCATGCCATGGACAAAGAATTGAACATATGTTTGTGAGAAGAGTGAAAGAAAGAAATTATTTTCTCGGGCCCTGTGTTCCCCTTATTATTCCAGTTTTGGTGCAAGCCTCAAGCCTAGTCTCATTTTTTTCCTGTAAACCAGTTTAGTACAAGGCGTCATGTTTTCAGAAATCAGATATTATTTTCCTTGTTTAGCTATGTGACCTTCTACCTGTCTTTATTTTCTTCTCAGAAATTAGAACTGTTAGCATTTTATCTAAGCTTCACCCCACAGTTTCTGGCAACAGTCAGGTAAGCCTAAGTCACAATAAAAGGGTCTGTTTACCCCATCTTGCTCTCTTGCTCTTGTCTTCCTGCTCCTGCTCTGTTCTCTCATCCACTCCCTTCTCTCTCCACATTCTCTTTCCCCCTCTCTCCATGTGCTCATGACCAGCCTCTACTTCTCTTCTCTCTCTCTCTCTCTCTCTCTCTCTCTCTCTCTCTCTCTCTCTCTCTCTCTCTGCCTTTCTCTGCCTCTACTACCCTCTAACCCTCTTAACTCCCCTCCCCATGCCCTGAAAAAACTCTATTCTATACTATACCATTGTACACCTGGTCCCTCAGGACGAAACTCCAAATGTTTGCATCACCCCCATGCTACCACATGGTGATTCATGCTAGCCCAAACTTTGGAGAACTGGTAAGCCCCCTTCCCACACTGGTCAGAGTAAATATCCCCACAGTCCCAGGGGAGAGTTCTTAAGGTTGGAGCTATACTTGTGCTACCCTTGAGGATGGAGACATTCAGTCTCTTTTCACTGACCTTCATCTTAGGATTTTTCTCTTGGGTGAGATTTTCCTCTCTCCTTTGAGACAGTTTCTTTCTCACTGCTGAGAAACCCCAGGCCTAGGTAAACTGCTCTCTGTAGCTCAGGGGCACTGGCCCAGAGTATAGCTCCAGCCCATAATAGGATGACCTGGTGGTTTGGCCTGTGCTAGAAATCTCTCTGGTTATTAATAATATCTTCAGGACACTGGTAGGAGTGGTTAATAACCATATTCTCACCCATGGATCGGTCTTCAACACCTTGTCTCTACTTATTGGGATATTTTGGTCTAATTCACAGTAAGTAGAAAGCAATATCTCTACATGGCCACAAAACTGGCACTTTAAAACATCTCTCTCAGTAGCTATCTGTTGCATAGGCTTCCCCATCACCCTTCTCATTCGCTTGCTCCATGATCAGCTGTGGCCACTGTCCTGCAAGCACAGAACAGCCATAATTCTCTTTCTGTTTGCTCTGCTCCTGGTTTGTTGGCCATGTGAAAAGTGGATCTGGCTCTGCCCCTTGAATTGAGCCAGGGACTCTGTCTGCTGAGAAGTTGTTTTCCCATGCTCATGACCTTCTATACCCATACACTTGCACTCTCTCTACTGCAGGGCACTCTGCCCTCCTAGGCTGCCACTTACCCTGCCTGATTGCTTGGTTTGCAGCCTTGGGGAAAGCAGCTGTGGCCCTGCCCTGTCCTGCCCTATCTGTCCCTGTCCCTGTTGCTACTGCCTTCTCTAGCCACCTGAGACTTGCCTGGGACTCATGAAGTGAGCACAAGTTGCCCACCGCAGAAATAGCGTATATGTTACTAGGATACAGAACTACTTCAGGTGCTTTCCTTCCCCTGCCCACCTTGGACCCTGCCAGGAGGGTCTGGGCAACTCTGGCCACAGCCAGAAGCACTGTGCTAGGGCTTCCAGCTGCCAGGAGGAAGCCCTGCCTCACCTGCCTGTGTCTGAGAGGTGCATGCCATAGACCCACTGCCACCCCTTGACACCATCAAAACCACCACCATTCATTCAGCAATGCTGCAGTCCTGTGTTATCTGGGACAGTGCATTGTAATCATGGCTCTTAGAGATCTGTGCTCTTCAGGCTGAGCATGCATCCCATACCGCCAGCCCAGGTGCATGCCTAGTGTCTCAACTACACATGCACGCGAACCTGTCTCTCACCCCACAGACTGGCCCACTCCCACGGACTGTGTCCCAATTTGTGTCACAGGCGTGAATCTGCCCAGACATACTTTCCCTTACCACAATCTCATGGCGCAGCTGTCGACTCTCTGATTCTTTCCATTCTGGTCCACATCAACTTTAAGCCAAGTGTTTCTCTACTAATGCAAAATGTTTTTCTCTACTTACACAACCTGTCAAAGTTACGTAAGATTTTCTTTCCTATCCTGTCTTGATAAGCAATGATTTTTGCTACCACCAATAAATTATGGTGTGCTCTATTCAGATATGACCAAATGATTTAACCCTCAATCTTGTCAGAAGTCTGTTAATTATTAATATATTTAAGTTTATGACAAACAGAATCTCCCAAAGCCTAACAGTTTACCACACAAGGTCTTAGAAGATATGGACCCAGCTACAAGAGACTTCCTGGATTGTGGTATGAAAACTATTGAAAACAGACTAGAGAGTCAAATGCCTTATACTGTCTAAATCCAGGTGAACTATTTCTCATTTCACGGGTTATCTGATCCACAGGAGAAAAGAGGGGTTCTTCATAAAAAGCCCTCAGTCTTCTGGGCTTGAAAGTCAGATTGACTCTGCCCAATATGCCATGGAGAACACAGAGGAACTGCACAGGGAACTGTTTGGACTATAGATGAACTCAGTCATCTTTTAATATATTACCCTAGATTCTAATTTATTCTTCCTCAGATTTCTGACTACATTGACAGCTAAAGTAATTATAACTTGACAACTAAACAACAGAATTAGCTCCTTACCCTAAGGCAATCTACCACCACATCTACTCATTAATTCGTTAACTAGCTAAGACAGCCAAATTTCTTACAGACTTTATGATAAAAATAAAAAGCCCTAAAAATCAGTAGTATAAAATTTGAAATAATAATTTGTACCACTCAAATTATTTTAAAATTATGAAAATATGTTAGTATAAATAATATTTAAAGATGTAAATTCTTTATAAATACAATTAAATGAATGTTTTTCAATTCATACCCAAGTGTGTTAAACAATTTCCTATCTCCTTATCTACCATTTCCCCAACTATCATCTTCTGTATACGTCTTATGGTGTGCTGGTGCCATATTTCCTCAAAAGTCCCCAGTATTCCTAAAGTTATTTCCTTTCTGTGCTATAAGAGCCCACTCAAGTTTGTATCAGATTGGTATTACTCTATGGAATAGATGAGAGATAAGAAATGTAACATTAAGAATGATTTCTTGCTAAGATACCACTCATACTTACGAAACATGAATTAGTAGATATGCAATATGAAGTATCTTTTATTACTTTTGTTTCTCCATTAAAACTATGAAGACTTGGCCATTATAAGGCACAATATGATAACATGATTTAAAAAATCTCTTAATAAAATTATTTTTAGCTACTTAATGTTTAAAGTCATCACAGTCATTAGCAGGATGAATAAAGTCACTATTCAAATGAATGACAAACTTTAAACTAATAGTATTGTAGAAACCATTGAGAAGTTCCAGATCTCTGGCTCCTCCAACTTCTGCAAAATCCCCATCCATACACCATCCTCCTATTATGTCCCCAGTTCTAAGCTCCTAGCTGAAATCCAATCCAACTTTTAAAGATCATTTAATTTTACCATATCCCAAATAACCGACTCCTGCCTGGTCCCCCATCACAGGGTTTCTCCCCCATCCCATTCCCCTTCACTACTGAGAGGGTCCTCCCCATCCCAGGTATCACCACCCACATACATCAAGTCTATGCAAAATTATGTGCATCCTCTCCCACTGAGGCCAGAAAAGGCAGCCCTCAGCTACATGTATGTGATATGAGGGTGGGGGGTGGGGAATAGCTTGCTAGTTGGCCATTCCTTCAGTGTCTGTCCCATATATGTCTGAACATTAGAAAGGACCAATTTAGGGTCAAAAGTTTTATAGGTAGATTGGTGTCTGCATACTTCCACTGGAGGTCCTGTCTGGCTGCTGGAGGTGGTCTCTTCAGGTTCCATATCCCCATTTTGACTAAGGTCATACACATCAACTCTGAGATTATACCATACACCAATCAGAATTGCAAAGATAAAAATTCAAGCAAAAGCACATGCTGACAAGTATGTAGAGAAAGAACAATGCTTCTCCTTTGATTGAGAGTTCTCAAACTTGTAAATTCACAATGGAAATAAATCTCACAGTTTTTCAGGAAATTGAGAAATATTCTCCCTAAAGACCTAGCTATACTGCTCCTGAGCATATACCCAAAAGATGCTCCACCATATCACAAGAACATATATTCCACTATGTTCATAGCAGCTTTATTCCTAATAGCCAGAAACTGAAAGCAATCCAGACGTCCACCAACTGAAAAATGGATACAGAAGACGTGATTCATTTATACAATGGAATACCATTCAGCTATTAAAAACAAGGGAATCAATCATTTTTCAGGCAAATTGATGGAACTTGAAAATATCATCCTGAATGTGGTAACCTAGACCCAAAAAGACAAGCATGATGTGTATTCAGTGGTAAGTGGATATTAGCCAAAAAGTACAGAATACCCATGATACACCCCACAGGACCAAAGAAGTTAAACAAGAAGGAAAGCCCAAGTGAGGATGCTTAAATCATACTTAGAAGGGGAACAAAATTGTCATGCAAGTCAGAAGGAAGGGGGGATCTGGGTGGAAGAGGAGAGTATGAGGGAGATAGAAGATAGGATCCACTGTGCAGAGCCACGGGAGCCCTACTTTTCCTCACACCTTGCCTCATACAATTTCTAAAATAATAGATAAGTAGCATTATAAATATCATTGCAAACAGAGCTCTGGTTCAGTACCAAACTGTTCCCAAAATAAGAGTTGATGACTGCCGGGCAGTGGTGGTGCACGCCTTTAATCCCAGCACTCAGGAGGCAGAGTTTCTGAGTTTTAAGTCAGCCTGGTCTACAGAGTGAGTTTCAGGACAGCCAGGGCTATGCAGAGAAACCCTGTCTCGAAAAAATCAGAAAAAAAAAAGAGTTGATGACTATGAAGATATTTTTTTCCCTTTATTTTTTACAAAACACAAGAGGGAAGATCTGGGTCCATGTGACCAGGGCGCCTAGTCCAGCGTAAGAATGAGGTCAAGATGTTTCCAAACACTGAAAATTTCCTCCTGAGACTGGCAGGAGTTAGGATTGCTTATACCTTGCTCTGGGCCTCAATGTCCCAGTACACATAAAACTTGTAACCCCAAACTTCACCACCCTTGAAGTAGTTGCATATCCTGTGGCCAAATTATGGGTTAAACTTGCTCTTTCCCTTTAAGGACACATCTAGAAGGCACCTGAAACTCTTGTTCATGCAAATAAAGCATTCCCAGAATATATATATATATGTGTGTGTGTGTGTGACCACACACTAAGAATTTAATTCTGTATAAAAATGTTCATGCTGGTATTATACTAGATTACACATATTGGCTGGCAGATGTATTTATAAAAATGCATGAATCTTATCTAATATTTTTTTCCCTGAACCACTACAAATCTAAATTCCAGGATTTAGCAATCTTAGAATTAGTCACAAGTCTGGAAATCTGTTAAGTCTCCTTAGAAAATGTAATTATTTTTCCCATTGACTATTATGATGTTATAGATAGAAGATAGAGCTCCATGCATTCAGCCAAGCTTTCTAACACTGAGACACATTTTCAGGACATACAATTTATTGCTGCTGCTGCTGCTGCTTTGGTTGCTTTATTATTATTATTATATTATTAATTTTATAATTATCTATACTTTTTTCAAAATAATGACAAGGAACTCTAGAACCTAGTATCTTTGGCAAGGCAAGCACAGTAATTTGCACATACAATATGAAAAAATATATTCTGTAATTGATAAGGGGCATGTGTTTAGAGTGTGTATCTGCAGGGGAATGCATGTCATCTACAAGAGAATCCAGCCATAAAGACTACACTTTGTTGAATTATTCCCTTCCCTTCAAGGTCATGCCTTAAATCCCATAAGGGGCTTATAGGATATTAAAGGCACAGGTTCCTAAGTATGCATCAGCACTGTGGGGAACATGCTTTAAGACAGCATGATCATACTTTACTTCTTGTGATCTCAAGGACTAGCTTTAATATATCTGTGATTTATACATGCATAATTAAAGCCTTTTCAGTATTGCCAAGATCCATAAAATGCTATCTACACAGGGACAGAATTGTCCCTTCTAACTCATTCAAGCCATCTCCTATTCAAATTCAGTATGGGCTGAACATGAACATGTGTAAAGTTAATATAAGTTATTTTTGGTGTATCAGAAAATTCCAAAGCACTTCTGTCTGAAGAAATGTGATCATATCCTTTTAGCCAAGTATCCTAGACTTGTGTGGTTACAGGTAGCTATTCACTGTCCATGTGCCAGCATCTCATTGTAAGATAAGAAGAGATAGAACAGAGGAACGATTGCACACACTGGTCATTCCCACATGTATCAAGAGAAATCAATGTTCTTTATGCAACTCAACTCAGAGAAAGTCTTGTTTCCCTGGGCTTCATTCCCACACATAAGCATTCTCCCTAGATTATTCAGGAGAAATATTCACAAAACCATACTAGAACAGACCTCACATCTCTATGGCAGCAGAATTCTTCTACTGGCTTTATTTTTTTCTTCAGTTGGCAATTGACTTGGGGAGCAAACTCTGTCATTCATGGTGGTTTTCTGGGGCCAGCCCCTGATGTTTTTCTTTCTTGTTTGGTCGTACTTGAGGCAGCAGTGGGGGAAGAACATTGGTGGGGGATAAGACTTGGTCTTACTAGGTATTTAGGGTTTCTGTAAATAATAAAATATTTTCCTATCCTAAGTCTAAGTCACTTTGCTTGTCTGAGTTCCTCTGAGGCCAGAAACTAATTAGTGCCACATCATAAAACAGCAGGGTATTAAGTGAAAAGATTTATTGCTGATGCTCCTTTTTCTAGTGAATCAGGCAGAAGCCTCTCTGTATAAGCTGGTTAACTCTTTGAGAACCAGAGAGGAACAAAAGGAAAAGAATTAAGATACTGAATACAGACAAATATACACAGACTCATATATTTTCAAACACTCACACACCCACACTCTGGCTGGGCCTGACTGTCTGTCACAATCAACTCCACAATATTGTAATGCATGCTTACATAGATATACATATACCTACTCACAAAAATGTAGACAATGAGAAAAACACATATGGATGGATGGATGGATGGATGGATGGATGGATGGATGGATGGATGGATGGATGGATGTTTGGACAGATGGATATATGGGGCAAAACTCCGCAAGCTAAACCATTCAACAAACAACTTTATTTTCTCCTCTGGTCTTCTTATACCTTTTTAGACAAAAAGTTCTTTAGAAAATTTCCTCAGAAATAAAACATTACATAAAATGGGAGGTAAGGAAGGATGTTTATATTAAGTTCAATGCAGTGTTTCATTTTAACATACACATTAAAATTTAAATCAACAGTTTTACATGGTCTTGCCTTATCATAGTGCACATCTGTGACTTTATCCTTGAACACAAAATTGTTCCAAGTCTATTTCTCCATTTAGTGTGATTATGAAAGCTCACTGTATTTCTTATTATACAGTCTTATTTACTATTCTGAGGAGTGGACACTTTCTATTCTTGATTGTAACACTATTACATCTTTCTATCAACTAACACCATCTCTAAAAACTTTCTTCCTAAAATTATTTGAATCATTTCTGGAATTCTATAGAATTATTATCTATTTGTCTAGATAGTATCACTACATGATAGCACATCTTTGTAGGTCTGCAGAGATATGATGAAAAGTGCTAATACTTAATGATTGTTATATATGTTTTATAATAATAGGAAAAGCATATTAATAGCAGGAATCTTTCCTAAGATGACTTTCTCCTGGGCTTTGCCTACCAGAGCAAATCTGTTTTAGATTTTAATCCAGTGTAGACCCATCTCAGGAAGATCACCTGCTAGTCTTTAGCTTCTATGATGGCTCCTGACAGTTGGTGTTGTTTTCCTTAGTCAGATGAGTCCTAGAAGAATTAATGATAGTTATAGTAACATCCAAGTCTTCATGCCTGTCATTCAAGTATAATAAATTCAGTGGCTGTCTTCTAAGGTCTGGTAAATGAGTCCCTCAAATGTTTATTTGAGGATATTTGGTCATTTGAATACAAACTATGATAATTTCCTTGGAAGGACAAATGACTGAGCCTTCATCACAGCCAAATTCACTTGGTTTTTCAGTATAATATAGGGATGGAATGCCCCCACTCTAAAATTCTTCTATGTGAACATTGGGATGGATGTTTCAAAAGTCTCTTGGGTCTTCCTATTTATTCTATCATTCCTCTTTAGACATCTGCCCCTGGCCTTATCTTCATTTCTCCTAAAAATAGCTTCTAGGAATCAGAATAAGCCATAATAGAGAACTGATCTGTGCTTTATATGTTCACATATGTCTCTGCAAGTCTCCTTTATTTAGGCATCTAGAATCTACATCAATCAGAAAAAAAAAGAAAAATGGAAGTAGGAATTTGAATATAGAGAAAATTTAATAGTAAGAAAGTATGTAGTAGTGGTATTAAATAGTGTTTTATGGTATTGACATGGTTATTGCACAGTGAACTCACACAGAAACATGTACACAAACTGCCATGAAGGGAAAGGTGTACAGATTTCCTAATACATGCTGAGGAATATTTCTAGAAGATGCATTCAGAAGACTGACAGTATACTTCCTTGGGACAACTCTTTGTATAATACTAATGTCCAGTGCATCATTTAACTCTTCTCTGCATATGAGAAACACTAATTGGACTCAGTGAATTTAAAATAAATAAAAAATAAATAAACATGAGCTTGAAATTAAAAGTTATAATTTGGACTGTTTCTCCATGATTTATTGGAAAGAAGAAACAAATATAGAATGATGCAATACTGGTGCAATAGCATGGTGACTAAGAAAATGTGATCACTAAAATATAAAAAAAAATATTTCTAGTGAGATGTAGATATTCATCTGATCATATATGTGTTCTATCAATACTGTCATCCTAAAAAGTCTAAAGTATTTTTTTATTGAAGAGGCAAGTATTCTAAAACTATTTGTAAAATCACAATATGTGCGAATTTTTGACTAGTGCCATCATTTTCGTATAGATTTGCTATAAAGATGATACCACTAAGTCATACTTCCACCTGCACTATCTCTTGATTGTACATACCAAATTTCCCATATGGATCTGATTTCAAATGCACATGACAATTACTCACATTTTTTCTTCTAGTAAAGCAGATGTGTATCATAGCAAAGACTGAGGTCTGAAATTAATCAGCAGTACAAGGTCCACTTCCACATTCATTCAATATGACTAACCAGACAGGATGAATTAACTAGCCAATCAGTGAAATAGTTAAGGAATGAATGTAAATATTTTAGACCAAACATACATATAAAATACTATTTCCAAAATCATTTGATAGAACTATTTTAATTATAATACTTGTCAAACAGATAAAAAACACAGAAATTCATCTCTCCATAGGCATATGTGTAAAGATCAAGAAAAACATAAAATAATTTGAGGCATAAAAAAGTCAATTGCCATCCAAGACTCATAACTCTGACCCATAATTTTTCTGTCTGAAAGAATTGCAGGGATGAAAATGGAGAGGAGCCTGAGGAAAAGAAGGTCCAGCCACAGGCCCAGCGTGGGGAGATCCCAAGGCCTGACACTATTATTGAGGCTCTGGAGCACTCACAAAAAAGGGACCTATCATGACTGCCCTCCAAAAGCAGTTGAAAGAGTGAGATGCAGATATTTGCACCCAACCAATGGACAGAAGCTGCTGTTCCCTGTGGTTAAATTAGGGAAAGGCTGGAAGAAGTTGAGGGGGAGGGCGACCCTGTAGGAGGACCAGCAGTCTCAATTAACCTGGACCCCAAAGATCTCTCAGATACTGGACCACCAATCAGGCAGCATACATCAGCTGATATGGGACCCCTGGCACATATGCTGCAGAGGACTGCTGGGTCTGTGTTCAGTCAAGAGACTGGAGGCCCAAGGGAGTTTAAAGGTCTGGTTGGGTGGGGAGTTTGGGAGACATCTCGTGGAGACGGGGTGGTGAGGAGAAATGGGATGTGGAAAAGTCAGACGGTGGACTGGGGTGGATAAAATCTAGAGTATAAAAAAGTAAGTAAGTAAGTAAGTAAGTAAGTAAGTAAGTAAGTAAGTAAAGGACAAAAAAGTGAATAGCAGAAATAGTCAAGTCTATTTTGGCCATAGTTTGAAATTTAGTAGTTTCTTTTAGCTTATTACACTGCTAGTCTGTTGAATGTTCCTTTTTAATGACGTTATATTATGCATATGCACATATGTCTGGAATGAACCACAAAAGCCAGAAGTGGAAATCAGAAGGCCTAGAGCTGTAATCATAGTCTGCAGTAAACCATTCCTTATGGATGCTGAGAACCAATCAGTGATCCCATGTGTGAACAAGGGATATGCTTAGCCACTATACAGCTATAAGCTGATCTTTGACTTTAGCCCAACCTCTATCTTTGCCAAGATATTGAACTTTTATTAACAATGTGTCAGTTCTGTTGTGTCAAGACTCTAATGTGACTTTCATGCATTTAAATAAACAACATCACATGTAGATGACGTTTATTTTTGGCATTTATATCATCAAACATTTCTTGGGTTCTCAGACATAGTTACTCCTGTGCTCACAGCCTTTCCATTATAAAGTGAAACTAGGGTAGACCCTTGTTTTAATGAGCTGGACACAGAAAATGAGATAATCATTCATCTTTTCTAAATTAATATATTAATATGGTGAATAGGCACTCTAGCCACAAACATCAAAGTAAGAATCTAACTGTTTATGTGGCATAGTACTTCCTGTTAGCTCACAGTGTACTGGGTGTTATTTATTGGTAAAACTATGGGATGTTAATAAATATGGTATTTCCTATGGGATGTTAATTTTTGTCTTACTTTCTGATTTGATATTAAGTGTGTGGCAAAGTAAGCTGTGTGAAAATGGGGGACAGGCCTAGAGCAAGAAAGAGGTTGAAACCTGTCCAAACCCTGAAAATCTCTTCTTGGCACTGACAGGAGTAAGGAATGCTTACTCTTTGTTCTGGGCCTCTATGCCATGCTACACATAACCATGTAACCCCCACTTCTGCCATGCTTTTGTTAATTACATACCCTCATGGCCAAAATACAAGTTTAACCACTGAAAACCATCTCAGTGGAGATTTATTTCTCCCTCCTGGCACTGAAGACAACCTAGTTCCTATCAACCTACTGAAAGACCCCCCGAACTGGGGAGACCCTCACTCAAGTCTTGGGATGGCGCGACTCCTCAAGAACTCACGAAAGACCGTCCTTGCTGCAATCACACGAGGTTTAATTCGGGGGCGGGGCGGTGAGAAGACCAATGCATTGGGGTCGAACCTGTAACCTACGCGGAGGCAGAGGGGTTCGGCCCCGATGCAGCTGAAGTCAGGGGTATTTAAAGGAAAAAAACCACAAAGGGGTGGAGAACGGAAGGAATTTGCATTATGGGGAAGTACAGAATGTTAGTCACAAGTCAGTTGCATCCTGAAACATTGTGCCTCTGACCCTGAGGTCAGGTCAAAGTCACCTGTAGGAATGTAGCTGGGTGGGATTTTTGCCCGGACATGCAGTTTCTAATCTTGGCTCTAAGTTTGCTTTCTAATCTTGGCTCTAAGTTTGCTAGGGGGTTTTGCCCGGGCATGTAGCTTCCAGTCTCGGCTCCAAGCCTGCCAGGGGTCTCAACCCTCCTCACAAGAGGGTCAGGTCTTTCATTCCCCACTTCTTCTAGTGGTTAGTTCTAATCTTAGAACTATAATTTGTCTTTGTCCCCCAGCGCTTGGTACTGTTGTCTTAACATAAGAACCTGGAGAGCGCTTATTCGTTCCCT
>CM052703.1:127563437-127638928 GCA_028551405.1 Uromys caudimaculatus | reverse complement strand
TTTACTATATTAATCCTTCCAATCCATGAGCATGGCAGATCTTTCCACCTTCTGAGGTCTTCTTCGATTTCTTTCTTCAGAGACTTGAAGTTCTTGTCATACAGATCTTTCACTTGCTTGGTTAGAGTCACACCAAGATACTTTATATTGTTTGTGACAATTGTGAAAGGTGTCATTTCCCTAATTTCTCTCTCAGCCTCTTTATCCTTTGAGTATAGGAAGGCTACTGATTTGTTTGAGTTAATTTTGTATCCGGCCACTTTGCTGAAGTTGTTTATCAGCTGCAGGAGTTCTCTGGTGGAGTTTTTCAGGTCACTTAGGTATACGATCATATCATCTGCAAATAGTGGTAATTTCATTTCTTCCTTACCAGTTTGTATCCCTTTGACCTCCTTTTGTTGTCTAATTGCTCTAGCTAGAACTTCAATTATTATATTGAATAGATAGTATATTAAACCAGAGTTTTAAAAGTACTTGGATTGTTAGTACATAAAAATTGGTATAGTATTAATCATTATTTTTAAATATATTCAAAATTATATATATATATATATATATATATATATATATATATATATATATATGTTAACAGAATAAATTATACCAAGTAACCTAAAAATATCCAAAAATATATTTTAAAACTATTAATAGGACCTACAAATGCTTCAAGTGTTTTAATTCATTGACTAATTCTTAGGATTATTATGAAGTCCAAAATTCTAGATGTTATTAGTTATTAGGACTATTCCCTTCTGAAGTCTTGATGTTTTAGTTTTGGTCTCATTGTCAAAATATTCTCAAATAAATATGGGACTCCAAGATAGCCAAAACTGACAATATTCAGAAATCAAGGGTGACCATTTTGAGTTTGATACACAATTTCTGTAGAAAAAGTCATTATAACCAAGAAATTCTCATATTTTTGATTGGATAAAGTATACATGGGTGGAATAAAGTGTAGTGTACAGAAATGAGCTAGGAGGTGAGGGTTAGAGGTATTTGTTTTTAATCCTAGCATGGCAGGGAGTGGGGGAATATACAGCAGAGTCAGGGGGATCTCTGCAAGTTTGAATCAACTGATTTCTATAGGACAACTATCATGATATTCAAACCTATATAGAGGTCAATTGTTTAAAATAATGGGAAATATGTTACATTTCATATGTAGGAATGTAGATGTATATGTACTTGTTCATGTGTACATAAATGTTGTCTGTGTACAAAGGTATTGTATTGCAAGAGATCAAGTTCATATAGACGCCTCATCCAATTACCAACTAATATTTTGAGACAGTGTCTATCATTTAACTCAAAGTTCAGCAGTGTTTATAAACTGTGTATTTCATTCTGGGATTATGATAGACAATACTATACTTATTTACATGTTTATTCAAGGGGTCTAAACTCATTCCCTGTTGCTCAACTGCATGGATTATAGACTAAGTTACCTCTCTAGTGTTGAATATTTGTATATAAGGTAAAATAGTTTTAATATAAGGTAAAAATTAATATGATACTAACATTTGAAGAAGGGGTGGAACAGAAGCCATTCTTCAATAATACACTATTTTGATTCTGAGCATCTACATAGCAATTCCAAAATGTGGGTGGCTTAAGGGCAGAGGATGCTACAACATTTCTGTCCATTAAAGGGCACAAAATAGGTATTAAAAATATCTATTAAAACAAAATATTCATATAAATAAAATTAAATCAATAATTTAATAAAAGAGTAAAAAACTTCTTCACAATATACTGTTGAAACACCATCAATGAAAGAAGAGCAAAGTTTTGAAAAGAGGCAGTGGTCACAAGAGTCACAGACACTCTTATAACATTAAATTAGGAAGTTAATTTGCTGCAAAACTCATAGAAAATAACTAAAAAATAGTCATTATCCAAACAGAGGGAAAGAAAATATCTCAGAAATCTATAATTTACCTCAGCAAATCAGGTAAAGAAACAAATTTCTTAAAAATAAATGTCACCAGAAAAAAATTTACATTAGCATTGTGTCTTTGTAGTATCAATTTTCCAAGTAAGGACCAAGACAAAGGTGCATTCCTTATACATTTTAAATCAGTTTTGTTTCATTGTTATTTTGAAGTGTATTGGGTGATGAAATAGCATAATAAATTCTGTACTTAGTGAAGCCCTTTCATTAATAAAAAATCCTAATATACATATGTGAAAATTAAATTTTCATACATGTGAAAAGAAAATTCTGTTAAAGTACAAATAAATTTTATCATTTATTCAACTCACACAAAATAAACAACTACTTGCATTTCTATTCAAGTGATACTCCAAATGTTAACACAAGCAACAAAGATATTAACGAAATACATGCCAGGCTTTGTGTTTCTATGGTTATAGCTCACGAGAGCATGAAGCAGAAGAATCGTATGAATGTTAGAAATGAAGACTTTCTGAGAAATCAGAGTGAAGATTAGAAGATTCTAAAGATAAAGACTCTTTAGTTAATTTTTCAAATGGGTAGACCACACAGAAAGCATCGTCATCATCGCCACCAGTGGCATCAGTGAAAGCAAAGTGAGCAGCAGCCATGCTTACTAACAGCTGCAAATGAGCAGCAGAATAACAGTCAGAATGAAGTCTTCACTACTTATCCAAAGAGTTTTAGGAAACCAATATAGAAGTCCCTCCCCCAAAGCAGCCATCTCTTGTCAGTTAATCTTGCCCACGATATCATGGAGGAGGAAATGAGAAACCTTTTTGAGATATATGGAAAAGCAGATGAAGTTTTAATTCATAAGAATAAAGGTTTTAGCTTTATTCTCTTAGAAACATGAATCCTAGTGGCAATTGCCAAATTATAATTAGACAATTTGACACCCCATGGTAATCAGCTACACATGAACTTTTTCTGTCATAATGAATTCCTTAGTCTGCCACCTTTCTCAGTACTTGTCCAACGCATTGCTGGGAGAGGCTTTCTCTATATTTGGCCAGGTGGAGAGGGCTGTGGTTACTGTGGTTGACTGAGGAAGGCCTTTAGTGAAAGGCATTGTTGAGGTTGCAGTCAAGTCAGATGTCCAGATAGCTCTAGACTGACAGAATGAATGCTACTTTCGCTAAACACATTTCCTCAGCCTAGACTTTGGAACCCCTGCCCCAGTTAGATTGTGAAGAGAGATTTCCACAAAAGTTAGCTATAGAAAAACAGGAATTCCTAATGGTATTGTGTCATATTAACAGAACAGTGCCTAACCCTTTTATTATCAGAGAGGCTTCCTCTGGCAGCTGACCCAAGCAGCTATACAGACCTACAGCCAAACATTAGATGGAGCTTAAGGAACTCTGCAGAAGTGGAGGATGTAAGATTTAGAAGGATGGAGAAAACCAGGAGAACATGGCCCACAGAATCAACTAAGCATGGCTCATAGGGACTCAGGGAAACTGAAACAACAACCATGGAGCCTGCATGGGTCTGCACAAGGCCATCCACATACATGTTAGGCTGCTTTGCTTGGTGCTTTTGTTGGACTTTTAATAGCAGGATTGTTTGTGTCTCTTGACACTTTTCCTCCTTCTGGTTTATCACTTCCCAGCTTCACAACATTCCAAAGATGAGGATTTATACCTCGTCTTAACGCATATTGTTAAGTAGCATTTGACTGATATCATTGGAAGGCCTTCATTTTTCTGAAGAGAAATGGGGGAAATGTGGATCCAGGTTGAGAGGACTTGGAGGGGGACTGGGAGTGTGGAGGAAGGGAAGGCTTCAGTCAGGATGTAATGTGTGGGAGAAAAATTAAGAAAAAAAAAGATTCAGTTGACTCATTCAATAGTAAAATATGAGAGTAACTTCCATATCAGCCAATATGGACTGAAAAAATAATAAAATTGTTATCTCCATCCATTTTGCATGAAATTACAGAAAGAAAGCAACTTGAAACCATAGGATGGCTTCTGAGTTTCTTGAAACCCCTTTGCAATAACCCCCATGTTGCCACAATGTGCTTGAAAGTATTTGGAATATTGACCTAAAAAGAGCAAATAGCGACATAAAGGCAATGGGCTTAGAAGGAAAGAAAGTGTACAGACTACATAGATATATGAGGGAAAATGTGTGTGGGAAACTGAAGAAGCAAAGCACAGAACAGAATGAAAGGAGAAGATAACGCTGTGAACAAGAGGAACAATACAGATGATGAAATGTTAGAAGTTATGAATAAAAATGCCATTTAAATTGAATCAAAGTAATGGCTTTGGAGATAATAATAATTATTAAAAATGCCACTAAACTAGATGCTGTCTTAGTGAGCTACACTGGAAGGATTCCATTGTCCTGGCAAAATCTGGAAAGATATGTATTTAACAATTCACTGGTAATTTCTGTTTTTGTTTCAGTCAGATTGTATTCTATTGGAATTTTCTGCTTATTTTTATCCAGGTTTTATCATTGCTATATAATGACACCATCTTCATAAAAACAAAATAAAACAGCAAGACATACAAACAAACAAACATCAGAAACAACAATAAAATTCCCAGCAACTTCACAAGGAGTAAGAGCAGCTGCCCAGATTTGCATAGCCTAGATCGCTATGTATGACTGTAGCAGATGAGGAAAATCTGTGATGTAACCAAGAAGAAATGTTTTGGTAACATCTGGAAGGATTCAAGGAAACCTTCCCTGATGATAGAGAACAAGAGATACAGATAGATCAAATAGCTATGGCAACTCCTATAGGCATAAACAATAGAGAGATCTTGCCACCTTCTCCTATGTCAACACGTATTCCAGCTGCTCCAGTACATGCCCCTATGATACCAGATGGGACCCTGGCATTGATACCACCAACAACTGAATATTTTGGACAATACGCTCCAATGGAAGGAATTGGAGAAATGGGTGTAACTCCTGAATTCAACCATACACCTTCTGGAATTGAAGTTCCTCCAAATAAACACCACATACACTAAATAAAGCAGCAGTGTCTAAACCTGCAGCCCTTAAAATAAGTGCCCTTTTTGGACTAGCCAGAATTATACAGTAGGAAAGTGTTATGGATTCTTCCCAATAGATAGGTCTTCACTTCTCTACTACTGTAGGAGGCATGCTTAGAAGAAGAGAGAAAGGAAGGTGCAGTATTAACAAAACTTTGTCTGTAGTATATTGCTTTATCTATATACATGGTGCATTCCTGAAGTGTTTTTGATGAGATCCAGCAGAACCATAGCAAATGGACTTAGAGCTCCATTAAACTTGATCATTTCTATCTATCTATCTGTCTATCTATCTATCTATCTATCTATCTATCTATCTATCTATCTTTTCTTTTCCCTCAACCACACAGATATATTTATACCATAAAACATAAACATCCTCCAATGATTTTTTCCAATTCCTCCATTCCCAGTTGACAATTCAGACAAATGTTCCTAGAGGTTATAGAATACTTAAGGTTTACCTAATATATGACTCCTCTGTGTCCTAAGGAAGACATTTTCTCTTAGAGGTTTTCATTTTAGCATATATTTCAAAAATCTTGTGTTGGAGGGATAAGGTGCTGGGAGGACATAGAGCAGAAAATTAGAGACCACTGAGATTGGGGAGCACATTGGAGATAAGGCAGAAACGTACTGCAATGGAAACTTCGAGGAATATACAAAGCTAACCCTACTAAGACTTCCAGTAATGAAATATGAGGTAGGAACCAATCATTTTCTGTAATTAGTCCAGGCTTCTGGTGGAAATATTGGGACACCTATCCAACCACAAACGCTGTGACCTACAATTTGTCATGCTTGCAAGATGTGCTAAAATAAAGGTAACATACAACTTGCAGCAGTGGTAAACCAATGACTAGATCAACTTGAGACCAATGTCATGAGAGAAAGTCTACCCCTGACAATACCTGGAGGAACAGAAACCAGATGCTGTATAGCCCAGAGACAAAGGACAGAGTCAAACACAACTTCCAAAAAAGTCAATAAAATGATTCCTCATGATATACTTGTAGATTGGAGCCTAGCATAATCATCATCAGAGAGGGTTCATCCAGCAACTGATTGAGGAAGCCAAACATTAGGTGTACCATGGGGAATTCTGAAGAATGCAAGAAAAGATTGTAGGAACAAGAAGAGTCAAGGACACCAAAGAAAATCCACAGAATCAATTAATCTAGGATCATAGGGACTTACAGAGACTGAACCAACAATCAGAGAGCCTCCATGTATCAGACTTAGTCTCTCTGCATATATGTTATGGTTGTATAGTTTAGTACTTTTGGTATTCTTGTGGGAGTAGTAACTGTGGGAGCTGGAGCTGTAACTGGCTCTTATTTCTATTTTTCTTCACACTGGGATGTCACAACCAGCATTAATATGAAGGCAGGTGCCTATTCTTTGGGAATATTCCTGGAAGACTTGACCTTTTCTGAAGAGAAATGAGGGAGGACTGAATCTTGGAGGAGAGATGAGATTGGGGAGGAGAATGGAAGGAGAGGCGGGAGGGAAAATTTTCAATGGGATGTAATATATGGGAGAAAAATAAATACATTTTTTTTAAAAAAAAAATCTTATGCTAACTTGCTTCCATAGTTTTTTATTGGTAAGGACTACTCAAGAGTGAATAACTATTTGTGTCTATAATGTTGCTGTTCACAGATATTCTTGATAAGTCTAGTATAATATATTGCTATATTGAAATGCAAAATTAATTCTTAGCTTTGTCTATCTTAGGTAGTTACATTGTACATTTTTATTGTTGTATTATGTTTGATTCGTTCCTGGTACCCTCAACTTTATTTTTTTCTGAGAAATGGTGTAGTAATACAGCATTCTCTTATTAAAATAAATTTGAAGCCTTAAACAAAAGAAAAATAATTCTTCAACTAGGTCTGGAAGTCTTTTTTCTGTATATGTTTTACTCAAGAAACAATGAACACTTTATTAGGACCAGATAGAATGTAAATGACGGGTCAAATATTAATAAGATCCCATAAGTTCAGGCTGGTGAACCAATTAATAGGGTCAATGCAGAACCATGAGCAAATATATCTGACACAAATGCAGCTATATTACCCAAGATCCCACAACAATGTTGCAGAAAGTTCCTAAGAACTGGAGTCCTACAATTCTCTAAACACTGTGAATGCAATTCTAATAATAATTTTGATTCTTTTAAAAACCATTCATGCCAACATTTCACTATGTAACTTATCTTGACTGCTATTTTTTACTGCTAAACCTAGAAGATCCACACTATGTAGAACTTTAACAACTTAATTCTCTCCATTAAAGGTACATTTGGAGATTATAGGAGATAGCTTGCATAGAGGGAATATATCAGGTTAGTCCTAGCTTGCTTTATCCAAGTCCCACACCAAAAGCAACCAACCTCCTCAGCAATAGGAACCTTTCACTGAGTCCTAGAAAGTTGTTAACAAATGCCGAAAGTCAAAGGGCTTCTGTGGGCAAATACTAGTAGGGGGGTAACTCTAGCCTCACTCTGAAATTAACAAATGAAAATATTAGGGCCTCAACAAGCATCTGTTTTTGTTGTAATTTTTAACAATTACTGAGGAAATTCTCTCAATCACCTAATAGGTATCACTAATGCCTGCCTTATCAATGATAAAGCTCCCAAGGATTCTACAATAATCCCTAATCATTGCATAGTCTGTGAACAAATTTATCAATGATTCATTCTTCAGGTGTATAATCTTGTCTCTTATGTGAGTCTCCAAATATGCAAACCACACAAAGATTAGATTGTGCTATCTACATAGTAAAATGAAAAACATTACATAGAGGATGAGCAAAACAATGAGACAAATCCCTGAGCCACCATCCTATAATTAACATTGTAGATTGTAGATTGTAGATATGATATACTTGAAGCATTTCGAAAGTCCATTGTTATGTGTTCTGAGAAAGTATCAGAAAGTTCACAAATAATGAGTTCCTAATATCATTTATAAGCCAGATGTACTAGAGGTTGGGTAGATTTGATCTATAAGCATCAATTGTTTCTTCCACACATCAATGTTAGTTAAAATATAATGAATATAATGCACTAATTTTGTTAGTTATAACAAGTAAAATATCAGTCATCATCCTTGAGCCATTATGCTTCTATCCTGTAGAGCTCTTCAGTGGAGCTCTCGTTCATTTTCCCACCTAAGAGTGAATTGCAATACCTGGACCCCATTCTACTCCTGATACTAGATTTGCATCTTAGGGACCATTCACTTTAACCTACATCTAACATGACCTATATAGTTTTATACTATTAAGATTGCAGAATGATTGTTATTCTAATGAAGAGAATGTTTTTACAAATGCAAACATATCATGCCATAGTTTATTCTACCCAGATGATCCTTAGAAGTACTACTATTTTCTCTACCAATTAAATATCCCTCAACTACTATGGATTGTATAAAACCTCTTCTTATTAAAGACTTATCAGTTTTTATATATGCGTTACATAACCAAATTTGAACCCGTAGTCTCATTGGTGTGCAGTATAAAAGAATATGGAAGGTATATATTAATAGGCTGGTCACGTTGACAAGATTGGCTGTATATCAAACAAATAGCATTGGATGATTGCTCACACACAGGGTAGAGTTTTATTCCCTCACATTGCTTTATCATGGATACATTTAATGAATATATTATTGATCTTTAGAGCCTCCTGCAATAGCATTAGAAAAATATTTGGCTTTCTTCCATTTATCATTGCCAGACTGGATTCCCACTTTACATTCACTCTTTACTTGCTGGTCATAATCAATTATATTTGCAAAGGGAAACAGTATCTTATAATATAAAATACAATAAAAAGTCTAAAGAAAGCATAAACTTATAACTGAATCAATTTCTTTTATAAATTTCCATTGTAGACTCTAATATTATTTCCAGTGATCTAGGCATCATACATTGTTTTCTCAATCTGGGTCTTTCAGGTTTGCCTGCCCCATTTCTATTGTTCTGAAACCTGTGGCACTCAAGGGCCCCTTTATTTTCATGCCCAAGTGTCTCTAATGGTTGATATGAAACAGTCTGTCAGGGATATATTCCTCTTGCATTTCCTCAGTGTATACAGCATTCATCTCCAATTGAATCAAGCTATATAATCAAGTATAGGTATATAGCTCAATATATAGCTTCTAACAGCTTTCAGACTAGACAATTCTTTCACCAGTTTCCCACAGACAAAAGAGAAAATGTGTAAAAGATTCCTTCTTTGCTTTAATGTTTTAATGTCATTGCTTATAATTGTTTCTGGAACATGAACATAATTAAAGCAATTATAGACATGGTGGCTCTCTGATTTCTCAGTTCTCTGTGTCAAAATGGGATGTAAGAGTCATTCATTTATTTTTCTAAGTCACTGTCTTAATCAATAGTACGTGAGTTTTCAATGGGTTCCAGGTTTTGGGCAACCAAGATTTCCTCTTTATTATTGATCTAATCTGTAATCTCTTGTACTTTTTTCACCTGGAGATAAAAAGGAAATCATCAAACATCTACATTGCTCCTCTTTTATCCTATTTCGCCTTATGGCAGGTCAAATACCAAATATTTCAGCCCAATATTCATTGCTCCACAATTTATAACTTATGCTAGCAGTCTCCTTCACCAGAGAAGTGAGCTTACCCAGGTAAAGGTTGCTTAATATACACAGCAGGAGGCCAGCTGCTTCTATAGATACACAATACTTTTACAGTGATGTTTTACTCTCAGGGCAGAGGGCAGTTACCCGTGAATCATAACTTACACTCTATACCACATGGAAAAATATTGCTTTTCTTTCATTTATATACAGGAATCCTCTAGCACAGTGGCCTCACATTATTGACTCACTATCATAGCCGTGCACTATCCATACTATAGCCACTACCGAAGAGGAACAAACAAGCATGTAAAATTTCTCTGCAAGCTCTATTCCCTCAACAAAGCCTCAGATGTCTCTCTTATTTCACAGCTCAAGAAGAGCACCTATTCTTATTCAAACTCATACTTGGTTTTTCATTAGGTCCAATCTAAATCACATGCTACTAAAATCCTGTCGTTTAATAAGAGTTGTAAATAATGTCTAAATATTTTCCTAATACACCAAGGGTGAAAAATGCACAACACTTCTTACATTTGCTTTTAGAGAAAGCTAGAGTTCTTGGCCTTGTTTGCAAAGTATAGTGCCAGAAAGTATTTTTCAGTCAAAGATGATGGATTTCTCATTACTGCATATATTGAGCCTTCCCTAACTAGTCTTCTCTGGCATATATATGCTACACTCCATGGAGGCAATGCTCATTTTGTGAAGATTTGGATATAAAAGTTGAGATGTAGAGGTTGAGTAGATATGGAAGGACATCTTATGGTGATTGTTTTTCTATATGTGCATGGAAGTAGTCATCAAGGTAAGCTAGAATAACTTTTTACCAGTTGGAATAGCTAAACTCCCCAAGCTATCAGTTGTAAGGCTTAAAGAACAGTCTTGTGTAAGATAGAAGCTTGCAGAAATATCGGAGAAACAAGTGGAATTATCAGACAAAACTGACAGCTTGGGTAAATGCTTAATTACAGGTTTGGACAGGGTGCTCACCTGGAAAACTTGAGGAGGTAGCAGGCCTGCATCTTGGCACTGAATGTAGAACCAGTCAACAGAATCCAGTTTCATGTCGATTACTTTCCCCTTCATACTAATTTAGTAAGGTTTCATATACACGGTAAGCCACAGTTATTTGACTCTGACTGTCCATTTTTTTAAATGAACTTTCTATTATATTTTCATTCTTTATTGTGTTTTATTATGCTATGGTATGGAGTCATTTCAGGTGGAAAAGTAGTGTGAAGAAGAGAACAGGAATGAAACTGGATACTACACATTTCTGTTTTACAGGGTCAGCAGAAA
Source organism: Uromys caudimaculatus (assembly GCA_028551405.1). Classification (NCBI taxonomy): domain Eukaryota; kingdom Metazoa; phylum Chordata; class Mammalia; order Rodentia; family Muridae; genus Uromys; species Uromys caudimaculatus. The sequence goes on along the minus strand of CM052703.1, from coordinate 127,628,034 downwards.
TTTAGAATTAAAACCACCCCAAATATTCAAAATAGAAGAGTATGTTTTCAGAAATCCACTGGCTAACTTCCTCTGGTACTCCTAGCAGTAAAGCACTGATTTACTGCATCTACCCAAAAGCACCCATCAGTTTCTTGTAGTAGCTCCTCTGAAAATGTTTCTTTTCTCACAATATAGTACCCTTAAGTAATTCTTAATATTTCCATGACTATGCATATACTCATCAATCCAAAAACTATATGAAGTAAGTTTATCCTTTGATACAATTTTCTTTAATTTATAAGATGTAAACAAGCAAATAAGTGGTGGGTCAAAAATTTACCTTATGCACTTAGATTATTTTTATAGTAGAGAGCTCAACTTGCTTCTATACAAGCAAGTAGAAAAGGAAAACAAAACTGTAAATTCCTGGTTCATGAAATATCAGAAATAAAAGCATCATGGAAAAAAATCCATCTCATACAGATTTTAAAGGTGGTAGCCTAGCTGGAGTTGTGAGGCAGGAAAAGTAAGCTTTAAGACACAGCGGGACCCTTACTTGTCCAATCTTACACCAAAGTTACCACATCCTGTTTGCTTTTAGTTGTTACTGACAGCAACTTGTCTAGCACCTGGCTCTGAAATGTTTCAAATCAACAGAAGTTTCCAAGTTTTAGCTATTTCAGAGTTAGAGTCACAAAACTGGAGAAGCAGTTAAGTTTACTTTAGGGAAAGAAAATTTATTTTCCCTTTATGATGACCATTGTAGAGTTTCAGGGAAACCCATTGTTTCAGGTATTTAGGCAAGCTTTCTTTTTGCAGGATATTTGATCACATTATGAACAGGGAGATTGTGTTATTTACTAAAAAAAGCTGTTACATCTCTTAGCACATACCTTCAATCCCTCAAACTGGAATACAGACTTGCCCATAGTATACACATTTAATCCCAGATTATGAAGTTAATGTTAACATATCTTCCTGTGCCTAACTCTATCCCAGATATTTTTCTCCTCACAGATGTCTCACCTTCTATTCCCTCCATAAGACATAGGCAATGTGGTTTTAAGTGACAGGTGATGCATCCATATAATACATGAGATATTCCCTTTGCAAAAACTAAACCCTAAACTTATATTTTTCTTTAAAAATGTTGGCCCTGGAGGAATCTGAACTCCTTCAAAGTGGCCTCTTCACGATTTGTTTTACTGGAGTTTTATTTAGCTCTTTGTGAGGAAAAGACTGAACACTCTTTTCACACTTTTCACACTTTGTCACAGTTTCGTCAGACCACACAAACCCTTGTTTGTGGCAACAAGGAAACGGGATGGTGAAAAGACTTTCCAGCGGGCTTAAGATGCCTGTTTCAAGATCAGCAAGTTACTAGGCAGCCTTTCTCCAGACTGCTTTTCTTTGAAGGCACATGTTTTCAGACATATCTTTCCCATCACCTCCCATTTCACAGTGACCATTCTTCTATAATACCGAAAAGAAACAAGTCCAGAGAACTGTCCAAAAGAGGGGCAGAGATCTTAACTGAGTATTCTCAAAACAGGATCATCAAAAGCTGACATATATTTAAAAGAAATATTCAAAAAACAGAGCCATCAGGGAAATGAAGATCAATACTCATATGCTGCTCTTATCTCTTTCTCTTGCCTCTCTCTTACTTCTCTTACCTCTCCCCATTCCCTTCCCCCCTCTCTCCACATAGTCATGGCCGGCCTCCACTCCTCTACTTCTCTACTCTCTCCCTCTCTCTGCCTCTACTACCCTCTTAACTCCCCTCCCCATGCCCTAAATAAACTCTTATTTCTATACTAAAAAAACAAAAACAAAAAAACTCCTATGCTATTTCATCTTACACCTGTAAGAATGGTTCTGAACAACAAAAATAGTGACAGGTAATGCTGAAAACTATTTAGAGTAAGAGTAACTCTCAAACACTGCTTGTGAGAAAGCAAACTCATAGAGACATTATGAAAATTCAGCCGGATTGCCTCAGGAAGATAGAAATCCATCTAACTCAACATCCATCTATATCACTCTGTGTATATACTGCAAGGATTCTTCATCTCACCACAGAGACACTGGCTTTTACCGTGTTCTTATTCCTACAGAAACAAATATCAAGAGAATGGATAATGTAAATGTGGTACATTTACACAATGGTGTATTACTCAGATATTTAAAAATATTATACGATGATAATTGGTAGGCAATGTTTGGAAGTAGAAAAATATTCCTAAACAAGGTATCTAAAATCTTCACAAATATGATATATATTCACTTATACATGGTGATTCTTTTACATCAATGATGACTGAGCTATATAATCCATAGGACAAGGGAGGATCAGTCCCTTGTTTTGCCTTCATCAGAGACACTCATTCTGTCACTAGACAGAAAAGAATAGAGAAATAAGCTGCCAGATATTACGCACAGAGTGAGAGACCCTGAAAATCTCAGACCTCAAGTAACCCCACTCTTGAGGAGGAAAAAATGGTTTCAGAGCCAGGGACATGCAGTACACCAAGAAAACAAAGCCTACTAAATCATCCTTTAAAAGCTCATAGGAACTCACAGAGACCAAAGCAACAAGCACAGAGCTTGAGCAGCTCTGCACCAGGTCTTCTGTACTTACAGCTTGCTTTTTAGTGTTTTTATGCTTTGCCTGATGATACAAACGGGTGTTTGACTCTAGTGCCTTTTCTTCAGCTTTTTTAGTTCTGTTGGTTTGTCTTATTGTCCACCTTTTACCTGATAGTCATTGATTTATCTTCTATATTTTATTATATTTTTAAAAGAAATGAATTAATAAAAACGCAGCCACTAGGGTATAGGTTAACAAATGAACCCTAACTTATTCTTGCTGGGAAAGGGAAAGTCAGTTTTCTCCAAGAGAATGACACTGGATATACCAAACACTTCAGGTTAGCCCTCATGTCTTGGAGTTGTTGGGCAACAAGTAATAGACTCCACCAGTCCTTTCTGTCCTTTACTTGGAAATTGTTTGGTGCTGGGTTTTTTTTTCTTGGCATTTTGCCACATGGATTTATTTTTTTTTTATTTGTTTTGATGGGTTTTGTTACTTTATTGGTTATTTTTAGATTTTGGAGAAAGAACTTAAATATGGGTGGGAAGAGGAGGAGAGAGGAACTGGAATGCCCAGGAGGATGGGAAAATATGTTCAAAATGTATTTAAATAAGAAAACTGTATGTGATGGTTTGTATATGCTTGGCACAGGGAGTAGCACTATTAGGAGGTGTAGCCTTGGAGTAGGTGTGTCACTGTGGGTATGTGCTTAACACCCTCATCCTAGCTGACTGTAAGTCAGTCTTCCACTAGCAGCCTTCAGATGAAAATGTAGAACTCTCAGCTCCTCCTGCAGCACGCCTGCTTAGATGCTGCCATGCTCCTACCTTGATGAAAATCGACCGAACCTCTGAACCTGTAAGCTAGCCACAAATATATGTTATACTTTATAATACTTGCCTTGGCCATGGTGTCTGTTCACAGTAGTAAAACTCCAACTAAGACAGAAGTTGGTACTGGGGATGGCTCTAGGGGAACAGACATATAAGGATAAATCTTTTAAGAATATGGACTCAGATTAATATTTTGCCAGTACCTTCTAATACACCCACACATTCAGCTACTGAAACCTCTCCAGATACTCTCTCTCGTGGGAGTGTGGGACTGTGAAAGGCAGCCTGGTTTTTGATTGAGCTAAGGTTTAAAACCCTGGAGACCCAGTAGGGAGTCCCCAGGAGGGGACAGCCATACAAGGAACAGTAGGTGTTTTGCCATACTCCTGGGCCCCAGGCTCCTGACAAGAGGCTGCAGCTCTCCATAGGTCCATGACCATCAGTCTCATAAGGGCAATGCCCCAAATCCCTCCACAGGTAGAGGTGTGCTCACATAGCCTCAAGACATCTCCATTTTACTGAGGTACCTAGGGGCTTAGCCAATAAACTCCCTTTCCCAGCCACTCCTCCCTAAAAAAGGTATTTTAATGTCAGGCCTGCCCTGAGAAAGTGAGGTATGGTTTTATTCATCACCACTGTCTGCTATAACAATAAATGCCCTAAAACTATGGACTGTCTCTCTTCATTGAATCTGCTGTGGGGAACAATGGAACAGGCCTTTGTCTAAAGAACCACTTCTAGTCCCCTGCAGAAGGTCTCTCAGTGCTCCCAGCCAAGGTCTCTACCAAACCAAGCCAGCTAGTCTGCAACAAGCCAAAGACTCAGTACCATGGCAGGACCCAGCCAGGCTCCTCCCCGCCTTTGCCCCTTGGCCCTGGGATAGATCCAGCTGAAGGGCCCTCACTCTGTTCTCAGTTCTTCTGAGGCATCCAGTGGTGCCTGGAATACTCAAGAGCCTGAGAACCAAACAGAACCAGGTCTGTGTAAGTCCTCGGGACCACAGGCCTTGCTCCCCCACCCCAAGGCAGTGTCCCGCATCTTCTCACAGCCTAGAGGTGCCATGGGGTGAGTGTGGTCCAATCTTCCATGTTTCCCCTACCCCAGAGGACCGAGCCCTGGGGCAGATGCAGGACTATCACCACTATAACCCAACATGGAAGCTTGGAGAATATTGAATGTCCATGGTTGGAAGTATATTTCAAATTTAAAGAAGCTAGAGCCTTTGATTCTCTTTTTTTTTTTTTTCTTTTTCAAGACAGGGTTTCTCCATGTAGTCCTGGCTGTCCTGGAACTCACTCTGTAGACCCAGGATGGCCTCGAACTCAGAAATCCACCTGCCTCTGCCTCCCAAGTGCTGGGATTCAAGGAGTGTGCCATCACTGTCTGGAGCCTTTGATTATCTTAATCCATCTATTGTAACTGGCAATGAATTAGGTGACCTGGTGTACAAAACTTTCTACAATTTGGGGGAGAAATCAGAAAAAGATTTTACTGGCTTGTTTCTCTTAGTATCACTGGACAAATTGATGAAGGAAAAGAATGAGCTGTATGATAATATTGAATGGCTCCAGATGCCTCATTTCCCTTGGCTTAGTATTGATGAAGGGATTTTAATGCACAGGGAAGTTGCAATGCTAGAGTGGATATGTTGTGTAAAACCTAATCCTCCACAATGGGAAGGCCCAGAAAATATGCCCTTCATGAACCCTATAAGACACAAACTGGTGAGAGGGGCACCCGAACATTTGAAGAGTTTTGCTCTCCCTTTGCTTTGTGCCAAACCTTAGGGTTGGAGATGCTGCTGCTCACTCAATTGGATGAATTAAATGCAATGGGTGTAATTAGGCCCCGAGGTAGCAAGGGTCAGGTGGCAGCACTGAATCACCAGAGACAAGGTAATCATAGTTACTAGAATGGGCAGCTAGACAAAATGTTTATAATGACCTAGTCCATAATGGTCAGCACAGGAGGGGTGAAATTTATAATAGCATGTGTCATACAGACCTTTGGTACTGGATAATCTGTCGTGGTGTTTTCAAGCCTACTGCATACCTTTTTGATCAGTATGAGAAAAAAAAAAAAAACCTCAAACAAATGAAAGAAAGGCTACATTGGATCATGGCAAAAAGCAATCTTGGCCAGTGAATCAATTTCCAGACATTGAAATAAGAAGCTGTAACACTGAAGTTGGCTTGGAGACCCCAAGATTTTTGAGATACCAGAGTCATAGGATATCTCCTGAGGAAGGCTGCTAACAGGGAGTGGAACCAGCCCAGGAAAAGATGTAAGTTGCAGTCAAAAAGATGAAAAAGGAGTTGGAGAACTGAAGAGTGCTTTGACATCAGACATAGAGATGCAGACTTTCGAGTTTGCCCAGCAGGTTTCCAGTCTTGCTTTGAGGAATTACAGTTAAGTGATTGGATGGATCTCAGAAGAGACTTTGAACTTTGAACTTTTAACATTGTTGAGACTGCTACAGACTATGGGGACTTTGGATGTTGGATTAAATGTACCTATGTAAATTATGCTATGGCTAGATATGGCCCCCATAGACTCATGTGTTTGAACAAGCCTATGGGGGCCAGGGAGTGGAATGTGATTTTTTGTATATGCTTGACACAGGGAGTGGCACTATTAGGAGGTGTGGCCTTAGAGTAGGTGTGTCACTGTGGGCATGGGCTTACACCCTCACTCTAGCTGCCTGGAAGTCACTCTTCTATCAGCAGCCTTCAGATGAATATGTAGAACTCTCAGCTCCGCCTGCAACATGCCTGCCTAGATGCTGCCATGCTCTCATCTTGATAAAAATGGATTGAACCTCTGAATCTGTAAGCTAGCCCCAAATATAGGTTGTACTTTATAAGACTTTCCTTGGTCATGGTGTCTGTTCACAGCAGTAAAATCCTAAGACAATGTATAAAAAAATGAAAGACCCACAGAGGTTTGGCAGACAAAAGGTCATGTGCATTGATTTACTTATGCTATGATTTCATTATGTTAATATTATGCAAATTTCTGAGCGAGTAAAACCTCATTAATATGCTTTTTCAATGATATTATTGTTGATAATGCTCATTAACAGGTTAGTAATTTTACTTTCTTTATAATAACGTATTTTTAAATAAATAAATCAAATTAACATATTAACAAAATATATGTAACCTGAAAATATGACAGGAGTAATTAGGAGGATGTTTCCATCACTGATTGGGGTTGAACATATAATCACATATAGCTTTATGTAAGAGTAGTGGCCTTGCATACGTGAGACAAGAGGAGCTATTCCTATATGAAAATATGATTTTTAGTTAATACTTGGGTTTGATCTGGTCATGATATACAAGATACAATGTATATGTTTATCAAATTTGTAGAATTTAGAATATTATATAATAAAAGGCAGAGTCAAATTGAAATGCGTATCAGTAATTTGGGGTCTCTATTTCTTGGTTATAGACACTATATAACCAATTGCTTCAGCTCGACTCCTACCCCGTCTGTATCTGTACTCAGTCCATACCTATTCCTCCATTATGGAGTATATCATCACAGTTTGGCTTCCCAAGTTTGAGGAAATCATTTGTGATTGTTGTGCACATAGTGACCTTGCAAATTCTCATATTTCATTTAATGGATCTCTCTACCCTGTGACATCCTTGAGAAAATTTTCTAGCAATATATAAATATCTCTAATGGATTTGATGAACAGTTTATCAGGGAGGAATCTCCCTTTTACTACCTCACTTTATGGAGCATTTTTCAAAAGGTGAATATAGTATGGTTATATAGCTAAGATGCACTGCTTCCACAGTCTTCAGACTGGTCCATTCTTTCCCAATATCCTACAGCACAAAGAGCAAATCTGTGAGAGATTGTTTGTTTGCTAGGTTAATACTTTTCAGTATATCCAGACATCCTAGTGTTTAAGTGTTATTTATTATAATTTTCTTTATAATTCCCTATGGTACCTGACTCTAATTAAGATTAAAATCTACATGGCTACTCACTACTTTCCCCTCTCTGTGTCAACTTGGATTTAAAATGTATCTTTGTTTTTTCTCTAGGTCACTGTGTTCCTCAATATTATGTGTAGATTTGAGAATTTAGGATACTAAGGTTGGTTCTTTTTTATTGATCTAATCAGGGCCTCTTATTTTTTCAAACCTAGATATTAAAAATTAAAAATAAATTGAGACAACATCTCCATTTCTTCTAGTTTATTCAATTCACACACTATGTAAGAAGCCAATGCCAAAGATGTTAGCCTACTATCCCGTTCTGATACAATTTCCACATTATACCACAGTCTTCCAAAGGGTTGTCAGCTTACCTAGAAAGAGATCTCTTATAATATATAGCAGGAGTCCTGATACATCTGTAGCTACTCAGAGATAATTTTCCCTGATATATGTATCCTAGGAAAATGACATAAATCTACCTATCAATAAGAACTGTCACAGGATACCAAACAGAAAATTACTGAGTGACTGCCAGTCTGTGATTTACACTGGAGACATTCCTGCCCAGCTAGGGTCATGCTATTGCCATATCTCACTGCTCTACATACTGTACATACTCCTGCTGTGCTATGTCCCCAAACAGAATACATACAAATGAATATGTAAATTTTTCTTTTGCACATTCCACTCCCTTATTAATTGTTGCTTCATTTGCATGTCTCACTCCCTACCTAAAGTACAGCATCCAGTCTTCTAACAAACTCATCCTTCATTTTGTCATTACCTACTAGCTACATCAAGTGATCCTAAAATCTCTTCCTTCAGTAGTTAGATGTAAATATTATCTAAAACTTCTCATAATGTTCCAATGACAAAAATATAATTTCATCAAATTTTGTTCTGAGGAACAAATGAGGTTCTTGGGCTTACTGGCAAAGCATAGGTGATGGACTACTTAATGAATTGTGGGCCCTCCAACACAAAGGCTGCACATATGTATATATAGCATATATGCATGTGAGTATTTTATATAATGCTCTATAAATTTTAACTTAAGGGAGATTTGCATATAGCCAGTAAGAAGGAGGGGTTGGATACTAAGTTGGGTCTCTTGACTCTGCTTGATTTTCTATGTGGACACAGACAAAGTAAGCAAGCCAAGTGGAGAGATCTTTCACAGGCTGACAGAGCTGAAAGCTCCAAGATTTTAGGTATATATGGCTTTAAGAAAATTGTATATTTAAAAAGTCGTTTGCATTAATCTCAAGAAAATACTTAAGTTCCCCAGCCACAGCTGACAGGAAATGTTGGCCTTCCTAAAAGGTTTGCATTTTGTGTTAATTATACTCTCTTTCTGGTACCCAGATGAATAGGCCGGAGTTCTTTTATGAAGACCGGTACTAGCACTTAGACCTCAACACATTTACTTGGCACTGAGTCAGAACCAAGCAACCCAAACTAGTTTAATTCAGCTCATTAGGACTTTCAAATATAATAAGTAAGATAACACAAACATAATTGGCTTCTGTTCTGGTCACTGTTACTTACTGATTATATTGTCTATTAATATCTGCTTTTCCTATTATATTATACTACTCAACCATCAGGCAAAGTGTCCAAGATTGTATCAAATAGTAACTATGTAAAAACCAGTCCCAGAGATGGTAGAACCTCCACAAGAAGAGGTAGAGAGTTATAATAAGAGGCTGTGTCTAATTGGAAAAGGAGATAATCAGAAGGGTCATCAGGATAGAGGAATCCATGGCATGATGGGTTAACATTTGCATAAACACTGTTTATCATTAGGCTAACAGTGATTTTTCACATCTGGAGTAGCCCTCACTACACAGATCAGTGTAAATGTGAGCTAAGTGATGTTGTCTAAGTTAGAAAAGTAGTATGAGGAAGAGAAGGGTAGTGACACTATGAATTACACACCATTCATAATCATTGGAAGCAGTAATTCACGGGTTCTATACTTTTCTTTGTAGCATGCCAATGAACCAGTGATGAACTCCATACCAATATGCCTATAAGTAATTACTCGACTTAATGGGTTTCATTTAAATGAATGAATGAATGCATGAATGAATGAATGAATGAATTAAAAAGCTTGAAGTTCAAGGGAGTAATTCTAATGATGTCTCCATGTTTGTGGGGCTGCAGATATTGATTTACATAAAACTGCTAATACAGTATATGTAAGACAACATGTTCTATCCAAATATAAAAAAAAATTTTGAAGAGGACTTTAGGTATGGATCAGATAATGATTCACATTCTGTCAATTCTATTCCTCTAGAAAACAATAATTAAGAGTATGTCTGTGAAAACTGTTGAGAACAGTCTTCCTAATCTACTTGTAAAATCAATGTCATCATTTTTTATAAATTAGTTATAAAATGATATTAATTAAGACTATCACCATCTTTATAACCTCTTGATTGAAAAAGAACAAATTTATCATGAGGCTTTTCAGTTAAAGCCACTTGCCAACTACTCACAGTCTTTTATTCCTGGAAAGTAGTTATGGATCATGGCTGCAACTGAGGTCTGAAAGTATGCACCAGCAGAAAGGTCCCCCTCTCAAGTTCACGTTGTTGTTGTGGTTGTTGTTGTTGTTGGCTGTTGCTGCTGCTGCTGTTGCTCTTTCCTATTCCTGATCATTGAGGATAAATTTGCTAATTAATAAATGAGTCATTCAAAGAATTAATACAAGTATTTTAGAGTATATATACATATAAAATAATGCCAAATAATACTATAGGGTAATTTTGATCATAAAACTAATCAAAAAGATCACAAAGAAATAATCTGATGTTTCCATAGGGATATGGATATTATAGAAGCCAAATATAAATGGCTAACGGGATGATAATTAAATCATATGGGCAGTGCATGACTGTATTTGGAGAGATTTAAAATGTTCTTTAGGGGTTATTACATAGCCTCTCTACACATACCAATTAACTATATTTCAGTCAGAAATTCAGTCTCAGGAAATTAATGTGGATGAATCATGTACCCCATTTTTAAATTGGGTTATTTAGATTATTTTGTTTGTTAGAATCTAATTTCTTGAGTTCTTTATATACTTTGGATATAGGCCTCTGTTGGCCGTTAGGTTTAGGGAATATCTTTTCCCAAGATGTAGGCTGCCATTTTATCCTACTGACAGTGTCCTTTCCTTACAGAAGCCTTTCCAGTTTCATGAGGTCCCATTTATCAGTTGTTGATCTTAGTGCATGAGGCTTTCATGTTCGGTTCGGGAAACTGTCTCTTGCACCAAGTGTTGAAGGATATTTCCTACTTTTTCTTCTATAAAATTTAGTATATACAGTTTTATGTTGAGGTCCTTGATCTACTTGGACTTGAGTTTTATGCAGGGTGATAAATATGGATCTATCTGCATTCTACTACATGCAGACCTATGTTAGACTAGCATAAAAGATACTTTCTTTTTTCTATTGAATGGTTTTTGTTTTTTTCTCAAAAGTCAAGGGTCCATAGGAGTGTTTATTTCTGGGTCTTTGATGTGGTTCCATTGTTTAACCTGTCTGTTTCTGCACTACTATCATGCAGTTTTAATTGCTATTATTCTGTAGTACAGCTTGAACTCAGGAATAGTGATTCCTCCTGAAGTGCTTTTATTGTTCAGGATTGATTTGGCTATTCATGGTTTTTTTGTTTTTGCATATGAAGTTGAAAATTGCACTTTCAAGGTCTATAAAACTGCGTTTGCATTTTGCTGAAGATTGCATTTAATGTGTAGATCGGTCTTGGTAAGATAGCCATTTTCACAATGTTCATCCTACCTATCCATGAGAATAGATCTTTCTATCATCTGATAGCTTCTTCAATTTCTTTATTCATGGACTTCATGTTCTTGTCATACAGATCTATGTGTTGGGAATTAGCCTTGCGCACTGTGTATTAAGGTGCTGATTTATATCCAGACATCTGTCTACAGTCTTAATGAAGGCACAGTCAAGCATCTCTAGACTCAATATTATGTAAAAAAATTTCCATCATTTCAGGTTGGTCAATAAAGAGCTTATTCAGCCTAAGACTAGGCAGAGGCGATAAGAAAGCTGGACTTCCAATCCTAGTCAGGGGTCCTAGGTAGAGAGGCAGAAAGTAAGAAATAGAAAAGTTGGCCATGAGGCAAAAAGTATACTCTTTATGACCAGGTCACCATGGGATAACCTATGAGGACACACATGGAGCAGATCAAGCCAAGGCAAGACTCAAGACTATAAGCAGTATGGGGCCTGTAGATCGTAAGTAGACAGCTTACATGGTTGTAATATATGAATATGTGGCCATCTTAGGTTTATAGCTTGTTAATAAAATTATCAGGTCTCTGTGTCTTTATATGGGAGCTAAAACAAACTACAGTAAATATATAATTGTCCTGCAGTTATTTGGTCACAAATGGGATATATAACCTGCCCCCAAAATTAGTACTGCATTAGGGTGCAGAATCAGGATTAAGCAAAAGATTCATGTATTAGGAAAATCTCCTGCTAAAGAGAAAGGCCAGCTCTTCTATTGAGCCTCAGTTTACTTCCTAGGCATGACTGCTTTAACTGGAGTCCCATGAGCTAACTCACCAGAGCTGAACCTATCTTTTTGGGGACTGAAGGTTTATTTAGTGTACTTCACAGGCACAGTAGTGGGGTTGAGCAGCCTGGGCCCATGAGAAACCAGCATGTGCCCAAAGGAAAAACCTGCAATGGCCCATTACCAAAATAGGCAGAAGCATGCTGAGATCTAGAGCAACCTTCCTGGAAGCCAGAGAGAAGACAGTAGTTCCAGGTCAAAAAACTGCAAGCTAGACTGAGCTAAGGAGGCAGAGCTTTCTGACATAGACATGTGCTAGCCTGAGAGACAGAGGCAGGTAAGTGCAGAAGGAAAAAATTCCCCGAGCTTCCATGGGACAGAAAACCCCTAAAATTCAGAAGTGGATATGTATATTTTGAAAAGAATAAAGTAGAAACAAATATTTATCTTGAGAATAATAAAGTGAAGTCTCCAAAGGAAGGAGAGAATTAAAGAGATTAAAAATATTTTTCCATTTTATAATTCTGTTTTGTTTATCAGCATACAAATAATTATTTTTTCAGTAATGTTTCTAATTTAATAAATCTTTTTTTTTAGGAGAGAGGAAAAGGATGCAGACTTTAGACAACAAAGGGACTGAAAAGACCCTTGCTAAATTACAAACAATATAACAATATTTAGACATTTCTTTGAACTGTGGAATTTTAAATGAATTCACCTTGACAAACTGGTGGAGCTGTGCCCAACAGGACTATTATTTTTATTTTCTGAATCTGTACAACCTTAAAGGAAACGTGTGAGTAATACTTGATGTACATAGTATTGATATTTAGATGTATATACCTCTGATATTGGACCATAAAGCCTTTTTCAGCTTTATAAAAGAAAATATTTTTGAGATAATAATTAAGTAATTTCATCCTTCTTATTCCTCCCTACCATTAAGTCTCAAACTCTAGCAAAAATGGATGAGACACATATTTGACAAGTCAAAACAGACCTGGCTGATAGGTTCTCTGTAGAAAGAACTCTTGTTTGCTGTGTGGAAGCATCACCTCTCGATAAAAAGCTGATGGCCTCTTAGCAAAAGACAGGAAATAAGTGCTATGATTTGCAGTAAATAGATAGTACTTCTGAGATAGAGTCATGATTGGGAGCATTTGCCACCTGAACTCTGAGGAGACAGACATATGAAACTGAGGAGAGGTAACCAGACATGTGGCACAAGTAGAACAGAATAATCAAATTATATAATGTGGTAATTTGAAGATGTTTGATTCTGTGAGTGACACTATTAGGAGGAGTGGCCTTGTTTGAGCAATTGTGTGACTGTGAGTGTGGGCTTTGAGACCCTACTCCTAGTCACGTGGGAGATAGTTTTCTTCTGTTTGTCTTCAGAACAAGACATAGAAGTCTCAGCTCCTCCAGCACCATTCCTAAGTGGAAGCTGCCACTTTTCCTGCCATGATGATAATGGATTGAACCAGAGAACTGTAGGTAAGCTCCAGTTTAATGTTTTCTTTTATAAGTGTTGCCTTGGTCATGGTGTCCCTTTATAGCAAAGGAAACCCTAAGAGTGAAGTTGGTACCAGGGACTCGGGTATTTCTGTGATAGGCCTGATCATGCATTTGTTTGGAGGAATGTGGATTTGGGGACTTTGGAAAGCGGTGGAAAGCTATAAGTGATGTTTAAAGGGCCATCCTAGTTGGTATATGGAAGACATTGTTTCAGAGGGTGATTTGAACTCTGCAGACCTGGCCCAAGAGGTTTCAGTGGAGAAGAATTTTAGTATGTGGTCTAGAAATTGTTTTTGTGGTGCCTTGTTGAAGAATGTGGCTGCCTTTTGCCTTTGTCTGAAGAGTCTACCTGTGGCTAAGGTATATATACACACATACACAAAACAGTCTCAAGAGAGCTCAGCAGATACTGCTGGTTTATTCTCATGAAGAAAATTTTGATAAAGCACAGCAAGCCTTGAAAGGAAAATAAAAAAAGTATGGTTCAAAGAATAAAGAGTCAACAAGAAGTAGAATGGGCATAAATCCTCTGTTCAAGGAGGTGAATGTACTAAGGGAGTGGTGACTGTGGAGCAGCATCTCACCGAGTTAAACTTACTGTTCAAGCATTTCCTGCTGAACAAAGGATAGTTAGATCTAGTCATTATTACTACCTGGTTATTATTTTCATTTGGACTTTTAATCTGGAATGAACTACAGTCCAGAAATCAAGGCACACTTGTGATTCAGATCTTGAGGCTAGAAAATACAAGCTTTTGATGTGGATCTTGAGTAATAGTGGTCATAAACAGCTTGGGCCCAGGCACAGAGGTATACATCTTTAATCTCAGGAGACAAAAGCAAGAAGATCTCTAAGTTCAAGGCCATTCTGGGACAGAACAATTTCTAGGTGAAGAAAAGCTTAAGTCCAGGCATTGTAGTACACGAATTTGATCCCTGCATTTAGGAGACAGAATCATACATATCTCTGAGTTCAAGGTCAGTCTACAAGAGAGAGTTCCAAGACAAGAAGGTGTAAAACAGAAAGCTGGTTATAATGTAATAGAACAAGCAGGCAATATTCCAGCTCCAGCAAGCAGCTTTGGCCCTATGGAGCCAAAAATAGAAGAGACCACTGGGACAATTGATGCTGGTTAGCTGGAGCTAAGAAATTAGTGGTTATTAAGAAGAGACCAGCATCACTGAGGTGAAGTCTTTTTGGAAATGTTTTCCACAACACAAAGAAGCTGGGTTCCAGAGATAGCCAAAGTTGTACTTCACAATGCAGCAGGACTTGGTAATATGTAAGAATCCCCCACGTGGTACTAGTTTTGAAGCTATAAAATGGCCATAGAGAGCAGCTGAGACTAGGCCTGTAAGAGCACAGGGAAGGCCATTGGTAAAAGTGTAGCCTCAGTTGCAGTTGATGGCCCAGTACTCAAGTTGTCATGTAAAGAAGGTGAGGCTTGGGACAATGAAGATAGCCTATGAGAGGTTATTGGTAAAGCCGAGTTGAAGCAGAAAACCCCAGTGTACTATAGATTCCAGTACCTTTGGGTGACCCCCAGGAACAGCAGTAGCAATGCAGTAGAGCTACCAGTTCCTGGAGTGAAAAAGAGGTCAAGAACTGGAGAAATGACCAAAGCCCTTTATGGGAAGCCCAGAAGATTGTATGGATCCCAGACACTGGAACAAGAATCTGTAATTTTGAAGGTGCCTTGGATACCCAAAGATATTAGAGATGCCAGAACTATGGGATATTTGCCAAAGAAAGTAGCCAAAAAGAAAGAAGTTAGTTGCAGTCAACAAAGGTGCAAGGAGTTGTAGATTTGAAGAGTGCTTTGACATCAGACATGGAGATAGAGTTTTGAGTTGGCCTAGCTTGAGTTCAGTCTTATTTGGTCCAGTATCTCTTCATTAAGATATTTGAAATAGTAATATGTATTCTGTGATATTTGAGGCATGTGATCTACTTTTTTGATTTTGATTCTAAAGGGACTACAGCTAAGTGACTGAATGAATCTCAGAAATGTATTTTACATAATGCTATGTTGAGGTATGATCCTATAGACTCATGTGTTTGAATAAGCTTATGGGGGCCAGGGAATAGAATGTGGTGGTTTGAATAGGCTTGGCCCAGGGAGTGGCACTATTTGGAGGGGTGGCCTTGTTGGAGTAGGTATATCACTGTGAATGTGAGCTTAAGACTCTCATCCTAGCTGCCTGGAAGTCAGTATTCTGCTAGAAGCTTTCAGATGAAGATGTAGAACTCTCAGCTCCTCCTGCACTATGCCTGCCTGGATGCTGCCAAGTTCCTGCCTTGATGAAAATGGACTGAAACTCTGAACCTGTAAGCTAGCCCCAAATAAATGTTGTTCTTATAAGAGTTGCCTTTGTCACGGCATCTGTTTACAGCAGAAAAAAAACTAACTAAGACATGGAATGCTGGTAGGAAAGACCATGGTTACAACTATGAGCACAGATTATTTGATTCTGTGGGTTTTGAAGTGATGTCTTGACTCCTCTGAATCCTACTAATCTTCCTCCTCTCCTCTTCAGAATTCTACAGAGTCTTAACCTGATGTTTGGTTGTGGGTCTCTGTAACTGTTTCCATTAGCTGCTGGAAGAAGCCCTTCTGATAATAATTATGCTAATTCCCTGTCTACGAGTATAGACGAATATCATTAAGACTCATTTTATTAAGGTTTACAATAGTCATGTTTGGTTTGGTTTTAGGTCTCTGAGCTATCCAGCCTCTGTTTCCTAGTCCTCTAGACAATGATAGGGGTAGGCTACCCATTACACTATGGGTCTCCAGTTGGACCACTTATTAATTTGCCATACCCATAGTTTTGTGCCAACATTAACTCAGAATACTTTGTAGACAGGACAAATTTTAAATTGAAAATTTTTGTACCTGGATTAGTGTTCTAGTCCTTCCATTGAAACCCTTCCCTGGTTACACAAAATGGCCAGTTCATGCTTCTTATCCTCCATCACATTTGTAAGCTGAAAATTTCCATTGCACCAGGTTTCTACCCTGACCAATTGTCTAGACTACTATGCCTAGGCCAGTATATTGGACTTTTAGCAGTAACACATGTCAGTTTCTTTATGTCAAGTCTCTAAAAAGACTTTCATAAAGGATAGACAACACTATATATAGATAACTGAATGTTTTGATATTTATGTCCTCATATACATGCTGGGGACTCTGACATAGTCATTCCTGTGCTAACAGCATTTTCTTTACACAAACACCCAGTAAAATGTATCTCTGTTCACTCCACCATATCTCCCTGACCACAAGATAACAAAACATGAGCCAATACTGAGTAAATGGGAATATTATAATCAGTGAATGCAAAAGGAAATTACTTTAGATATTGTGTTTAAAGTGATTTTAATATTCTCTTGATTGTTGATTTTTCTGTGTACTTTTGTTTTTTAATATTACATATAATCTTTATACTAAACAACCACAGAAAAAGAAAAAATTTTATTTGTATAATATTGATACTGATATTGTTGACCAATACTTTAAAATATGTCATGAAAGATGAGATAAATACAATGACTATAGTATCTTCTACAGATTAAACACACACACACACACACACACACACACACACACACTTTTTATTATAGGTCTAATTAAAGGTGTTTGGTACATGTTTATAATGAATGCAATATTCCATTTAGACTAGCGAATTGACAGATTGGTGGTTTCTGGCTCATACTGCAGTCTCACTGTAATGTTTACAAATGACTCCTTTCTTAGACTTCTGAGGAACATACATCCTCTGAGAAACAATCTCCAAGAGAATATTTAGCACATTTATAGTTTATAACAGAGTCATGTGTAGGGCAGTGGGAATTAACACCTGGTCCTGTGTAACTTGTGTATTTGTATCTGTTACTGATTCCTGTCTTTATTTCATCATACACTCTGAGATGCTTGACATAATTTCCCTGGGATAATTCTTCTATTTACATTGCATAAGATATTTGTAGGATTTTCCAAGATACTTTGCTTGCAACAGAATGATTTCTGTTGATATGATTAAGCACAATGACAATATTTTGAAGAGTTTATTTCAACTTACAGTCTATATGTTCTTCATAAAGGGAAGTAATGGCAGAAACTTACCACAAGGATCTGTGGGCATTAAATTAAACATAGGTTATGGGGAATAATACTACTAGCTGGCATTCTGACAACTGATAAATAACTAGCCTTTAAAGCTAATCAAGTACCACTTTCATAGGGGAACGCTCAAAATGGGCTGAGCAACTGCATGTTAACTATTAATAAAGAAAGCAACCTAAGGAAATGCCCATAAAACAATGTGATGGACATAACTGCTTAACTCTAATCCATGCTGTCACTATATGTCTAAGCTATATGTAATTGAGCAAAACTAACCTGTGTCATATTTTATCATGATAATCATAGGCTTTCTGGATGAATATGTAATGCAGGACATTTGAGTTTTAGCATAAATGCTGATGTAAAACATATTGCTATTAAGTGAATTGTTGCCAAATAAAATAATACACTTATATTACACATGAATGAATTCATAAAGATTTAGAGTCCTTTTGTCCCTTGCCCCTGGGTCAGATATGTGATGATTGGGGTAAAAATGATTCTGAAGCTCTATCTTTGCAAATAATGTCCACTACATAATATGAGCTTCTCTTATCAGAGAAGTAAAATATGTAGACCAGAGCAGCAATCAATTTCCTTCCAGGATTGAGCCCATGGGAGCTAGCTTACTATATGAATATAGTGGAGAGGTATCACATGGATATTAAAGTAGGAGTCCTGGCTATGTTGGTGTCCTGGTATGAGGCATTGAAGACAATTTGTAGTAACTGGATAATGCCTTAGGTGATACGTTATAACCTGTTTACTTTTTGATTTGCATCTAGGATTTTGTTATGTGAGAACTACACAGACTGTAATAACTGTCTTTGCCTTGATACAGTCCTTTGTTCTGTGTGGCCACCATTGTAGAATGCTACTGCAACTATATTTGACAGTGAACTGTGTGATGTAATTCTAGTATATAAGTGATAAGTGAAGACATTGTCACAGTGAGCTGCTAGAGTCCACAAACTATTAACTCCTTCATTCTCACATGGTTTCTATGAATACTTAAAGAGAAAACAGTCTTAAAACTTTAAAAAAGAAATTCATGTCAGCCATGCATGAAAAGAAAAAGAGAAAAAAGGATCTCCACTAAGCATCAAGATAACTTTTGTTCCCTGTCAC
Organism: Uromys caudimaculatus; assembly: GCA_028551405.1. NCBI lineage: Eukaryota > Metazoa > Chordata > Mammalia > Rodentia > Muridae > Uromys > Uromys caudimaculatus. The sequence goes on along the minus strand of CM052703.1, from coordinate 127,609,328 downwards.
TGGAATGAAAAATTCATGCAAAAGTTGGATATTCTAACACATGTGTAGTGAGCAGAGCATGGACACAAACTGTAAGTGCTTACAATTTCTTGTAGGATTATTAGAGAGATAGAACTGAGCCCAAGCAGTAGAATCATGTAAACAACTTGATATGTTGTGAGGACAGAATGAACTAACCATCCACAGATGTATAGACACATCAGAAATATGATAACATGAAATGTTTATCATATTAAATACTTTACCAAAATTATATCATGTGAATTAAGTCAATATGTCAGTTTTATTTAACAAAGTGAAAATAACTGTTCAACATTATCTCATAAAGATTCATTGCCATAGATTTTATTCTATATAAATTGAATATAAATAAATGAGTATTTATAAACGATTATTTGTATGTGTGTGAGGATGTTACATATATGGGTATTGGGTTTTAGGGTCCAGAAGTCAACATGAGGGGTGTTTCTCAACCCAGCACTACCTTTGTATTAGAGACACATTCTGCCACTGAATCTAGAGCTCAACAGATTCTTAGATTCCCTCACCAATGCTGAGAAGCACCTAAAGAAATGTTCAAAGTCCTTAAAAAATGCACATTGAAAAAAAAGGTCCCACACTTAGCTGAAAAGTTTCAGGCAAATGATGGATGCAAAGAGAGAGACAATAAGGAACAAAAACACTGATACCATACAAGGTATAAACAGGTAAGACCATGAATGTGAAGTAGTTATGTATATATTATATAAGTTAGAATAAATAATAATGAATAAGTCATAAGTATTTGATATTTAATGAATACAAATGCTATTGATAAAGTGTAGAAGATAAAAGGGGGAAAATAATGCAAATATAGTACTCATAAATAAAATTTTCAACAAAATCAAAGAAGTTTAAATATAGGTATGTACACACATACATAAATATGTATGTAAATATTTATATGCACATATATATGTATGTGTGTGAATATATATATGTATATATATACATATATATATTTGTGTGTGTATATGTGTGCAAAGGATTGAATTAGAATCAGATTATATTTGGAGAGATATTGCTACTATATATATATCAAACTATGAAATTATATCATAGATATCTATCTTTGGTGCCAGCAACTAATTATTTTGTTGAGTCCTTAGCTGTAGGGGTCTTGTAGTTCTCCTCTGAAATATCACACATGATTACCAAAGTATGCTTAAATTTTGCCATCTGAAGGAAATGTCCAACTGCTGAAGACTTACTTATGTCATCAAAGAGAAGAAATCCATCTGGTGCTCAGCTAGAAGATTCACTGCTACTGACTCTTATTTAGTGAGGCTGAAAGTTTACCTATGTGCTACTGGAGGAAAAAGGAAATCCTCAATATCAATAATGATGATCCCTGCAGAATATAATATTCAGGAGTTTTCAAGATATACTTTGGACATAGTGGCATAAATATTATCAAAGTAATGAACTACTTTTTGTTATATTTATAATCAACTCCATGAACTTGAAGCCATACTTCACACTGTAAAAATGTTCAATAATCTAAGACTGAATAGGTCCCAGGCCTATGTAAAACCATAGTTTTCTTATTCTGCTAAATGGGGAAAAATAAAATGAGCCCCAATGACATAATTCTATGCACATAGATCTGTGAATCACTTATCATGGGAGATGTTTCTTGCACTAGATGGCAAATAGCAAAGAGATGCTCAGGTAGGCAATTCACAGAGAATAACCAGCATTGTGATACTATGTCCTAAGCAGGATGTCTTCATGAAAACCCTCACCTCATGCGTCCTAGTTCTATGTTGAAAATGAGTTAGAAAGAATATATCAGAGCTAGAGTTTGTGGATGACTTCAAGAAAACAGTCTTTTCCAGATACAACTATACTGACATACATAGGAATGCTGAGACTATGGCAGCACATGTAAGATCTGAATGGGTTACAATCCTACAAGGATCCCAGCACTGAAAATAGAAAGAAAGGAAATATATTACCCTTAACCTAAAATTTCTTTGCAATTGATCTCTGCTGGGTATAAAGAATAACTAGGAAAACATTTGTTTTGTCTTGTCTTGTCTTGTTTTGTTTTGACAATCCAGTGCCACAGGTTGTATTAACTACATTCCAGAACAGAACTGATGTGCGGGTGACACAAATGTAATCCATTTTTTGTCATTGTTGTTTTGTTTTGTTTTGATTGATTGGTTGGTTCTGAATTTTTTATTTCTTTTTCTATGTTGTTTTTGTTGTTGACTTTTGGTATATTTTACTTCTTTAATTTTTGTTGTGGTAGTGGTTGTCTGGTTTGATTTTCATTTTTTATTGTTGTTTTTATTATTGCTTTAGAGAGGAAGTGAGAGAAGAGAGAGAGAGAGAGAGAGAGAGAGAGAGAGAGAGAGAGAGAGCGTGCTCTGACATATAAGCATGAATCTTACTAAGGAGATACGGAGAATCTGAGAGATGATGAAAAAGCTGGAAAAATGTAAACAAATATATTGTTTGAAAAATTACAGTAAATTACAAATATATAAAATAGAATTTCTTTATAATATGATGAAGCAAATGTCACCTAAATACATATGATTGACTTTATATAAAAAGTCCATGCAAAGTACGACATTAAAACATCAGACCCTTAACAATCATCTCACTGACCAAAAAAAAAAATCATTGAGAATCCATAGTCACCAGCATGATTTAAAGTAAAATACTCAGATATTAGTTGTAAAATGAAATAAATATACGTGAATACTTTATAGGCTTTAGTATATCTATACTTTTACAATCAACCAAAAGATAACCATTGTTGGCACATTTATTGGGCATTGTCCTAGAAGAATTCCTTGGGAAATTTGTTATAGAAAATAAATAACATTCTTGCTTCTCAACTATCCGATGTTTAATGCAAATAAAAAAATTTAGAAAGTTGGTCAACAATATGACCATGTCTGTAGTATTGGAAAACACACATTTTCTGTTGAAATTTATACACAAGCCATCAAAACTCAGTAGTGAAAGTTGAAAAGAAAGTTGTTTTACAATACCATCAGCTGAATGTGGTGGTCTGCATCTGTAGTGTGAACTTTTCATGAAGCTGAGAGGAGGCATGGTTTCAGCGATGAGTTTGAGAACCCAGTGAACAGCACAGTAAGACTGCATCAGAAGTTCATGGACACATATTAAAAGAAAAATATTTGGATAAATGTAACCTATGTATACTTTAAACTACAAACACAAAAGTAATATGCATAAATATATTCCAGAATTAAACTAAATAATAACTGCTAAAAATTATGTGAATGAAGCATTGCAAGTTGTTCAAGATAGCTAGCAAAATGCAAGCCTGAAAGGACATTTCAATAGCAACAGGAAAATACATTAAATTTTGAAATGGTCCTTTATACTTTATGTAAAACCATAAAGAAAATCAAATTTTGTAATATGACAAAGATAATAACATCTGACCTATTAATAAAATGTTCATGTTCAAAAACTATTAAGTTAAATTTCTTCTGTTTTAAACAACAATACATTATGGTAAGAGCATGTTTTTCAAATCTTTCCTTCAGATACTAGTACTTTTTTAACTAGGTCTGTATTTCTTGAGATAGAATGTTAGAAGAATAGGCACTGATTCAAATGAATATTTTTCGCTATTTATCATCTACGTAAATCCCTCTGTTATTAGAATGGAAAATGAGTTTAATTTCTTGTACTAACCTCATTTACACAGTACATCCTAGTTTGGAAGGCTATGTTGCACCTTTTACTTTTCACTTACAATACCACTATGGCCAATTACGATTTTACACCAGGATCATTAAAACATTTCATCAGAATGGAACTTAGTATTATTAATGTGAGTCTCTATTTTTAAATGTTTTTATGGTGTGCTTTCTACACGAAAATGCCAAAAAGCAACAGAAGACAAAAGAATAGCAAGAGGTCAGACAGAATATAGAGAGCTTGTAAAGATACCTACAATACTCTGAGAGATCCTGTTCACTTTGATTTGACACTTGACATTTTCTTCTTCCAAAGCTAGTATAAAATAGCCCTTGAGAAATGCTGTACACACCAAGAAAAATATTCACCATTCACCCTCTAATTCTCTCTTCTCACTCTCTCCATTCTCTCACTTTCAGCTCTATATCTATCCATCCCTATATCATCAGACCCTCAATTGAACCAGACTATGTTATCAATGCATCAGTCTGAGAGTCCTAAAGAAATTTTACTCAGATATTTCTATGTGATGCAATACTTGCATTGCTGATTGTACTTTGTAGTATTGTCTCTACCCTATCTGAATTAGCCAGAGGATAAGACCTTAAGTTCTTACACTCAGATGCTCCAAACCAAGGAAAACTTAAAAAGAATCAAATTAACCTAAAAGACAAAATGCTTTCAGAAAGTATGTGATATGTGCAGTTGGATACCATTTTTTATTACAAGGAGCAACTCAAAGTAGTATAATTGCTAAATATCCATGACATATCACAGAGAACCGATTGATGGAGAGCAAATATTGATGAAGAGAAATTGGTTAGTCAGTGAAAATTCAATGTTAAAAAGTGACAAGGAAAGCCGGGCAGTGGTGGCAAATGCCTTTAATCCCCCAGCACTTGGGAGGCAGAGGCAGGTGGATTTCTAAGTTCGAGGTCAGCCTGGTCTACAGAGTGAGTTCCAGGACAGCCAGGGCTATACAGAGAAACCCTGTCTCGAAAAACCAAAAAAAAAAAAAAAAAAAATAGTAAAAAGGAAATCTGATGTGTAAATTTCTTTTGAAAAGAGTATGTAATATTAATCAGACACAATAATATGTTTTTCCAAATGGCTCATATACCACCTGACCTCATAGAAAGGAAGGGAACAACAGAGAAGGCAAATTGTAAGAATTATTGTTTGTCAATGTGCAATGATAATTTAAACCTGACTATATAAATGGGATTTGAAAGTTGAACCCCTGAGTTGCTTATGGGAACAAAATAATAAGTATAATTGCTCTGTTATACTTGTTTTCTCACAGAGGACTTTGAGGAACAATTAATTACTTTCTACAAATGATATATCTCAAAATGCCTGAGCATCTCAGGGACCCAGGAGAGAAGTAACCCTGACATAGAAACTCTTCAGTGTGTACCCTAAAAGAGTGCAAGGAGTAGCACAACCTGGTTTTGACAGAGACTGGTTCCTGAAGTAACACATTTTTCTTGCAAATGATGCATGATCCAAGACTGTTACAGGGACCGTGGATCTTAAAGCCGAAGCAGTGACTTCAGATGGAGGAATATATTTCCTGCAAAGCAAATAGGAAAAGGTGATCCATGTGGAGTGTGCGGGATTCTAGCAAGTCCCTGCTCCAGCTAGGGTCACTAGGTTCTGTCGCCTGCAGTTTTTATGAGCATTCTTCCTACTCTGAGGAACAGCTTACACTCTTCTCTTTGCTAGGGCCTGGACCACTTAGAAGCCTACCTGGCAATCATTCTATAGAAAAATTGATGTTACCTCTGGTTGCCACTGCTTGCCAGAATATGTCCATACAATTAAAGATTAGATTAGGGACCAGTCATGAAAATAATCTCAAACCTAGAAATGAAAATCAAAACCTGCTGTAAAGTGGAAGATTTCAAAACGGAAATGGCCATCAAATAATTTTTTTTCAGATGTCCACTGTCTCCTGCTCTTTGAGAAACTGCATCTTTACTGACTGTAATTGCTCCAGTAGGGAGCATTCGGATTATATTTATTCAACTCTTTATTACATTGGAATGTTCATGTAAACACTAGATACGACAGTACCACAAAATGTTAGGGCAATCTTCAGGATTTTATTAACTTTCTACAGTGTCATTTCCTTTTTTTTTTTTTTAATCTTTTTATAATCCAGTCTTTATTCCCCTCTCATTCCACCATTTGATTGGTCCTCATCCCATACCTCCTTCACCATCTCCAAGAGCATGTCCCCAACCCCTACCCCCACTCCCTAGGGTCTCTTGGGGTCTCTTGAGGGGTAGGTATATCTTCTCACACTGAGTCCAGACCAGGCAGTCCTCTGCTGTACATGTGTTGGGGGCCTCATATCAGCTGGTGTATGCTGCATGTTTGGTGGCTCAGTGTCTGAGAGATCTCAGTTGTCCAGATTAGTTGAGACTGCTGGTCTTCCTATAGGGTCGCCCTCCTCCTCAGCTTCTTCCAGCTTTTGCTAATTCAAACACTGGGGTCATTGTCTTCTGCCCATTGGTTGTGACAAAATATCTGCACCTGACTGTTTCAGCTGCTTGTTAGGGCTTTCAGAGGGCAGTCATGCTAGACTCCTGTTTGTAAGCACACTATAGCATCAGTAATAGTGTCAGGCCTTGAGGCCTCCCCTTCAGCTGGATCCAAATTTGGGCCCATCATTGGAACTCTTTTCACTCAGTCTCTTCTCCATTTATGTCCCTGCAGTCATTTTAGACAGGAACAATTCTGGGTCAGAGTTTTTGACTGTGGGATGGCTACCCTATCCCTCCACTTGATGTACTATCTTCCTACTAGAGGTGGACTCTACAAGTTCCCTTTCCCCACCCACTCTATGGCATTTCATCTAAGGTCCCTCCCTTTGAGACCTGAGAGTCTCTCGCCTCTTTTGGGTATGTGCCCAAGAGTGGTTGGTATAGCTGGGTCTTCAGGTAGATATATTTCCAATTTTTCTGAGGAACTTCCGGATTGCTTTTCAGAGTGGTTGTACCACTTTGCAATCCCACCAGCAATTGAAGAGTGTTCCTCTTTCTCTATATCCTCAGAAGCATGTGTGGTCACCTGAGTTTTTGTCTTAGCCATTCTGATTGATGTAAGGCAGAGTATCAGGGTCATTTTGATTTCCATTTCCATGATCACTAAGGACTTTGAACATTTCTTTAGTCCTTCTCAGACATTCAAGATTCTTCTGTTTTGAATTCCCTGTTTAGTTCTCTACCCTATTTTATGATTGAGTTGTTTGGTTTCTCAGTAGTTAGTTTCTTGAGTTCCTTAGATATTTTGGATATTAGCACTCAAATGGATGTGGGGTTAGTGACTCTATTTTCCCAATCTGTAGGTTGCCAATTTTTCCTATTGACATTGTCCTTTGCCTTACAGAAGCTTTCCAATTTCATGAGGACCCATTTATTAATTCTTAGTCTTAGAGTCTGAGCCATTTGAATTCTGTTCAGAAAATTTCCCCCTGTGCTAATGAGTTCAAGGCTCTTTCCCACTTTCTATTCTATAATATTCAGTGTATCTACTTTTATGTTGAAGTGTTTGATCTACTTGGACTTGAGTTTTGTTCAGGGTGACCGATATGGATCTAATAATTTTTCTACATACAGACTGTCAGATAGACCAGCACCATTTATTGAAGATGCTTTCTTTTTTCCATTGTATATCTTGTGACACCATTTATAAAATCTTAACTTTTATTAGGTTATTATTGGCTTGGCATCACAAAACCACACATGAAGAGTTAATGATGTCTCTGGTGATATATAGACACTTATTTCATCAGCAAAGAGAGAATCATGTTCAATGATATAACCCAAACCAAAACCTGTGGCTTCAGAGATAATGGACTCTGTAGGAAAATTTAGCTCTGCCAGTTTCCGGATACAGATATCTATCTATCTATCTATCTATCTATCTATCTATCTATCTATCTATGATATATATATATATATATATATATATATATATATATATATATATATACATATATGAGACTAATTAGGAAACTATATGAGGTTACGTTAATTTAAGGTTTTTTTTTGTTTTTGATAATCAGGTTAGTGGGAGGAATATTAATGAAGGAAGAACAATATATATATATATATATATATATATATGAGATAGATAGATAGATAGATAGATAGATAGATAGATAGATAATCCATTAAACTATAGAAATGCATAGCTGACAACATAAGGAAAGTAGCTTCATTCTGCACCAGATAGAGACCATTATAGGACTGCCCAACTATTCAAAATGCAAAGAGCAACTAACAGCGGCATGTCCATCCCAAATTTAGAAATCTAAAATATTAACCATTAAGCTAACTCCGAAAGCACTGCAGAAGGACAGTAGAAAATTTAAATGATTCAGAGGAAGAGATGTCTGTTGTTACAAAGTGTTTTCTATATAGGATAAAGGAGTTTCACAATAAAATCAAACAACATGAAAAACTAAAGAAGATAATCCCCACATTATCACAAATTGGCATGCCAATTCTTATGGGAAAATAACATAGGCATAGGCCCCATTTGTGGCTGAAAAGATACAGTCAATTAAGCATACTAACAGAGATAAAATTAACCTTCTCTTGGGATATGCTTCCTGATAGATGGTTCAATATTAAACATACAGCATAAAGATCAGCACCTAATACACACAGCAGTAAGTAGTTATGTATCCATTTGTTTATATAAGTAATAATAATAATAATCACTAGGAAAAGAATGAAGTAAGCAGACAGGTGTAGAAGTAGAGATAAAAGGATGAATCATGGAAATATTGTCAATTAAAATAGTTATATATCAAATTTTCAAAGAGATCATAGAAGCATATATATATGTATGTATATATATGAATATATATGGATATATATGTATGTATGTGTGTATATGTGTATGTTTTTGTGTATGAAGTAATATCTATATATAATATATATACATAACTTAAAATATACATAATATATACATAATTTATATATATAATATATGCACATTATATTTATACATATACAATATATTATATATAATATATATTATGTATTATATTGCTTTGATATGTGTCTATGTATAGATAGATAGATAGATAGATAGATAGATAGATAGATAGATAGATAGATAGAATATAAGCAGGTTTACCATGTATTTGGAGTGACATTTCCAAAGCTGTAATTCTTATGACACTGAACAAGAATAGGTTAATTCTTATGGAGTCATTGGTCAAAGTCATACTACAGTCCTCCACATGAACTTCACAGATCGTTTGAAAGGCTATGGTTTAATCTCCACAACCAGCAAGCAGATGGTAATGTGCTATTGCTGAGGATATTCTTACATTTGACACTGTGTGTTACTCAAGAAGAAAAAATTCTTGAATATCATCAGCAACAAACTGCATTATAAAATAATGAACTGCATTCAGAATACTCTGGCACAATACTGAGTCAATGTTGAAGTAATCTAGTAGTTTTGGGGGGTTGTTTGCTTATTTGTTTGTTTTGTTTTGTTTGTTTTAGATGTTAGGGCTAAGTCTGTGAGATGAAATTCATACCAATACTGCCAAGTGGCCATGAATCTGAGTTTAGATAGTTTGGTTAAAAAAAAAAAAATAAGACCCTACTACTGTTATTTTCCTATGTGAACAATGAAATAAGATGACTCGTACCAACATTCTGTTATACCCATAAGCCAGCTCACTGCTCCATTCTCCTCAGGGCTGCCTCTTCTTGGACAAGATTGGGAGTAACTAAGACATCCTCAAGTGCCCTGTGTGGAGAAAGTGCACGACTTTGCAGCAGCACCAGCTGTTAAATGGGTCTTCATTAAACTTCTCTCCTCAAGAATGTTGGATCTATGTTGGAAGAAAAAGCAAAAAGATAAGTGTCAGGGGTGGTGAGTTACTCCAAGAAAACCATGCTTCCATATAACAGGACTGGTAGATAGAGGAACTCCCAGAGTATCTTGCAGCAGAAACAAAGCTGCAAAGGTTAGATCCAGACAAAATTCCAGCTATGAGAGTGGAAAGGAGTCAAAGTGCAACCCCTAACCAAAGAGGAATTTGCAATTAATGTCTGTTGCTAGGAAAGGAAAAATCAATCTATTCAAATAGGGTGTCATTGATTATGTCAAACTTTCCAGATCAGGCTCCAGCAACAGGAATAGTTGAAAAACATAAAGCAAACTTCATTTTTGTTTCATTGTTTATTTCAGAAGATTTTGTTTTTGCTGTTGCTCATTTTGATATTTTTATCAGTGTTTTTGGATTACTGTTTTTATTTATTTTATTTTACTCTATTTGTTGTAGTGGAGAAAAGGATAGAGAATGGGGGCAGGAGCCAGATGGAGTGCTCACACTTAATCTAGCATATATGAAGGTTGTTTGTACTTGAGGTGAATCTGAGAGAAGTTGGAGAAAAGAAATAATGGCACCCTTGGAAAATTATAAAAAATATTAATAATAGTCATTATGCTTCTTAAGTATGTGATGCTTAAGGCAAAAAAATAATTTCATAAGTTTTGTAAAGTACATAATCTTATGTATAGAAAACAAGGAATTATGAATATGATCAAATCTAATCCAACCTCAGCAAACCAATACTACATGAGAAAACATAAATTTCTAATTGAATTTTATACACAAACAATCAAAATCCAAAAATGAAGCCAGAGACCTGGTAGGTTTACAATACCATCAGCAGGGAGTGGTGGTCTGTGTCTGTGCGAGCTTCGCATGGTGCTGGGAGGAGGTATGGCTTCTGTGATGAGTTGGAAAACCCAGTAAGCAGCATCGTGAGATTCGGTATCAGACGTACACATTACACATTAAAAGGACAATACTGAAATAGACGCAACCTATATTTACTATAAACAAAGAGTGATGTGAACATTAATATTCAAGGTTTGACATAACAATAACTGCTCAGAAATTTTGTAAAGAAAGACATGCAATTCTTCAAAAAAAAAAAAAAAAACCTAAAATAAGACACATTAAAGGAGAAGTGAATTCCATTTTCAATTCAAAGCATACGAGATTATGAAGTGTCTGAAATAGTTTCTGCATGAAAACTACAAAATTACAAACAAGTCCTTAACTTTTGAGATAACATAAAATTAGTCATATGTATTCCCTTTAAAACTTATATAAACATTTTTATTTTAATTTTCTTATGTTTTTAGAAAGTGATGTTTTATGCTAAGAACATATTTTTTCAAATGTTTTATTCTGATTTGTATATTCCTTATTAGAATTGTATTGTTTTAGTTAAAATTTGAATTATTTGGGATAATTTTATCCTTGCATTGATCATATATGTAAATCCTTCAGTTATTAACATAGAAAATCAGATAATTATGCTTATTAACTTCATTTAGAGTCCAGAGACACCTTTGTTTTTTTTTATCTTTTTAAAAATTTATTTATTTATTTATTTTATTATTATTATTATTATTATTATTATTATTATTATTATTATTTTGGTTTTCCGAGACAGGGCTTCTCTGTGTAGCCCTGGCTGTCCTGGAACTACCTCTGTAGACCAGGCTGGCCTCGAACTCAGAAATCCACCTGTCTCTGCCTCCCAAGTGCTGGAATTAAAGGCGTGAGCCACCACTGCCCGGCCTTTAATCTTTTAAAGTCCAGACTTTTCCCCCCTCCCAGTGCACCCTCCAACTGTTCCACATCCCACACCTCCTCCCCTCATCTCCAGGAGGATGTCCCCACTCACCCTCCACTCCACCAGACCTACCCACTACCTGCCCCTACAAGTCTCTCGAGGGTTAGGTGCATTTTCTCTGTCTGAGTCCAGACCCGGCAGTCCTCTGCTGTGTGTGTTGGAGGCCTCATATCAGCTGGTGTATGCTGCCTGGTTGGTGGCTCAGTGTAGGAGAGATGCCTCGTTAGTTGAGACTGCTGGTCTTCCTATAGGATCGCCCTCTTCATCAGCTTCTTCTAGCTTGTCCCTGATTCAACCACATGGGTCACCAGCTTCTGTCTATTTGGTTAGGTATAAAAATCTGCATCTGACTCTTTGAGCTGCTTGTTGGGGATTTTGGGGCCGTCATGATAGGCTCCTGTTTGTAAGCACACAATGGCATCAGTAATAATGTCAGACCTTGGGGCCTCCCCGTGAGCTGGATCCCAATTTGGGCCTGTCACTGGAACTTCTTTTCATCAGGCTCTACTCCATTTTTTCCCTGAAGTTCTTTCAGACAGGAACAATTCTGGCTCAGAGTTTTTGACTATGGGATGGCAACCCCATCCCTCCAACTGATGCCCTGTCTTTTTACTGGAGGTGAACTCTACAAGTTCATTCTGTCCATTGTAGAACATTTCTTCTAAAGTCCCTTGCTTTGAGACCTGAGAGTTTCTCACCTCCCAGGTTCCAGAGACTCACCTCAAATTCTAGGCTATGCTGTGAAAACCAGTTTTCAGTTCTGACAACACAATAATAAACATTTTTCACTCAAGTTTTTAAGCAGATGAAATTTTAAAAATTATCTTTAATCTTTTTTTACAGTCCAGTCATTATGCCCCCCCAGTCTGCCCTCCAACAGTTCTTCATCCCATTCTCCTTCCTGGTATCCAATAGGATGTCTCCATCCCCCACCCCCACCCCACCAGACCTCCCCACTCCCTGGTGCCTCCAGTCTCTTGAGGGTTAGGAGTATCTTCTTTCACTGAAGCCAGACCAGGCAGACCTCTGCTGTATATGTGGCAGGGGCCTCATACCAGCTACTGTATGCTGCCTGGTTGGTGGCTCAGTATCTGAGAGATCCCATGTGTTTAGTTTACTTGAGATGGCTGGTCTTCCTATGGGGTTGCTCGCCTCCTCATCTTCTTCCAGCCTTTCCTTAATTCAACCACAGAGGTACCCATTTTCTGTCCATTGGTTGCATGTATATAGGAAGTTTCTATATAGAAAGTGTCAGAGCACTCTAAAACATATAAGGTTTCCTTTGCTCAAGCAAAGGTAAATTATTGCATATCATATGTTGGAATATCGGTGTGTATTTATTTATTCATATGTGCATGAATGTTAAATGCATATACAAGCATGTAAGAATCAGAAGTCAACTGCTTTATCTTCTTTATTTGATCTCCAATTTATTTTGGGACAGAGTCTGTCATTGAACATATATCACATATATCACTCTATATAGAGTTTCTATTACATACTTAGATTACAAACAGATAATATCACATTGATTGAATGTTTTTTATTAAATTTTATTTACATTCCAAAAATTGTCCCCCTTTCAAGTCCCCCTTCTCTGAGTTCTTCACCCCATCCTCCCCCCCCGGGAGGGTGCTCCCCCACTGCACCCCCACCCCCACCAATATTCCTCTTCCCTGGGGCATCAAGTTTCCACAGGATTAAGTGTATCCTCGCCCACTGTAGCCATACAAGGTAATCTTTTGCTATACATGTGCGTGGGGTCACAAACCAGCCCATGTATTCTCCTTGGTTTTTGGCTTAGTCTCTGGAAGCTCTAAGGGGCCCAGGTTAGTTGAAACTGTTATTCTTCCTACGGGGTTGCAATCCACTTCAGTTCCTTCGGCTCTTCCCCTAACTCTTCCATACTTGTCCACAACCTCAATCCTATTGTAGGCTGCATTTGTCTCAGTCAGTTGATGGTAGAGCCTCTTAGAAGACAGCCATGCCAGGCACCTGTCTGCATGTACAATATGGCCTCAATAATAATGTTAGGATTTGATGTGTACACAGGAGATGGATCCCAAGTTGGGCCAATCACTGGGTGGCCTTTCTTTCAGTCTCTGCTCCATTTTTGTTTTGTTTTTATTATTGATGTTTGTTTGGTTTTTTGTTTGTTTGTGGGGTTGTATTTTATTACTTTTATTTTTATACATTCCAGTTGTTACCCTCCTCCTTGTCCACCCTTCCACAGTTCCTCATCCCACTCTTCCTCCCCCTGTCTCCAAGCAGATGTCCCCACACCCCACACCTAACCTTCAGCAATGACTCCCCACTCCCTGGGGCCTCAAGGGTGAGTAGGGGTTGTCTCACTAAGGCAAGATCAGGCAGTCCTCTGCTATATATGTATCGGGGAGATGTTAAAAGTTTTGAAGATGGTTGGATGAAAATTCAAGTGATCTGAACCAAATACTTCTGCTCTACTGCATGCAGATTATAGAAGTCACCCCCTCAGTCTTGAACACTTATCTATGAGTTCACACAAATAGATGAACTGTGCCACTGAAAGAGCATTTTGAATATACATACAGTCAATAAACACTGAAATTAGAACAAGGTAATTTTTATTGAAATACGCATTACGGACTTCTAAGATCTATAGTTCTGAGATATACTGCAGGAATCAAAGGACATATAAAGATGCAAAGAAGTATATTTGTTAAATATCTTTCAAAAGACTAATTGATCAAAAAAGTTACAAATGTCAAACTACTGTACAATGTACACTAAACTCTGTTTTAGCAGAATCCTGAAATTTTTCTGATATTGTCACTTATTTCGCAAGAGTTTCTGGTATGAATACTGTATTTACATTATTTCTAGCCCTGTCTCTACAACTCAAACTCCTTTTCCTTTCACTCTCACAAAAATCCATGACATCTGATTCAGGGTATTTTTAAGAATGAATATATTTAATATCAATACCAGATTTCAAATATTTAACTCACTTATTTCTCTGTTCAGGAATGTAGATCGAGATCCACAAAGGGTGTTTTCACTGAGACTTCTCTTGACTTAACTCCATTCAGAACATTGTTGTGCTTTTGTGGACTAACTCCATGATAAAAAGAGATTTTATATACATTTATAAAAATAACTTTTCCTTACAAGTTCTTCAGTAAAGAATGACTAGAACAGAGATTAAAGTGTTTCAAATAAGTGATACAATAATTCAGATACTTTCAGACACATGTATTAAAAATATACTTTGTTCATGCTTTTAGTCTTCCTGTGAAGTTCCTATCTATTCAGGGTTCCTCAATTCTTCCCCCCATGTGAGAACAAGCCTGGTGTGGTGGGAAGAAGCCCCACGTGTCTATTCCGGGCTCTGTGGCTCTGGGTGGGACATGAGACATGTGGGAAGTGGCCATACGTCTTCCCAGACAGTCCGACGGGCAGGAGGGGGCTGTGGGAAGCCTTTGTGGGCTCTGCCAATGGGTGGTGGAGGGGGCCATTCTCGGGGAAGGAGCAGCAGCCATCTCCATGGGTTCTCTAGCCCAGGGCACCACAGTCCCCTCAGGGTGTTGCAGACAGGCCAGCCTGAGCACAGCTGGGATTCCCACCGAGATCAGATTTCAGAGGCTTGGGGCTCCTGGCTAGCTGGTTAGGCTTGGGTGAATGGGTAATGTCTAGGAATGCTGGGAACCCCTCAGCAAGAAATTAGACATGGCTCCTTAATCGAGGGCTGGATCCCTCACTTCCTACGGTGGTCCCAATGAAGAGACCATCCATAATTCTAAGACATTTATTTTCATTGTGTGGAGTGGTGTGGATGGAATTGTACCCCGTAGCCTCTGGGAGATTCGAGGCAGATAAAGTAACTGGGAAGGGGCATGGCTAAGCCTCTAGGTGTCTCATTAACATGGGGATGGCTTGGGGCTGTGTGGCTATGCCTCTACCTGAAGAGGAGTGGTACATGACTGTAACTGGAGACAAAAGCCTCCCGGGAGTTCTGGCATAAAGTTTTCCAATCCCTGTGGATTGTTCCACTGGGTCACCCAGATTTTACGCCTGTGTTCAACTGGGTACCAGATTGTCTGTCACAGATCACTGCCCCACAACCCCACACAATTCCACAAGACTTCCTGAGCTCATTCTAGTGTTTGGCAGTAGAGCTCTGCATCTGATTTTGATCAGCTATTGGGTGGAGACCCTCAGAGGATAGTTATCCTAGGCTCCTGTCTGTGAATCTAGGACACAAATACAAACATACTCTGATGCTAGAAACTACCTGCTATCTCCTTCTAGTGAAGGAGAAAGGCCAGCAACACATCCCTATTGAGCCTCCAAGGACAGCTTGGCACACGCCCCTTCCCCCAAATTGGTAGGGGCTGCTACTCCTCATTTATGTGTGTCTCACACAGGACACCTGTGTATCTAGCCCAGGACTGTATATATAGCAGATGTGCAGCTTAATCTTCATACAGGTATTCCCACATATATAGTAGGTACTTACCCTGATTCCGTTGCCTGCCTGTATATCCTAACTGAGCTGCCACCTTTGACCTCAGTGAGAAAGGATGTGCCTAGTCTTGCAGTATCTTGAGGTATTAGGGTGGCTTGATATATAGGAAGCAACACTCACCTTCTTAGAGATGAAGGGGAGGGTTAAGAGGACAGGATTTGTGGGGGGCACTAAGAGGAGAATGTAAACTGATCTGGATGTAAAGCGAATAAACATGTGAGTCAATGAAAATATGTAAAAAAAATACAGGAAGGGATTGAACAGATGGCTCAAGGTTTAAGAACACTTGATTTTCTTCTAGAATGTACAAGTTTGATTCCCAACACCTATACAGCAACACACAAATGTGTATAACTCCAGAGCATAGGATCCTACAATATCCTCTGTCCATGAAAAGTATATGACATGCAGGTATTGAAAGATATTCTTGAACAAAAGCACTAACACAAATAAAATTAAAGGAATAGTTTTTATAAAATAACAGAATTACTCTTGAATCAAAGACAATGTAAGAGTACCAAAATTAAACAAGGAAGCAATGGCATATGAGTGAGTCACAAGCATTCTTTTAAGATTAAAAGAAAATAAGTCAGTAATTTTCACTACATACATAGAAAATAATAAAACAAATGTCAATATTCGAATAGAAGGACAGACAATATTTCAGAAATCCACTTTTGATTCATAAAAAAACACTGAGAAAATTAGGTAAGGAAATAACTTGACATCAAAATGTAACTTGCTATTAAAGGGCTTACCCTTTACAGTTGATAGTACTACCTACAGGGAAATTATGGCAGAATCTCATGGCAGAAACCTAGAAGCAGACACTAGATCATAGGTCAGGGAAAATAATGTGTCTTGTTGTGTTATTGATTAGATCTGGAAATAACTTTTTAAAATACAGTTCACAATGAATTTCCCAAGGGATCAATTGCTCAAAGTGAGTTAGGCCCTCCCATATAAACCATCAATGAAGAAATTTTCCTATAGAAATGAAAATAAGGTAGCCTGATATACAATACATCTCAATTGATATCCAGTCTTTCAAAGTATGTTTATGTTATATCTAATTGAGAAAAACTAACCTGGGCATTATTTTAGCATGGAAACCATAGGCCTTATGGAGGAATAGGTAATGCTTGTAAATATAGGTTGTGGCATAACAATTAAAATAAAAAATATTGGCATAGCGTGTATTTTTGCCAATTAAAACAAAAAAGTAGGTTAACTATAAATGTGAATTCCATTTTCTCCATGGTTCAAGGCTCAATTATGAGAAGTAAGGAGTGCAAAAGATTTTGAAACTCTACCTTTACAAATAAAAGGCACTAACTATGTGCTGGCATGATCTCAAAGTGAGGAATGGAGGCCATAGAACCGTTATTTTCTTTCCATCCTCTAGACAACAGGACATCATAGTGTGCTTAATGAAGATAAGCATATGGTGGAGATGTGCCCTAGATATGGACATTAAAGAAAAAAGTTCTGGGTGTGTGGGTACCATGGGGCTTAGTGTACACTAACTTGTAATGGATCACTTTATATTTGTAGCTGGAAATTTCACTAAGAGATATGGAGTCTCCTGTGTGTGGTTTTTTTTTTTTTTTTTTTTTTTACTTTCGCATTAGGTTTTGCCACACAGGATCACAGAGACAGTTTTTCTGTCTTTCCCTCCATCCAATCCTTTGTCTTCTGTGTAGCTGCCATTGGAGATGGCAACTCCACTATATTGTATTTGGCAGTGCACCATATAATGGAATTCTGGTACAATAGTGATAACAGAAGATACGGTCACAGTGAACTGCCAGAGTCCACAAAATATTAGAAAGTTCATTATTACATGTTTTCTATTAACACTTAAAGAAAAATCGACTTTAAAATTAACAGAAGTAATTTATGTCAGAAGAAACCCTTTTATCTGTACAAAAGTGTGACTTCTGTTCCCAGTCACTGTCATAAAAGATTCAGGTACAAGGGAAATATTTTAACACATGTAGACTAAAGGCATACAAAGAAGAATCAAGGACTTTCAATTCCTTACATTCTAAAATTCTACTAACATTCAAAACCCAGTCTAAGGAGTAGATTCATGCCAATTACTTGATTTTTTTGTGAGTTTTAAATGAATTATCCATCCATAAATGTGTAGACTCATCATCATATTACAAACCATAAAGTGTTTTCTTATAATTAATATATCAGAATATATCTTATGTATTAATATTTCAGTTTATATGATAATGAAAATAACTATTTAATATTATCATATAAATTTCTAACCCTATGAATTTTTAAATGCTTACAAAATTTTATATATAACGAAGTACTTGTAAATGAGTATTCATGTGTGTAAAAATGCTGCACATATGAGCACAGGCTTGTGGAGGACAAAAATCATCATGTAACCTCTTCCTGAATCCAGCCCCACCATATTTTTGTGACTGGTTCTGAACCCAGAGATCAGCAGCTTGTCAGGCAGCACCATCACATATGGTTTAATTGTTTGTTTGTTTGATTGATTGATTGTTTTCTATGTAGAAGCTATGGATTCAAACAGAAGTCTATATGTCCCATAACAAACATTTTACAACTCAATTTCATAAAACTTCATAATTCCTAACTTCATTATAAATACTTCCTCTTACAGGCACATCTAAGTATATATCTAGGTTTAATCTTTTAAAAGAACCCAGTATATTGTATTTAAATACATATACATACAAGTAAAGACTATTTATATAAAAATCAGCTATAAATTTAAGAGAGCAAGGAGGGTTAAAACCCAGTGTTTAGAGGGAGTAGAGGAAAGATGATGTAATTAAATAATCTAAAAAATTCAAAATGAGTTAATTAAAACTATTATATACTAAAATGATTATATAATTAAAAATTACCAAAGGTCATATATCTTAGAAATTAATCTATGCTGCATTATGTCATTAATAGTTTCTAAGGTATACAGCCCAAAGAGCTAAAGAATATAGACATAAATGTTCTCAATGTACACTCTGATGCATGGGACCACCTTGAGGTGTTTCCACAGACTCCTATCCTGTGGCATGAAGCTGGGGAAATACAATTTTTAAATGATCCAGAAAGTTCAGGAAGTAAAATAGAAGGCCTCTTATATTGAAAATATTCTATTAACACATGAGGGATGGCAGGATTTGCTTAAAATTAATAGTAACTTTGGAAACTCCTCAGTTACTGAGCAGATGCAACTCACAAACAAAGCTAGCAAAAAGAATTTTAACCTGGCTTTGATTTAATTGCCTACTGTTTTTCTATTACTAGGGAAAGGTAAGGATAAGTCTATCCATCCAGGACACATATTCTCCAATTATTATTTATTCTTCATATAAATGAGGCAAAGGAAGAAGAATTTTCAACCTAACGAGTTTATGAGATGCCTATAAGATGTATTTTAAAGAAGAAACTGAAATTTAGAATTATTCTTTAAAATAGGGTTATGTTTCAATAGAGAGCACATTTCTTCACAAAAGATCCATAAATCCAGCGAAAATGCTCTGGCATTTTTTGTAAGGACAGACTATAGAGCAGTGATTCTCAAACTGTGGGACACAACTTCCTTGGTGGTCACATATCACATATTCCATATATCAGATATTTATAATTCATAAAACTAGCACAATTTTAGTTATGAGATTGCACCGAAGCCAGGCCGTGGTGGCGCACACCTTTAGTCCCAGCACTTGGGAGGCAGAGGCAGGTGGATTTCTGAGTTCGAGGCCAGCCTGGTCTACAGAGTAAGTTCCAGGACAGCCAGGGCTACACAGCGAAACCCTGTCTTGAAAAACCAAAGAAAAACCCAAAAGGAAAAAGAGATTGCACTAAAATGATTTTATGAGTGGAGGATACCAAAATATGAGGAAATATATTAAGGGGTTGAAGCATTAGGAAGACTGAGAACAACTGCCATGGAGTCAGAACGTGGACCCTCAAAGTTCATTGTTTACTCATTACATGACATCATCTCATGTTGGTTACTAATTGAGGAAGTGGTAAGAATGTTTACTTCTTGGTGTAAAGTGAGAACTGAAGGAAGCAACCAGGTATAATTCAGTGCACTAGTCCCCAGTGTCTACAAACTACTTGTAGTGTTTCCTAATATTATTTTGTCAAAAATATAACTTTACTCATTCATCAACTTCATTTTTAATAAAAAATAAAAAAAGAAATGGTATGAAATACGATATCATAATTTGTACCACTTACGTTCTTATATAATTATTCTCATGCACTTATATGGGTAGCAATTAAATAATGCAAATTGATTTTTTCCTTTTAAAAAATTTTTGTTTATTAATCATTGCATTCGTTTACATCTCAAATTATATCCCCATTCCAGGTTATCCCTCCACAAACCCCCCATCCCACATCAGCCCTCTCCCCCCTCCCATTTGCCTCTATGAGGGTGCTTCCCCACCCACCCATTTTTGCCCCACCACTGCAGTATCCCGTATGCTGGGGCATCAAACATATTGTACATATTGTTTACAAACACAATAAAATTATCTTTTGTCGATTTATATTCAACTCTGTGATTTGATTTTTCTGTCTTCTTATCCAGCGTTCCATACACTGTCATCTTCTGTGTAAGTCTTATGACATGATGATGCAGTATTTCTCTAGAAATTCCACATGACTTCTTGGGTAATTGTCAGCCTGCATACCAGATTCTATCTGAGGAGATCTCTGGAGGGGAAAGGGCAAGACCAGGGAAGGGGAATTGCCTTTGCCACCTCTGCTGCTGCTGCCGCTGCTGCTGCTGCTGCTGCTGCTGCTGCTGCTGCTGCTCCATACTGGCTGCACTGAGCAAGTCAGGCTGAGCAGGTTGACGGCTGGCTAGCCAGCGAGGGTATTGCAGGGGAACTTCTGGTGGCTAAAGTTTCAGGAAAGCAGTTCTCTTCTCTGTCAGTGTTACAACTCTTATGACAAATGCTCTCAGACAACAGAGTAATTCTCACATATCTTTATTCATCCTGGATAGGATCTTATACATGTGACAGGGGCCTGGAACCTGGAGCAGGCAAAGCTCCTACTGTTCCTTCAGGGTTTGGGGGCATCTTAGCTCAACCTCTTTCATGGTTCACAACCCTGTAGTGTATGGTTGTAGGCCTGTGCCCACTCCACCACAAGGCACAGCCTCTTGGGGAGGTGGAACACATGCAGTTTGACTGCACTTATCCCATGCCTGGGAGGGTTGTCAGGCTGTAGAGAAGCACTGAAACTCCACCCTGGAGGTGGGAAAGCACAGGCGGAGATGTGGGAAAGCCAGAGCTGGCTCGGGGGTCTCTAGGCCTATGACAAGGCAGGGCCCTAGGTTTCTCAGGCTCCTGAACACCCAGGTGCTGCTGGGAGCTGCA
The DNA here is from genome assembly GCA_028551405.1 of Uromys caudimaculatus. Classification (NCBI taxonomy): domain Eukaryota; kingdom Metazoa; phylum Chordata; class Mammalia; order Rodentia; family Muridae; genus Uromys; species Uromys caudimaculatus. Next base: position 127,588,017 of record CM052703.1, on the reverse strand, counting down.
AAAGAGCAGAGAATGAAGTTGGGGGCTGTAGTCTGTGTCTAGCCCAGGTCCAGGGGAGGGGGAAAGAGGAGCTAAAGCTAGTCCCAGGAGTGATAGTCCTTGGCTTGAAAGCAGCAGGCTTAGTGATTGTTGTGACCTGGAGTGCAGAGAGGCCTTCTATGGGAGACTTGACTGTGGCTCTGTAGGTGAAGAACTTTTCCATGGCTCCTAACGGTGTATCTCAATGAAGAGAGCCAGTCCATGGTTTCAAATAATTTATTGTCATAGAGGAAAGTTGATGTGTAACACATACCCCACTTCTCAGGGTGAGCCTGAGATCAAATACCTTTTGCAGGGAGGAATGTCTAGGAAGGGAAGTTTACTGGCATGCCCTCCAGGCCTCTATGTACCTCATTAGCATGGAGAAGTCTGTTTTGATCCCAATTGATAGTGGTCACATCTCTTTTCCTGTTGTCTTGATCCAATGTGAGGAATGCCTCCTCTACATGTGGAAGGGCTTGGGGCATTGCCCTTACATGACTGATGGCCACAATACTATAGAGGGTTGTGACTAGTGACAGGGGCCTAGTGCTGGGAGCAGGAGAAGCTCCTACTGCCCTTTCAGGGTCTGCAGGGCTTCAAGCCTTTAGCTCGACCTTTCTAGGCTTCCTCTAATGGTCCACAGCCCCACACTGCAGGTAATTGCTTTTCTAAGGTATAACAGCCATGCTTCATTTTGTCAAAGTGGATTACATATCACTGTAAAGAAATGAGGAGATATTTTTAGCAGATACATCTTTAATGTAACAAGGATAGTCACAGTAACTTGATACTTGGCTAATGTAATAACAAATCAGTAATAACAAAAACACAAGTATATATGGACTAAAATGTTTTTTGTTACTATTTATTGCTCTTTTAAAATTATGAAGGCTCAGGTATTGTATGGGGCAATATAATAAAACAGGATTTATAAAAGTATCCTCAATTAACAAAATCATATTTCAGCTACACAGTATTTAGAACTAAGACATTTGGCATTTCTGTTATCTGCAGGAATCCAGCTGCTGGCTGGCAGTCAACCAGGCCTTTATGGAAGTGAATCTGGCAGGAATCTGAGCCATCTGAGCTGCCATCATGACTGTGGGCAAGAACAGCAAGATGGTGCAGCACATTAACTACAGGATGAGATGTATCCTGCAAGATAGCTGGATCTTCATCAGACCTTCAAAGCATTTGATAAGCATATGAATTTGATCCTCTGTGGCTATGATGAGTTCAGGAAGATCAAGGTAAAGAACTCCAACCAAGCAGAAATAGAAGAGAAGCGAGCCCTTGTTCTGGTGTTGCTTTAGGGGAGAACCTGGTCTTCATGACAGTAGAAGGATCTCCTCCGCCTAAAGATACTGGCATTGCCTGAGTGCCCCTTGCTGGAGCTGCTGGACGGCCAGGTATTTGTAACTGCCGGCAGAGGAATCCCAGCAGGTGTTCCCATGCTCCAGGCTCCTGTAGGATTTTTTGGGCTAGTATGCAGTGTTGGAGGATCATCCCTGGAGGTGATGACCCCACAAAGAAGAGACATTGTTGCAGCTGCTGAAACTGTAGCCACAGCCAGTACTGCAGGAGCCCAGACTCAATAATCACCTGGTCATGGGTGTCCTCCTCCACTTATGGGTGAAGGGTGTCTCAGCCAGGATTGATGGGCCCATGTCCTGGCAAGTGGTCTCCCATGGGTGCCCCAATGGGATCCTTCCTGGTGGAGGAACTTCAGTGGGCATGACCCTTCCTGGGATACAAACTCCTCCAGAAATGTATGTCTGCTTTGATCTCCACACATCATTATGTCAGTAGTTCCACAGAGGTATGAACCCTACTCCCTAGGGCCAAGTTATCACAAACCTGTTTGTTTGTTATGCTGTGAGAAGAGTCTCACTGGGTTGTTTGTTTTCCCTTTCAGGGCCCCCTCCCTTAGAAATGTGCCCTCCAAGATTCTTGGTCCTCCTCAGCTTATCTGTTTCTTGAAAGGCTATATGCAGCTCTTTTTCTCCCCTGTGGCCTGTGAAGCTGGTTTATAATAAACTCAGAGATTGTTAAAATAACTATTATAGTCATTATCAGATTTGATATTATCATTATTTGAATGATAAGGAGACTTCAGTATTAGAACAATGTTAAAACTCAACAATTTCCTGCCTTTGCCTCTCCCAACTTCCTCAAAATAAACTATGCATACAACCACCTCCCTGTGCTGTGCTATAGTATAAAGCTCCTAATTCAAATAAGATCTAATATTTAAGTTGCTCCAGTGAGCAAGGTTCCCATATCTACTAAAACGAACATAGAAACTCCCATTTAGATACTACTATACCTCCTAGTTATGTGCTTTCCCTGTCCTGAGCTATTATAAAATAAAAGCTTTTGATTAAGTCTGTGAACAATAACAAAAAAAGGGTTTTTCTTCCCTCCCTAGCTCCCTCTCTTGTCTCTTTCTATACCTTGCATAGATATATCTCTATATCTATCTCTATAGCTATGTGCATTCACCTTTACCAGCTTTTGCTATCAATGTATCATTCTAGGATGAATATATCTTCTTCATTTGCTATTTCTAAGTAATGTAATATTTAAATTGTTACTTGTGCTTTGTTCAGTTTTCTCTACTGTATCACAAATAACCATCAGTTCTCACACTAAAGTATTTTCCACTCATAGGTGCCACTAGAAGGGAGACTTAGAGATTATAAAACTACATAGGACACATGAGTCTTTCAAATTATATAATATATGCAATTGAAAATGGATTTGTTATTGCAAAGAGCAAGACAGACAAAGCAGTTTAATTTCATAAACACACAGGACGTACCACACAGAAGTGTCTGGTGAAAACATAGTGCTCATGAGATACTGGCCAGTCAATGGATATGCATGGTCAAATAGGAAATTTAGTGAGTAAATTTATTTTAGTGAGTGTAGAAAACAGTAGTCTGATACCACTGAGAAATGACTGATTTTCCAATATTCTTGTGCCTTGCCAGAGTTCATAAAATGGTACAGGCAGACAGGGAAGAGAAAATAAAATATAAGAACATTTGTTTGCAAAAGCAAAATGACAGTTAAACCTTACTGCAAAACCCAGATCTTACTGCAATTTTGTTATGCCAAATGCAAGAGATATCACAGGGAGGCCTGCTCTTTTCTGAAAGGGAATGGACAAGTAGTGGAGAAGAGGATAGAGGGGTCCAGAGCAAGGGGCAGGAGCAGAAGCTGTGACTGGGAAGAGAGAAGAACAAATAAAAGAAAAAAAAATCCAGTTGAACCTCTGAAACCCTGAAAGGCAGCATGTCGCCAAGAAAATGTAAAGAACAACATGTCCATGGTCTCTCTCAGAAATGGATTTCAAACTGTATCACGTTCCTTGCATTTGATGCAGGACTACAGGACTGTTACAGGAATGCTAGATATTAAAGCAGAAGTGGCTTCAGAAGCAGATTCACATTTCCTACACCGGAAGCAGGAGCCTGTGACTACAGCAGGAGTGTTTGAAATGCCAGAAAATTCTCTGCCTATGCTGTTTCATTGGTTCTGTCTCCTGCACAGTTCAGGAGCAGTCCTCCTTTTCTTTTGCAGCTTACAGTCAGGCTTTGGCTAGATCAGGTACCGCTTGGTACCTGGAATCTAGCCAGGAGCCTGACTGGTAAAAACCCTGGCTGCAGAGATTTTTATTACGTCTGGATGCCTCTGATTGGAGAAATATGTACATTCAAATAGAGAATGGACTGAGAGCCAATCAGGAGAGAGATCTAAAACCTAGGCATGAAAAGCAAAAGCCTTCAAGCCTGCAGTAACCTTGGAGATCTCCACAAGAGCTGCTGATTCATTTATCTCTCCCCACCCCGCACTCGCCCGCCTTTGTGCTGCAGCAGAAGCAGGGAAAATGAAAAAGAAAAGCAGGAAAAAAAATTAAAATTTAACCCTGAGTACTGGTTTTAATTAACAATCCACAAAACCTGCCAGTCTTACTTAGAGCTAATCACGTATCTGGATACCTGGGAATGGATGCTGGCTATCTACATGAAAGCTTACATTTCTGTCTGCATCTTACTGATTGTAAGTCTAGGATGCTATGTGAAGCTTGCTGGTGACTCTTTGTGATCTGTTTGTGTCCGTTTCTCAATTGCTATGATTATATGCTTGAATTATATCAGTATATGGTATATTTGTGTCTATTAGAGTGCCCTACAAAAGCTGCTTCGATTTGAAAAAAAAAATCTACTTTAAGCCTTTAAAAGTATCCAATTAGGGTATTTTCACAATGTCATAATGATAAAGAAGCAATTTAATAGGCATTTATTTTAGAAAAGAATATAAAATAAATGCATATTCTCAACAATTCTGTGTAAGTGTAGGGAAGGATTTTTTATGTGTGCTTGAACATATGTCTGCAGGCAAATGGCAATCATTATTTCTCAGGGGCAATTGATATTCTTAACATTTTTATTCAATATTAATATATAAAATGATGTATTTGAAAAAAATTACTTTCTCCTTTTAATAAAAATTAAATTTGTTTAAGAAACCTGTGTGTTCATGGATCATCTATTGGCACATGGATTTCCTCTCAAAGCAAGCATCCCTGAGAAATTCTGACTATCTTCCATCAGCTTATTAAATGCAAATAGCCAGTCTAATGGGAGTTAGGATTCATATGTCCTGCCTCTAGCCCCAAGGCGATTTAGACTGACAGGATATAGTATAAGAATTATGCATACAATCACAGGTGATGGCAACTCACGAATGATATTATGCTTAAATATCAATCAACTAATCATCCAATGCATTAGCACTTGCTGATTTGAGATAGTGTGTTTCCAAGAAATGGAAATTGCCAAAAAGTTTCACCTAATTGGCTAATAAAACACTGAGATATTCCTGTCATCACTCCTCCCCAATACACTGGGATTGCATGCTAATACCTGTATGCCCGCTTTTCAATATGTGTATTCTAGAAACAAACCCCAGAAGCTCCTATTTTCTCACACACATTTTCCTGACTGCGCCATCTACCTAGCTGTGCATATTATAACCTTAAAAGCAAAAAATGAATTGATGAACATAGCTCAAGAACCACATAAATGTTCACTTTTAGGCAAACATCTATTATTCTTCTCTAATCCTGAATATGTCCTCTGTATTCCCCAGTTCCACCTTTTGTTTTGTGAACACTGAACTGAAATCTTAGAATATGGGCATGTGTTTGTAAAGTTCCTCCGGGATTCCCCACACGTAAAATGGAGAGAGAGCAGCACATAGGCCTCTCCCATATTTTTAATTTCGGACTTCAGTGTAACTCCTCACCTTTATTTGCTAGAGATTATAGTAAGTTTTATTTAAGAATTTATTACAATATGAAGCCCTTATAGACAGTCCCTATGCCATTCAGACTGCTTGCTCTTTATTTACTCTTCACAACTGTGCTATGCAGCAATGTAAAACAATGCAGCTAAAAGTACTACAAAATTTCAAAGTAAACTGCCTGACATTACCACTTTTTTCAAGTATTATAATTTGCTAAATCTTACCCAGAGAAGGTTATTAGTGTCTTGGTACTCAAAACACATCTGAATTTTTAGGTATATCTTTGTTCCACAAAGCAGCCCTTTATAATGTTAAACAACAAATTTTATGCCTAACACAGTAAACATGGCCTACTACACACGGCTGGTAGTATCAGGGATACTTAAGACATCTTTCAGCTGCTAATTTTCCTGTAACAGTATAATTCCTAAATGTGTTTTAAATATCTGTCCTTATACCTATAAACACAATTAGCTATCATCTTCAGGGAAACCTACATTTTGTATCACACAATGACCATTACAGAATTCCACTGCTGTATAAACTTCAAGGAACCACTGACAGTGATATGTCTGACCCAGATGATGATAACACAAACTTCACAATTATTCCAAGACTTGTGACAACACTGCCTAAATGATGCAAACAGACTGTAATATCCAGGGGAACAGGATGTCTGCTGTGAGGAAAGTATCTTCTATGTAGAGTAAAAAAAGCTAAACACATTAAATATCAAAAACTTGCATACCTAAAAAGATAAATGGAATGACACTACAAGTTGGTATTCCCACAAAGATGAGAAAGTATCATACCACACACGTGGCTGAAAAAACACAGGCAAATTCTGGATGCTTAGAGGCAAAATGTTTTCCTCCAGGGACATGTCCCATGAACATATATATGATGTTCGTAATATAATATATACATCAAGGAGTAGTTATGTATATATTTTTATATGAAATAAACAATAGTAATTTATAGAATATAATAATAATTTTTATACATTGAATGGACAATGGTAGGAGAAGGAATGGTAGAAATAATGCAAATACAAAACTCATGTAGTAAACACAAATAAATCACAGAAGATTATATACATATACACACATATACATATGTATATATGTATACCTATACGCATGGAATTGGAATGAAATAACTCCATAATTGGACAGATATTGCTCCCATAACTATAAATCTTATAATATGAAGTGAAATCACTAGCTACACTAATGAGTTTTTGAGTGATTGGACATAGGGGCCTTATAGTCTACTACTCAAACATCGTGTACCATTTCCAAAACTAAAATTAAATATCTACATCATGATTTTAATGGTCAATTGCTGAAGATACTACTTATTTATGTTATTGAAAAGGCAAAATATATTTAGTGTCTAATTCAAAGCTTCAAGGATATGGGCTGCATTTTATAAGGCTGAACATTAAGCAATGTGCTCCAGGAAGAGAAAAGAAATCACCAATATCACAATCTATAAACCTTGCAGCAGACAATGGTAACAAATATTAAAGATACATTGTTGATATTCTGATATAAACATTATGGGAGTAAACAACTACTTGCTTTGTTTTAAGATCAACTTCATGATATAGAAAACATACCTCAGCATGCTAATGTGGCCAAGAACCTGAGTCTAAATAGGTCATAAGCCTATGCCAAAAGCTATTTCTCTATTTCTGGTAAAGGAATGTAGAAATACATACATCAAACCCTCTCACCAAGTGACACAGATTTATGCTGAAAAGAATTCCAAAAAACTGTAACATGCCCACTGGTGATAATTGAGTTAAAAAAAAAAAAGAAAGAAAGAAAAGAACCAGAAAACTCAAAACAATGCTTTGCAGAAACACCTTTACTGCCAGACACAGAAAGTCACCAAGACTGTGTCAGCCCACACATGGTCTGAACAAGCTCAAATCAGACAAAAATACCAGCATGGGAAATGGAAGTAAACAAAAAGAAGGACCCTTACCCAGGAAGGTATTTGCAATTGATATCTGTGGAGAAGAAAACAAATTAGGTTTTTGTTTGTTTGTTTGTTTTTCTGTTTTGTTTTGTTTTTAAACAATTTAATGTCAGCATTTATATTGTTATATCAACCACACTTCCAAGCAGCACTCATGTACAGGGAAAATAAAATTTACCTCTTCTTATTTCATTTTTATTTGTGGGTATTTGATTCTTCTTCTTTTATTATTACTGCTTTGTTTTTAAATGTTGAGATGGTTAATTCTTTAGTTTTTCTTCTTTCCCTATTTCTTTCGTTTCTTTCCTTTCCTTTGTTTCTTTCTTTTCTTCATTTTTAATTATTGTCTTGGGGGTGAGAGACAGTCAGACATAGAAAAGAGGGACCTTGCATATGAACAGGGATGCATAAAGATATGTTGTTATTAAGGAGGTAGGGAGTGTCTGAGAGAAGTTTGATAATGAGAAAGAATATGATCAAAATATATTATCTGAAAATATTATATGAAAATATATTAACTAATTAATACAATCCAAACACTTAATATATAGTAAGATTTTTACAATGATGAAGAAATTTTATCTAAATATATACGTTTAAGATATGCAAAGATTGGAGGAACATCTGGGGAGAGGGAGCCTTCCAGTTTACATCAGTGGAGGGAGACCTCTGCCTGGGCCAACAGGGCTCCATAGCCAAGTAGCGCCAGGAGAAAGCTAGCCTCCCAGGAGTGTGGGCAAGCCTGTCTGCTCAGAGGGACCCACCTGCAATCCCCAGGACACAGGGACTGAGGAGTGGTCCTCTGGTTTCTTTTGGTGGACGGGAGTGGATTCTGTGACACAAGGCTCCATACTCAAATACTGCCAGGAGAGAGCTGGTATCCCAGGAGTACCAAAACACCTTAAGCACAGGCAAGACCACCACTTCTGCTCAAATTCACTGGATCAAGAGGGAGATTTGAAGAGCCATCAGGACACAGGAACCAAGGGACATCTGGGGACAAGATCCTTCTGGTTTCTGTCTGTACCCCAGAGCTGACCCTGTTACACAGCGCTCCAAACCCAAATTCCTCTCAGAGAGAGCTGGCCTTCAAGGAGTATTGACATCAAGGCTTGCAGGAGGGACAAGACACAGTCAGAGAGAGTAAGACCAGATAACATCAGAGATAACCAGATGGTGAAAGGCAAGGGCAAGAACATAAGGAACAGAAACCAAGGCTACTTGGCATCATCAGAACCCAGCTCTCCCACCACAGCAAGTCCTGGATAGCCCAATACACCAGAAAAGCAAGACTCAGATTTAAAGTCACATCTCATGATGATGATAGAAGATTTTAAAAAGGAAATAAATAACTCCCTTAAAGAAATACAAGAGAATGCAGATAAACAATTAGAAGCCTTTAAAGACCAAACACAAAAATCCCTTAAAGAATTACAGGAAAACACGATCAAATAGGCAGAATTACAGGAAAACACAATCAAATAGATGAAGGAAATGAACAAAGCCATCCAGGAACTAAAAATAAAAATAGAAACAATAAATAAATCACAAAGGGAGACAACCCTGAAGTTAGAAAACCTAGGAGAAAGAGCAGGAGTCATAGATGCAAGCATAACCAACAGAATACAAGAGATAGAAGAGAGAATCTCAGGTACGGAAGGTACCATAAAAACATTGATACAACAGTCAAAGAAAATGAAAAATGCAAAAAACTCCTAACCCAAAACATCTAGGATATCCGGCATACAATGAGAAGACAGAACCTAAGGATAATAAGTATAGAAGAGAGTGAAGATTCCCAACTTAAAGGACCAGTAAATATCTTCAACAAAATAATAGAAGAAAACTTCCCAAACCTAAAAAAAGAGATGAATATAAATATATAAGAAGCCTACAGAACTCCAAATAGATTGGACCAGAAAAGAAATTCCTCCCATCACATTATAGTTAAAACACCAAATACAGAAAATAAGGAAAGAATATTAAAAGCAGTAAGGGAAAAAGTTCAAGTTACATATAAAGGCAGACCTATCAGAATTATACCAGACTTCTCACCAGAGACTATGAAAGATAGAAGTTCCTGAACAGATCTCATACAGACCCTAAGAGAACACAAATGCCAGCCCAGGCTGCTATGCCCAGCAAAACTCTCAATTATCATAGATGGTGAAACCAAAATATTCTATGACAAAACCAAATTTACACAATATGTTTCACAAACCAAGTCCTACAAAGGATAATAGATGGAAAACTCCAACTCAAGAAGGGAAACTATACCCTAGAAAAAGCAAGAATGTAATCTTTCAACAAACTCAAAAGAAGATAGCCACACAAACATAAAAATAACATTAACAATAACAGGAGGCAACAATCACTATTCCCTAATATCTCTTAACATCAATGGACTCAATTCCCCAATATAAAGACATAGACTGACAGACTGGATCCATAAACAGGACCCAGCATTTTGCTGCATCCAGGAAACACACCAAGACAAACATTAAAGACAAACACTACCTCAGAGTAAAGGGCTGGAAATAATTTTCCAGGCAAATGGTCCCAAGAAACAGGCTGGGGTATCCATTCTAAAACTGAATAAAAGCAACTTTCACGCAAAAGTCATCAAAAAAGGTAAGTAAAGACACTTCATACTCATCAAAGGAAAAAATCTACCAAGAAGAACTCTCAATTCTGAACATATATGCCCCGAATGCAAGGGCACCCACATTTGTAAAAGAAACTTTACTAAAGCTCAAAGCACACATTGCACCTCACACAATAATAGTGGAAAACTTCAACACCCCACTATCATCAAAGGACAGATCTTGGAAACACAAACTAAACAGAGACACAGTGAATCTAAAAGATTTTATGAACCAAATAGATTAAACAGATATCTATAGAACATTTCATCTTAAATCAAAAGAATATACTTTCTTCTCAGGATCTCATGGTACCTTCTCCAAAATTGATCATATAATTGGTCACAAAACAAACCTCAACAGATATAAGAAGATTGTAATAATCCCATGCCTACTATCAGATCACTACGGATTAAGACTGGTCTTCAATGGCAACAACAACAACAGAAAGCCCACATACACATGGAAGCTGAACAACTCTCTACTCAATGATAACTTGGTCAAGGATGAAATAAAGAAAGAAATTAAAGACTTCCTAGAATTCAATAAAAATGAAAGTAAAACATACCCAAACCTATAGGAAACAATGATAGCAGTGTTAAGATGAAAACCCATAGCTCTGAATGCCTCCAAAAAGAAACTGGAGAGAGCATATACTAGCAGCTTAATAGCACACATGAAAGCTCTAGAACAAAAAGAAGGTAATACACTCAAAAGGAGTATAAGGCAGGAAATAATCTTATTCAGGGCTGAAAACAACCAAGTAGAAGCTAAAAGAACTGTACAAAGAATCAACAAAACCAGGAGCAGGTTCTTTGAGAAAATAAACAAGATAGATAAACCATTAGCCAGACTAACCAGAGGGCACAAAGACAGTATCCAAATTAACAAAATTAGAAATGAAAAAGGAGATAGAACAAAAGATTCTGAGGAAATTGTAAAAATCATCATATTCTACTACAAAAGCCTATACTCAACAAAATTGTAAAATCTGGATGAAATGAACAAGTTTCTAGACATATACCAAACATCAAAGTTATGTCACAATCAGATAAACCATCTAAACAGTCCCGTAACACCTAAAGAAATAGAAGCAGTCATTAACAGTCTCCCAACCAAAAAAAGCCAAGAACCAGATGAGTTCAGTGCAGAATTCTCTCAGACCTTCAAAGAAGACCTAATACCAATACTCCAGCCAAAAGCAATCTATAGATTCAATGTAGTCCCCATCAAAATTCCAACTCAATTCTTCATAGACTTAGAAAGAGGAATTCTCAAATTCATATGGAATAACAAAAAACCCAGGATAGCAAAAACTATTCTCAAAAATAAAAGAAATTCTGGGGGAATCAGCATCCCTGTCCTCAAGCTGTACTACAAGAGCAGTAGTGATAAAAACAACATGGTATTGGTACAGTGACAGGCAGGTAGATCAATGGAAAAGAATTGAAGCTACAGAAATGAACCCACACACTTACGGTCACCTGATCTTTGACAAACGAGCTAAAACCATCCAGTGGAACAAAGACAGCACTTTCAACAAATGGTGCCTGTTCAACTGGCAATCTACATGCAGAAGAATGCAAATTGATCCATTCCTATCTCCCCGTACAAAGCTCAAGTCCAAGTGGATCAAGGACCTTCACATAAACCCGGATACACTGAATCTAATAGAAGAGAAATTGGAGAAAAGTCTCGAACACATGGGCACAGGGGAAAAGTTCCTGAACAGAACACCAATGGCTTATGCTCTAAGATCATGAATCAACAAATGGGACCTCTTGAAATTACAAAACTTCTCTAAGGCAAAGGACACCTTGAATAGGGCAAAACGGCAACCAACAGATTGGGAAAAGACCTTTACCAATCCTACATCCGATAGAGGGCTAATATCCAATATATACAAAGAACTAAAGAAGTTAGACTCCAGAGATCCAAATAACCCTATCAAAAAATGGGGAACAGAACTAAACAGAGAATTCTCAACTGAGGAAACTCAGAGGGCTGAGAAGCACCTAAAGAAATGTTCAACATCCTTAGTCATCAGGGAATGGCAAATCAAAACAACCCTGAGATTTCACCTCACAACAGTCAGAATGGCTAAGATCAAAAACTCAGGTGACAGCAGATGCTGTCGAGGATGTGGAGAAAGAGGAACACTCCTCCACTGTTGGTGGGACTGCAAGCTGGTACAACTACTCTGGAAATCAGTTTGGGAGATGATCAGAAAAATGAACATAATACTATCTGAGGACCCAGCTATACCACTCCTGGGCATATACCCAGAAGATGCTCCAACATGTAATAAAGACCCATGCTCCACTATGTTCATATCAGCCATATTTATAACAGCCAGAAGCTGGAAACAACCCAGATGTTTCTCAACAGAAGAATGGCTATTGAAAATGTGGTACATTTACACAATGTACTCAGCTATTAAAAACAATGACTTCTTGAAATTTGCAGGCATTGGATTGAACTTGCAAATATCATCCTGAGCGAAGTATCACAAAAAAATGAACACAGTATGTACTCACTGATAAGTGGATATTAGGCCAAAAGTTCATAACACCCAAGATTTACTTCATAGCAATTGTTGGGCTGAGTGTGAGGTCCCAGATGGAGGAGGTAGAAAAAGGACTGAAGGAGCTGAGGGAGTTTGTAGCCCTATGGAGGGAGCAACAGTGTCAACTGACTAGACCCCCTGATGCTCCTGGTGACTGGATCATCAACCAAAGAATACACATGGAGGGACACATGGTGCTGGCCATGTGGCAGAGTAGGGCCTTGTTAGCCATCAGGGGGAGGAGAGGCCTTGGACTTGAGGGTGTTAGTTGTCCCAGTATAGGGGAATGCCAAGGAGGGAAGAGGAGATTGGGTGGTGGGTGTGTAAGGGAATACTCTCGTAGAGGCAGGGGAAAGGGGGTGTAGGGGGATTCCAAATGGGATACCTGGAAAGATAGAAACAATTGAAATGTAAATAAAATATCAAAAAAATCCACTGGGAATAAAATAAAACAACAACTACCTCTTCACAAGTTAAATTAATAATGATAAACATTAAGAACAAAACATTAAATTCTGAGTCACCAAGCACATCTGTATACTTTATTTCAAAGGAGATCATTGTTTGGTTTGCTATTCCAAGAAACATATAAATGCTATTTCTCCCTGCTCTAGGATGCCACCCACATGCGCAAGGGTAAATGGATGGAGTATGTGATAAACATTAATATTTTAAATTGTTATGGTTTATTAACTGATACTTTGAATTTCTCAGGAAACACAAACATTTAATGAAAACGACTGTTAGTTTAGGGTCTATAAGTAAAGTTTGTAAGATTATAATTTTTATCTAACATTTGGTTTACAAATAGAATGAGCACTGGCATAAGGAAATGTAACTACATGATCTTTTTTTAATACATGGACTTATGTATCTAAGGCTAGCCTTGAACTTACCATATAGGTGAAGATGCTCTTGAACTTCTGGTCCTCCTGCCATCCCCTGAGTACTAGGATTGTAACTGTGTGCCCCTATGCCCAATATTACACAGTTCTGGGAACTGAATCAGGGCATTACAAAACCTCCCCACTGAGGTACATCCCCAGTGCTTACATTACCTTCAGCTAAGCAGATGAAGGCAAATCACTGTTAATTTGAGGTCAGTCTGATCTGTGCCATTCTGGGCTACACAGCAAGACCTTGTTTCAAAAAGCAAAACAAGTAAAAGAAGTTTCAACAAATTCTGCATATAGATATTTTTCTCAATAACAATACATTTAGAACAATTTAGATTATAAGCTTTCATATAGCAGGGATATTTTTAATTAAGAATACACTGAGACTTTTATATGAACACAAAGACACTATTAAGGAAGCTTATGAGTGACTATGGGGGAACTTAGCTAAAATTTAGATCATATAGGATTACCTGGTCTCATACAGAAGAGCTACCCAAATATCTGGAACAAATCAAGAAATAAATAATATGATGATATTTATATGTTCACAAGGTTGTTTTATAAAATCTAATTTCTAGATATTTATGTTAGAGAATGAATGTGTTACATAATACTGTTGACCCTTTAGACAAAAATCATAACAGCATAATATGGGTGGAAGAGAGGTATCTCTTTCATGTCAATGGAGAGAACTGTTACAGAATTCCTGGTATTGAGTTGGACATTACAGCCTGTAAGACCTGTTACCATCACATAGCTTACCAAAAACCCTGTTGTAAAGTCTAAACCCAATAGTAACAATTACTGGATATTTTGACTTTCTATATGATTCTATGAGGATAGACCATACTTGGAAATTATTTCTCCATAAATAAATGATGTTTATGGTAAAAAAAAAGATATGCAAAGATTTTAATTAACAAAGTATATTCAAACAAGGAATGATAAAATCTACATGATCATCTTAAACTACAAAATAAAAAATCTTTGAGAATCTCTAGCTACCTTCATGATTAAAAGAAAAATACTCAAATATTAATTGCAAAAACATTATCTTAAGGGGAAATAGTACATTAGCTGGTCTTAAATACCTCAGTATATTGACAAATTTAAAAGCATTCAACAATGACAATTGTTGGCACCTCTATTGAACATTATTCTCAAAGGCTTCCTGATTCCATTTATTTAGGAAAGTAAATACTTGGAATTTTCATTTTTTATATATTCAATGCTTAAGACAAAGAAAATCATTTATGAGTTTTGCATAGGAAATAATTCTTTTATATGGAAAATATTAAGCACTAAAATCATATTTAGATCTAAACATAATTTCAGCCAAGCATGAGTTAATAAAAAAAATATACATTTTCTATGAAATTTTTACATCAGCATTTTAATATCAAAATTGTATGTTGGAAAGCAGATGTTTTACAGTACCATCAGCTGAGTGTTGTGGTTTGCATCTGCACCTTTAGCTGCTCATCATGTGAAGAGAAAGCATGGTTTCAGGGATGAGTTTGAGACTACACAGAACAGCACAGTAAGAGTCTGTAAAAAAAAAAAAAGATAAGACATACATTAAAAGACCAACATTGGAATAAATGTGATTTGTTTATTCTAAACTACAAACACAAAAGTAATTTGCACATAAATATTCCAGAATTAAACTAAACAGTAACTCCTCATAAACGATGCAGCTCGATTCATACAATGAGGTCCAAATAAGTCTCTTAAAAGGATTTGTGAATGCTATCATATGCTTATTAGAGGCCCCCAACACATATACAGCAGAGGATTGCCAGATCTGTTCTGAGTGAGAGAAGTTGCATCTAACCCTCAAGACACCTGGGGCCCCAGTGAGTCTGGAGGTCTGGTGGGGTGGGAATGAGGGTGGGGACATCTTCCTGGAGATGGGGGGAGGAGGTGTGGGATGTGGAACATTTGAACAATGAACCAGGAGGGGAATAAAGTCTGGATTGTAAAAAAATATTAAAGAATAAATAAATAAATAAATAAATAAATAAATAAATAAACAAACAAACAAATAAAATGTTCCCTTATAGATCATGCAAAAACATAACAAAATTTCATATAAAACCTTAAGAATCAGTATTAGTTAATGACTATCATATTTGACTATTGACACATCTTGCATGTTTTAAAATATGTAACTTAATATTCTTAACTTTTTAGAAAACACTCTTTTATATGCTAAGAGCCTAATTATACAAATGCCTCATTATGGTATCCCTTTTTAAATGAGAATTATATTGCTTTGGATTGAATGCCAAATAAATTTGTATTACTTGCACTGATCATTGATCTATGTAATCATGATTGTTACTGAAATTGCAAACCCAGTGTAATTTCATGTGATAATCTCATTCATATAGCAAAAATTAGCTTGAGATTCTATGCTGTGAAAACTAGCTTTCAGTATTAACAGAACAATAATTAAATAACATTTTACATCAGCATATTTATAGCAGGGAGATTGATAACTGAGAGGAACTTGGCATAATGTTAGCCATTACTTTTCAATGTTCTCAATATAAATTCTATTATATATAAGAAATTATTAACAGAATAAAGCATAAGTAATCTAAAGAAATAAACACCAATGCATTTTTAAAATTATTAATGATACCTAAAAGCATATTAAATGTTCAAGTTCATTGATTAGAATCTTAATATTGTGAAGAATCACAAAGTCACCAAAACTATTAGATATTAGAACTATTCTCTTGTAAAGCCTCCATGCTTTTCTTTTGATCCTATGGTAAAATTCATCCTAAATTCATAGGGACCATCAAAATTACCAGTACTAACCCATCATCTAGACACTAAGTGTCAAGATATAGAATTTGATATACACTTTCTGTATTTAAAGTAATTATAACCAAAATAATCCCTGTTTAACAGTTAAAGGATACATGGTTGAAATAAAACTTACTGCTAAAAATGGGAAAATAATCTAGGCTTAGTGTTTCATGCCTTTAATCTTAGCAGAGGAAGGGTAGACTAAGGTAAATCTCTGTTGGACTGAAGCAAGCCAGGATTCTATAGAAAGTGTCAGGCCACTGAAACATAGATAGTATATCTTTGTCTCAAAAATCTAGTAATGACTTATTATGAATCATGTGGCACAGGTAGACATGTATGTATTTGCTTGTGTTGCATGATGAGGTGTGTGCACAGGCATGCAGGGCAAGAGAATATTTCACATACCTTCCTCAACCAATAACCAATGAATATTTTGAGATAGAGTGTATCATAAAGCTCTAAGGACATCAATATCTATAGACTGGCTAGCACATGCTGCGTCTAGACAATAAAATGCTGATTTATTACACATTTATATGCAGACTCAAGGGATTAGAGACAAAGTCCTTCTGCTGCACTGCATGCAAATTATAGACCAAGGCACCTCCTCTATCTAGAACACTTAAATATAAGGTAAAATGATCTTACACACTGATTAATATTCCAACATTAATTGTATTGTCAAAAAATAGGCCTATGATATATTGCAGTTTATACAAGTTAAGAATTTTTAAAGTATGAATTCTACAGCCCAAAGTTCTATAGTTCTAAGACAGAAAACAGAAACTCTAAGGTGTACAAAAATGTAGAAGAAATCTGTGAAATACCTTTCATAGGAACAATGAAGCAAAGAATTGAGAAGTACGAAGTCACAGTAGAATGTACACAGAACTTGGAACTATCAACATACTAAAGTCTTTCTGATATGATCAAATTATTTATTAAAATTTTGTGTATGTATACTGTATTTCCATCATTTCTACCTCTCCCTTTGCTCCTTCAAACTATTCCCATAGGGTTCCAAAATCATTCAAACTCATGACCTCCTCTACCTCAGTTATTAAAAGATGGAAATATTTAATAATAACAACAACAATAATAATAACAGATTTCAAATTTTTAACTCAAATGTCATTCATTTCTCTGTTCTGAAATCCCATTTGATGGCAATAAAGGATGCCTACCTCAAAGGTCATATAACAATGTCTCCATAGGAGCTCATGTGTGATTTTGAGGATTAACTCAATGCTGAATAGAAGTTTTTCTTAAATTTTTAAGAAAAGAATAATAAAATTCCTGTACAACATCTTTGGGGAAAAGAATGAAACAAAACAAATTATAGGGCTTGAAATAAACTATACAAAAGCTACCAAAAGGTACGGGTAAATAACATGAGAAACAGGAAAAGAGTAGGAACACGAGGCAAAAATATTCTTTTAAGATAAAAAGTTCTCTTAAATGCTGACCAGTTTCTTCAACCCACCACTTCTATTGCTTACGAAATTATATAAATGTGTTCACATTTATCAATATTTATAAAAGCATTTTTATGATTATTTATAATGAAAATATACTATATTCATTAAAATGTGAATGCTTGGAAGATGGTGGTGATCTAGAGCAATAATAGGGCTGCAGTGTCACTCTGAGGAGCCTGACAGACTCACCGATGCTTTATGGGGAGATATGACAGCAAAGGATGAGCTTGCTGAGCAGATAGTATCTCCATCTATCAAATAACCAAAAAGTGCAGGACTTATAGGAAGATGATATGCTGGAGTAGTAAAAATAGATGATGGAATATAGCTGCTCTCAGAGCAGAGAGAAGGTATCCAAGAAAATCAGTGGAGCAGAAAGTTATGGAAGTACATCAGTAAAGGACAAAAGAGCATGTTCTTGATGAGTGGAGGAAATTCTCAAGCCACTAGTAAGCTTGGGGCAACACTAGTCTTGGCTTTCTCCAATAATTCCTGCTATGCCAGACTGCTATTTAGATGGCAGGCCATGTCCTTGTCATTGAGCCACCACTGCTGCTGATTACCCTGCTCAGGGCAGAAGATTGTGGGGCCACAGCACTGCATACATGCTTCAAGCATGATGGCCATGCCCAGAGTGCTGGTAGGGTGGCTGATAGCAGTACAGGACTGTATGCAGCAGCCTGAAACTCATGCAGGTATTGCTCCCATCAAAATCTGCTCAACTACATGACAACTGAGCAACAAAAAATGTTCAAGATGAAAAATGGTTCATTTTTTGGATTAAGTCTCCTCAAAAGATATCCATGACTCATATTGGTGCTAGCAGACATGTTAATGTTCTTGATATCTAATACAGGATAACATTTTATTAAGTACATAAAATTGATGTGTTCACCATTTGATGATTGATTTTCTAAGACAATTATAAACAATAAGTATGCTTATGGCATGATGATTTCTTGCCATCTTATGTAGTGTTAGTAGGCATTCAGATATGGATTTAACAGTTATTAAGAACAGTACATTCAATATTTACAAGTTTCTGCCTCCTACAAGTACCTCAAAGACATCCTATTAGCTAGGTAGTGTATTCAAATGTTACTTCATGATAATGGTAAGACAACTCAGAAATGATGAAAAACAATGAATGAGTTATTTTTCTAGTCAGATACTTTCATGAGAAATATACATATCCAACATCACCTTTTTAATTAGAAGATGACCTCCAGAAACCTTCATCCTTCATACCAGGCTATGCCCAATGGTAGAGAAACGCAACATCAGCAAAATGTTTTGCAACCATCTCATGTGTGTGTATATATATATATATATATATATATATATATATATATATATATGTATTTTTTTTCTCTTTTATGTCCACTGTGCAGTAAATTGTATTAGTATTATCATTGTAAAATCTGGATCAACAGAAACTTGAGTAATACAGTTTAATATATATATACATATATACATATTCATATATATGTATATATATGAATTTAATATATATGAAATATAAATGAATTATATATAGGATGTATATTAATCATATATATAGGATACACATTAATTATATATATTACCAATACACTTCAAACTATTCCACAAAATAGAAACAAAAGGAACACTACCCAATTCATTCTATGAGGCCACAGTTACACTGATACCAAAACCCCACAAAAACCCAACAAAGAAAGAAAACTTCAGAACAATTTCCCTTATGAATATCGATGCAAAAATACTCAATAAAATTCTTGCAAACCAAATCCAAATATACATGAAAACAATCAATCATCACGGTCAAGTAGGCTTCATCTGAAGGGATGCAGGGATGGTTCAATACCCAGAAATCACTCAATGTAATACACTACATAAAAAAAACTCAAAGAAAGAAATCCACATTTCATTAGATGTTGAAAAAGCATTTGACAAAATTCAACATCCTTTCATGATAAAAGCCTTGGAAAGATTAAGAATTCAAGGCCCATACCTAAACATAGTAAAAGCAATATACAGCAAACCAATAGCCAACATCAAACTAAATGGAGAGATAAATGGAGCATTCCCACTAAAACCAGGGACTAGACAAGGCTATCCACTCTCTCCCTATTTATTCAATATAGTAATTGAAGTTCTAGCTAAAGCAATTAGACAACAAAAAGAGGTCAAAGGGATACAAATTGGAAAGGAATAAATCAAAATATCACTATTTGCAGATGATATGGTCATATACTTAAGTGACCCGAAAAACTCCACCAGAGAACTACAACTGATAAACAAATGCAGTAAAGTGGCTGGATATAAAATTAACTCAAACAAATCCTTAGCCTTCCTATACTTGAAGGATAAAGAGGCTGATTAAGAAATTAGGGAACTGACACCCTTCACAATGGTCACAAACAATATAAAGAATCTTGGTGTGACTCTAACCAAACAAGTGAAAGATCTGTATGACAAGAACTTCAAGTCTCCGAAGAAGGAAATCAAAGAAGACCTCAGAAGTTGGAAAGGTCTCCCATGCTCATGGATTGGCAGGATTAACAAAGTTAAAATGGCCATCTTTCTGAAAGTAATCTACAGATTCAATGCAATCCCCATCAAAATTCCAACTCAATTCTTCACAGACTTAGAAAGAGCAATTCTCAAATTCATCTGGAATAACAAAAAACCCAGGATAGCAAAAACTATTCTCAACAATAAAAGAAATTCTGGGGGAATCAGCATTCCTGACCTCAAGCTGTACTACAGAGCAGTAGTGATAAAAACTGCATGGTATTGGTATAGTGACAGGCAGGTAGATCAATGGAATAGAATTGAGGACCCAGAAATGAACCCACACACATATGGTCACTTGATCTTTGAAAAAGGTGCTAAATCACCCAGTGAATAAAAGAAATCATTTTCAACAAATGGTGCTGGCTCAACTGGAGGTCAACATGTAGAAGAATGCAAATTGATCCATTCCTATCTCCCTGTACAAAGTCAAGTCCAAGTAGATCAATGACCTCCACATAAAACCAGATGCACTGAATCTAATAGAAGAGAAAGTGGAGAAAACTCTCAAACACATGGGTACGGGGGAAACGTTCCTGAACAGAACACCAATGGCATATGCTGTAAGATCATGAATCAACAAATGGGACCTCTTGAAATTACAAAGCTTCTCTAAGGCAAAGGACACCTTGAATAGGGCAAAACGGCAACCAACAGTTTGGGAAAAGACCTTTACCAATCCTATATCCAATAGAGGGCTAATATCCAATATATACAAAGAACTTAAGAAATTAGACTCCAGATAAAGAAATAGCCCTATCAAAAAAATGGGGAACAGAACTAAACAGAGAATTCTCAGCTGAGGAATCTCGTAGGGATGAGAAGCACCTAAAGAAATGTTCAACATCCTTAGTCATCAGGGAAATGTAAATCAAAACAACCCTGAGATTCCACCTCACAACAGTCAGAAAGGCTAAGTTCAAAAACTCAGGTGACAGCAGATGCTGGTAAGGATGCGGAGAAAGAGGAACACTCCTCCATTGCTGGTGCAATTGCAAGCTGGTACAACCAGTCTGGAAATCAGTTTGTCAGACCCTCAGAAAATTGGACATAATACTACCTGAGGACCCAGCTATACCATTCCTGGGCATATACCCAGAAGATGCTCCAACCTGTAATAAGGACACATGCTCCACTATGTTCATAGCAACCATATTTATAATAGCCAGACGCTGGAAACAACCCAGATGTCCCTCAACAGCGGAATGGATACAGAAAATGTGGTACATTTACACAATGGAATACTACTCAGCTATTAAAAACAATGACTTCATGAAATTCGCAGGCAAATGGATGGAGCTTGAAAATATCATCCTGAGTGAGGTAACTCAGTCACAAAAGAACAGACATGGTATGTACTCACTGATAAGCTAATATTAGCCCAAAAGTTTGGAACACTCATGATTCAATTCACAGCAACTGTTGGACTGAGCCTGTGGTCCCAGGTGGCGGAGTTGGAGAAGGGACTGAAGGAGCTGAGGGAGTTTGCAGTCCCATGGAGAGGGAGCAACAGTGTCAACTGATCAGGCCCTTCAGTCTTCCCAGAGACTGGACCACCAACCAAACAATGCATATGGAGGGACCCATGGTGCTGGCCACATATGTAGCAGAGGAGGGCCTTGTTGGCCATCAGTGGGAGTGGAGGCTCTTGGGCCTGATAGTGTTAGATGCCCCAGTATAGGGGAATGCCAGGGAGGTAAGACAGGAGTGAGTGGGAGGGTGGGGGAGCACCCTCATAGAGGCAGGGGGAGGGGAGATTGGATAGGGGATTTCCAAAGGGGAGACCTGGAAAGGGAAAAACATTTGAAATATAAATAAAGTATAAAAATACAATAAGAAAAAATATATAAACCACCATTAAGGGAAATCACAATTGGAACTCAAGGCAGGTACTTGGACAGAGGAAATAAATCAAAGATCATATCATGTTCCCTTTAGTTTTCCTTTTAAGAAAACCCATGACAACTTCTCCAGTGGAGAAGACTTATTGGAATGGACCTCCAACATCAATCACCGATGAAATAATTGTCTTGCATGCAAAACTATAAGATGATGTGATATAGAAAATCTGTTAATTGAGCAACTCTCTGTGCTGTTAAGTCTAGGTAGTATTAGGTTGAGAAAAACATAACCATCATGCCATCCCATTTATTCCATCCCTTTTTCTTCCTCTATCCATTGTTTTCCACCTCCCTTCCTCCCAACATCTCCCAAATTTCCTTGTGCACACACACACAGAGACACACATCCTCCAACCACTTATTAGCAGATGATTATGTGCATTTCCATGGTCATTTTCTTCGGCTAGCCCTTTATCCCCTTACCACATCAAGTTTGCAGCCAAAATGGTTCTGCTATCTCTGAGTGATAAAGTGTTTAAGATGCTGATTCTTTGCTGAGATGATCATTTTCTTCTCATATAACCAACACATTAGTCCTACGTTCCTTCTCTCTCCATGCTCCCCTTTATAATTAAAACTTATTGAGAATAAAATATAAACCAGAGTAATAAAATTACAGGCTTGCCAATACAAAAATGAAAATGCATTCTCAAACAGCAATAAGGCATCATAAGATTCACCACAAGTAACCTTATATATCTCACAAGTAATCTTATGAGACTTGGCTTTATGTTGCTACTCTGGCAATGATACAGACAAAATCTGAGGGTACAAAGTCTATAGATATCTCATGTCAGAAAGCTATAATTCAAAAAAGTCTAAATTCAGCAAAGAATTATGAGTGTACAAAATTGGATTTCATCATAAAAATGTAGCAAAATAGTATCATCACTTTCTATTTGCCATTCATGTTCTCAGTTTTTGTTTTTATCTCCACAAATGTGTAACTTGGTCTATGTAGGCTACAGAAGTGTGAGAAGATCTTGCCATAAGATGTAGTATCACCTTGTATGACTCAAATGTTTTATACCTTTGAGTTTTAGAATCCAGCTAATATCAGTGAAATCTCACAGATGTTTTACTAGATAGCAGCAAATCAACATCTCTATGTACTCAGCAAAAAGACTACATGGGGATTAGAGTGCACTCAGTTTTCTGTGCAAGTGTATGCTGTCTCTATTGCTTTTATATTGAGTATGATTTGTCCCTCAAAAACTGTTATTTGTCCCAGACAGATTCTCACTCCTTGGTCTCATCTACATGTGGCCCACTTTTGACATTCCATTTCAGTATGCTTCCTTATGAAGTATCTAATATAAGAATACTTTCAGTTTATACAGCATAATACTAATAGGAGTATATGAACTCATAAAAATGAGAACAAATTAACGGAATAATACACATATTACAAGATCTTATGTAATGTTTACATGGCATAATTCTCTTGTTCCTATATATTCACTGATATTTCTCCATCTACATAAAAACTATCCCATATATATTCACTGATATTTCTCCATCTACATAAAAACTATCCCATATATTGTCTTCATATGTTAAAAACTGAGATCTAAATAGTCATTTATGTGTGTATGTATTTGTTTACGTACATACATAGTGTTCAATATATGTGTGTGTGTGTAATTGGTATTGAAATGATCGAGATATTTTTGACGAATTTTTAATTATGTATGAAATTTAAAGAGGGTGCTATATACTTATATAATAAATATTGCCATTTCTATGTCACTAAGTTTATACTGTTTGGACAATTGAATATTTCTTAAATACAGAAAAATGAACGTTAGAGATCATTTTCTTGGTTCCTGTGTATACATCTGTTCCCCTTATTGATTCTGTTTAAATATCAGCCCCATACATTTCTTCACTTTCTCATTGAAAATTTTTCCAGTACAAAAGGCCACATTCTCAAAAGCCAGGTATTACTTCACTTACTTAGGTATGTACCTATCTATCAATCCTTTATTTCTTCTCAGATATTAGCTAAAAGAACTCTCAAGGGTAGGAATAACATTTGCTCTGGCTAAATTGTGATTCGAGTGGGCAGAGTCTAGGAATGATCCATCCAAGAGAATAGATGCCCTTATGTAGTGCACTTCTCATGTCATTTAAGGGAGGTCAGAAACAGAAACTAGGGATCTTAAACTGTATCCACTTACTGTCAGAGCATAAGCTTTACATTTCTCCTCTAATAAAACCTCCAGTTTCACAATTCATGATTAGCATTGTTAAGCATTTTAATACAAACCTTTTATTTTGTTACTACTAAAAAGAAAAAAGTGAGGAGAGACTGAGTTCCCTTAGAGAATCTGTCCTTGGGGGCTCTAGGGCATAATATGTCATACATGTGTTGAACCTGATTTATTTAAGAGTT
>CM052703.1:127491129-127549299 GCA_028551405.1 Uromys caudimaculatus | reverse complement strand
GGTTTGTTGATGAAGTGAGAAGACTAAATTTATTTTGGACATCAGCACAATTGTTTATAAATAATATGGGTTATGTTAGTGCAGTGCAGTCAGCTTTCCTTTTGTCTGTAATCCCTCTGATTCCTGTGGAGTGGGATCATGCCCCAGTGTTCCACCCCATGGAATTATTTTTTCTTCTGTGTTCCTCAAATATTTTTCTTTCTTCATTTTCCACTATTATCTTCAACTTTTTATAAAATTCAGTCATTTACCCTTCCCAGTCTGCCTCTGTTTGTGCCCCACTCCCGTTTCTCCTCCCCCAATCTCTAACAGGATGTCCACCTGACCCCACACACATCCCGCACTTTGCCAGGCCTCCTTATTCTCTCAAGGATGAAGAGAATCTTCTGTCATTGAGTCCAGACCATGCAGTATTTTTTAAATGAAGTCACCAGAGAATCAATAGGATATTTTATCGTCTGGTTGCCATAAATCCATGAAAAACTTTATGCCCACCGCACATCAAAAACTACCTGTGGGTACAAGTGATACATACACACACTCACACACACACACACCCAACAAAAGCATACCACATACACACACACCACAAACATGCACACACACAACACACACACACACACAACATGCACACACACACACAAAACAATACAAGGATTTATTCAATTTACATAGAATTTAAAAGGTTTGTTTTTTCCAAATATCTCTAAATGATTTCTTGGTCATCATGGCACTTTGGGACACTCCAGACACACTGAGTATATTTTGTGACCAGGGTACAAAGTCAACATTGCTTTCATTAATGCAATCAGCACATTGCAGGGCACTCTAATAGAAATAAGGTTCTAATCGGGGGTAAAATCTCCTGCATGTACTAAGGTCCCTGGATGAAAGAGACACAGGCAAATTGAAAAGATTATCCAGCAAGCTTCAGTTGCCAACCGAGAGTCAGAATCAGAATTGTCCAGAAAATTTGGAATCTTAGAAGATAATAGCCAGGATCTAGATTCATGAAGACAGATACAGGTTTAGGCTCCAGGTGTCACTGGCTTTTTTCATTTATAGATTATTAGAGCCAGAGCCCAGATTAAAATATGTACTATCCATTTTTCTTTGAATTTCTCTGTTTCTGCTGTGGCATACAGGGAGAGGGGAGAGAAAATGAAAGAAGAGCTTTGCTTTAAATCTCCCTAGATACAGGAGGTTTTTGACCTCCATCACTTGGTTTGAGATATCTCTCTCGATTTGTCCTAACTCCATTCTCCATATGAATATAGACACTCAGCCAAGCAGGCAAACAGACCTAGTAGAAGTCTGTGATTACAGGATTTTTAACAGTCAGGCTCCCGGCTGCAATCCAGCTCTCAGCTGGTCTGATGGTGTGGCCAGGGCTTGACTACATGCTTCTCAGTAGAGAAGGGGGACCTTTCCTGGTGCTGCAGGACACAGCATCAATAGAGTGGTTGTGTAAGTACTGTGGGGTGGCATAATTGGATTTATTGCAGTTATCCTTATATTCATTCAATGCCGGTTTTATCTTTTGATAATTTATTTCGATGTCTGTGTTCATTGATATATCATTTTTTACATAGCTGGAATCCAGCTCTCAGCTGATCATATGCTCTGGTCAGGGCTTGACTACATGCTGCTCAGTAGAGAAGGGGGACTGCTCCTGGGATCTGTAGGAGACAGAACCCATAAAGTATACTGTAAGTACCAAGGGGTAGCATATTGGAATTCAATGCTGTTATCGTTAGATTTATTCAATGCCTGTTTTTTCTTTTGGAAACTTATTTCTATGTGTGTGATCATTGATATATCATTTTTACATAGCCATTAGTCTTGAATTTATCTGAAAGAAGAGTGATTCATCTTAATTTTCAATATCTAATGGAGACTGGAGAATTGATACTTCTCACACTCCCTTGATGACCTACTATGAAATTATTGGTATTTAATTACATCTCTCACTGGTTCCATGAAACTCAGAAACCTTACAGCTAAATCATTTGCTGAGAAAGAACTCAAGTGAGGGTGGTTCATTTTATTGTAGATATATTTCATACAATATATTTTGATATGCGTTTCTCCTTCCCACTCCTGATAGATACTCTGTTATAATCCACCATCCCAAATCTGTTCCCTTTTTTTTCTGTCTTTCAGTAGTAGATAAACAGATATACTATGACTGCTACTGCTACTGCTACTGCTACTACTACTACTACTACTACTGTATCTACAAGCATAGGAAAAAATTAAGAAGAAAAAGAGAAGGAAAGTAGAGATAGAAAATGAACAGGACACTTAGGTGAGACACACATATTCCCACTCACAGAATTTCCATAAAACCACAGAACCAGAAACCTTAATATATAAGCAAGGAAACTCAGGTTAACAAAAGCCCTGACAAAGCATTATGAGATAAAATTCCTCTAAAAATGAAATCGTGCCTGCTAATTTTTGGAAACCTTCTCTAGGTAAGCTGAACACTTTAAAGGAATTGTATGCATGTGAGACACAACTGGAGAAAAATAAATTTTTATTGTTCTCAGAAATTAATTTGAAAGAGCTCAATCTGATGCTTGTCACCAGATTTGCAGATGGGGACATTCCTAACATTCCCTTACCTGATGCCCAAAGTCCATTCTTTGAGACTGAAAAACTCTAGCAGTGGCATCTTCCTTTATTTCCATCTTGCTACCATCAAAAATTCAGATACCAGGTGTGTATCACAACAGGTTTGCAGCAAATAAATTTGATTAATTTTCTTCTTCTGTACCTTCTATATTCTGAGATCTGGTAAAGGAAAGAATCAACCCATAGGCTCAGAGAGAGAACCTTAATTCCAAAATATCCTTTCTCTTTTGTATTTTTTGGTTCTTGAGATTATCATTTCATTATAACATGAATGATTTCCTTTCTCTAAACACACTTCCTTATACACACTCAGACTCTCTTTGATATTCATGTCCTCTGTTTTGTTCATGTATATAGCATGCATATATATTTTATTTATAAACATTTAAGTATGCATAAGATTACTTGTATGCTTCTTTTCAGGGCTGATCATTAGACTTGCAATCTTCACTTAATATATAGCGTGTGCTTGTGACTCTCTGTTTCCACTAGTCACTTCAGTGAGGTAAGTCATGTACGTTCAGCAATTAAATTATATTGAGTCTCTTTTGAAGTTTTAAACCATTTTCAATCATACTATTATATTTTTTTCCTCATGTCTACTCTAGGACCTGTCACTGCTCCTCAAACTTTGTAATGGTGTAATGCTTTAATGCATTTTCTTATGTTGTGATGATCACTAGCCATAGAATATTTTTCATTGCTACTGTAGTTTTGCTAATGGATCAATGTGAGACATATCCCATGTAAGAGAGCCAACCCCTAAAACTATGAATTCTCTGCTATGCTTGCAGATTAAATTTGCCTGAGTGAGACATAGACTCAGAGAACTACATACTTACTTTCTAATGAAGACACCCAAATTTCATCTTTAATTATGACGACCTGCATTTCTTTCTCCACTTCAGAAATAAAAATCCGGGGATAGTCTTGTGGATGTGCAGTTTCAGAATATGTAGGGCAGTGAAAGTTCTCTTAGTATTGCTGGACAGCAAATCTAGGTTATTTGATGAATTTTAGTGTGAGGGATTATCTCAAATGAGCTAGAATTGGTTAATATTTGAATCAAATATTGGTGGTTGAAATGCATAGAGAAATTCGTGGCAGTTACAAGTTCCATACACAACTCTTCCACCTGGTCAAACCTTAAAAAGTCATATCAGCATGGAATTTTGGATGAACTTGTGATGTTTCAGTCAAAGTTCAGTTGCTTCTGGAATTTTATGGACTCCTATTCATGTGTAGCAGAGGATGGCCTTTGCTGGTGTCAATGGGAGAGGAGGCCATTGGTTCTCTGAAGGCTCGATGCCCCAGTGCAGGGGAATGCTATGGCGGGGAGGCCGAAGTGGGTGGGGGAGCACCCTCATAGAATCAGGGAGAGAGGTATGGGATAGGGGGTTTGTGCTGTGGAAACTGGGAAAAGTCAATAAAAAAAATTTCAATAAACACTGATGGGAACCTACATTATATTTAGTGATGGTTGATCTCAGAAGCTACTTCCAACCAATCATAAATTTTCACACCTCTATGAAAGAACAGGTAGTCTGCAGTTGTAATCATGGACAATTGGACACAGGGCTCGACAATTCTGTATTTTTAGAGATATATCTGTTAATTATCTCTATATATTTGCACAGAGAAGTTTTTGATGGAGTGAGAAGACTAAATTTTTCTTGGATATCAGCACCATAGATTATAAATAATATAGATTATGTTGGTGCAGTGCAGTCAGCTTTCCTTCTGTTTGTAATCCCCCTGATTCCTGTGGAGTAGGTTCATGCCCAGATGTTCCCACCCCATAGGATTAATTTTTCTTCTCTGTTCCTGAAATATTTCACTTCCTTTATTTTTCTTTATTATCTTGAAACTTTTTTAAACTTCAGTCTTTTCCCCTTCCAATTCTGCCCTCTGATTGTTCCCCATTCCCATTTCTCCTACCCCCAATCTCTTTAAGGATGTCTTCACTACCCCACACACACCCCACACTCTGCCAGGTCTCACCATTCTCTCAATATTTAAGGGAATCTTCTCTCATTGAGTCCAGACCAGGCAGTAATTTTTTTTAAAAATGAAGTCACCAGAGAAGCAATTGGAGATTTTATCCCCTGGCTGCCATATGTCCATGAAAAAATCTATGCCCACCTCACATAGAAAACTACCTATGAGTACAGGTAATACACACAAACACACAAACACAAACACACAAAGACCACACACACCACACACACACATACACACCCAGGACACTCAAAAAACACATCACACACATACACACACACACACACACCACAAAACAATAGAAAGAGGTCTTTAATTTACATAGAATTTAACAGGTTTGTTTATCCAAAATAACTCTAAATGATTCCTTGGTCATTGTGGCACTTTGGGACACTCCAGACTCACTGAATATATTGCGTGACTAGGGAAAAATTCAACATTGCTTTCATTAATGTAAATAGCACATTACAGGGCACTCCAATAAAAATAAGGTTCTAATCGTGGGTGAAATCTCATGCATGTACTAATAGCCCTGGAGGAAAGTGACACAGGCAGATTGAAAAGATTATCAAGCAAGCTTTACTTGCCAACCCAGAATCAGAATCAGAATGGTACAGACAAAATTGGAATCATAGAAGCTAATAGCCAGTATCTAGTTTCATGCAGTCAGATACATGCTTAGCCTCCAGGTGTCACTGGCTGCTTTTGTTTATAGTTCATTAGAGGCAGAGCCCAGATTTAAATATGTATTATCCATTTTCCTTTGAATTTCTCTGCTTCTGCTGCGGCATACAGGGAGAGGGGAGAGAAATGAAACAAGAGCTTTGCTTTAAGTCTCTCTAGGTACAGTAGGTTTTTGACCTCCATCACTTGGTTAGAGACATCTCTCTTGATTGCTCCTAACTCCATTCTCCATATGAAGATAGACACTCACCCAATCATAGGCTAACAGAGTTGGTAGAAGTCTGTGAATACAGCTTTTTTCAAGTCAGGCTCCTGGCTGGAATCCAGCTCTCAACTGGTTGGATGCTCTGGCCAGGGCTTGACTTCATGCTGCTAAGTAGAGAAGGGGGACTGCTCCTGGGAGCTGCAGGAGACAGAACCAATAGCAGTGTAGTGTAAGTACTGTGGGGTGGCATATTGGGATTCACTGCAGTTATCCTCAGATTCTTTCAATGCCTGTTTTATTTTGGAAATT
Organism: Uromys caudimaculatus; assembly: GCA_028551405.1. Taxonomy (NCBI): domain Eukaryota; kingdom Metazoa; phylum Chordata; class Mammalia; order Rodentia; family Muridae; genus Uromys; species Uromys caudimaculatus. The sequence continues at coordinate 127,543,466 of CM052703.1, read as the reverse complement.
TTTTTCGACATCTGTGATCATTGATATATCATTTTTACATAGATAGATTCCAGCTCTCAGCTGGTCGGATGCTCTCGCCAGGCCTGACTACATGCTGCTCAGTACAGAAGGGGGACTGCTCCTGGAGCTACAGGAGACAGAACCAATAGCAGTGTAGTGTAAGTACTGTGGGGTGGCATAATGAGATTCACTGTAGTTATCCTTAGATTCATTCAATGACTGTTTTATCTTTTGGATATTTATTTCTACACCTGTGATCATTGATATAACACTTTTACATAGAGACTTGATACTTCTCACACTCCCTTGATGACCTACTATGAAATTATTGGTATTTAATTACATCTCTCACTAGTTCCATGAAACTCAGAAAGCTTACAGCTAAATCATTTGCTAAGAAAAAACTCATTTGTGGGTGGTTCATTTTATTATAGATATATTTCATACCGTAGGTTTTGATTTGTATTTCTCCTTCCCACTCCTGCTTGATTCTCTGTACTAATCCACCATCCATCCCAATTCTGTTCCCTTTTTTCTCAAACTGCATTTATCTTATTTGAGTGTTAGTCTTGTCTTCTGACACCACTGAACAGCACCAGTGCTTTCTGCTTCCATTTATTTAACTTCAGGTGAGATGGTGTGCAGCGTTTGTTTTGTGAAGGAAAAGTAGTTGTCATTAACCAAACAGCTAGTGTTCATGAAGTGAAAGTGCTAAAGCCTCACCTCTGTCCTGTGTGTAAACGGATTTGGCTTAATCAGCCTCAAAGTAAAAACAGCATCTCAACCTCTTCTCCTTTTGAACAAATTTAATGATACCCAAGATATGAGTACATGGTAATTTAGTAAGAATTCACTATGTTATTCAAATAGTGATAACAGTCTCTATTTTAATATTTCTGTCTCTAAGATTTCAATTATCAGATGACTTATCTGAATCAAATTAAGCTTAATTTTAAATTTAAATATAAATTTGTATTAATGTTTTGTTAACTTAAAACAGTATATTCCTGTTCTAGATACATAAACACACACACACACACACACACACACACACACACACACACACACACACACACACTTATGCTCTCATAATGGTTTCTTTGAAATGGAATGTCAAAGGAAATATTTGATTGCATTAATAATGTTGAAATTTTCATTGACAGAGATTGAAAAATAGCAATAAAACTGTGTATATAATTAAGTTTAAGTACCCAAATATGTGATTCATTAAAAAAAACCCATCAGCTCCTCAGTTACACCCTGGGGATCATAGTTTGCTGATATCTCATCACAGCTACAAATCCAATCCTTGGGCTTTCTGGTGGTTCAAGTCACATTAAAAATAGAGTAACCCCTATATTTCTTGCAATAAGGGATTATATATAAGCTAAGAAGCAGCCATAATTTGATTATCCTTATAACTTATACAAGCTTGATTAAAAATCTCCAATCAGACCTTTCAGTGACCCCATTTTAATAAGCATTTACAACCTGACTGATATCACCTTGAGAGCAATTGCTTCAGGACCATGAGGAAGGCCTAAATAAAGGCTGCATCGTCAAACCTTGAGATCAGCATAGAACATGACAGTGTGGGGGAATGCAGCACATTATTATAGGAAAGCTTTTCACAGAATTGGATCTGAATGACAGAATATATGTTTTATTGTAATTTTTATCCTTTAATCACACTATTTTATTTATTGATAAAGTGTGCAATTATATAAGAATTGTAGTAGTAAGAAATTACTGTGACATATTTCATTAATGGCTATTATTCATTCTTATGCAAAGACTGGGGAGTTAATGATTAAATCATATATTTATGACACAAGAATTAACATTAGAAAATAGATCTAATAATTTGGATAGACCTGAAAATACTGGACTACTCATGGTTACTTCATTCAGACTTCACATCACACGAAGAATTGGGCACTCTTACTTCTTCCTGGCCTAATTCTGAACCTGAGTTGAAATTAGCAATAAGTGAATTGACTATCCTTCAGGGGCTCATTTGTCTCCAACAGTCTCTCATTACAAAACCTATGGTAGAGCATATTCTCTTTTGTGAATCTATATTCTTTGAATTGAATTATTTCCCCTTGGAAGGATATTTCATGTACTGAATCCACTCCCACAGTTAAAGAAACTCATAAATGTACTTGTTAGAAAAGGCTTCTTAAACCTGCTTCATTTATATAGTAGTAAATAATGATTGTAGTATTGGTGGCTGTTCACATTGAGCTGATGCCAATTATGGCAGAGAAAATCTAGGTCTGCCACTCTCCTAAATCATCACCATTGCTGGGTGGAAATTTTGTTTTTTAATACAGATGGATGAGCTCATCTATAACCTCAATAAGCTCAGTGGTTCACTAAGCATTTGTTTAGAGAAAATATTTTCAATTTTATGCGTGTTGTGTTCAGGATGAACAGACCTTTAATGTCTCTCTAGGAAAAGATAAATAACAAGAAAGTCTGTCAAATAAAAGGAAATTAAAAAAAATAATCTCTTTACTTTTTGAAATTATAAAATAATTACATAACTCTTTTCTTTTCTTTTATTGGATATTTTCATTATTTGCATATCAATTGTTATCTCCTTTCCTCAGTTTCCCCTCCAGAACCCCCATGCCATTTCCCCTCCCCCTGCTTCTCTGATGGTATTCCCAACCCACTGCTCACCCACCCACTCCTGCCTCCTGCTTCTGGCATTCCCCTACACTGGAGCATCAAGCCATCACAGGACCAAGGTCCTTTCCTCCCACTGATGGCCAAAAAGGCCAGTCTCTGCCACATATGTGGCTGGAGCAATGGGTCCCTCCATGTGTACACTTTGGTTGGTGGTTTAGTCCCAGGGAGCTCTGGGGGTGTCTGGTTAGTTGATATTGTTGTTTTTCCTATGGGGTTGCAAACCCTTCAGATCCTTCAGTCATAATTTATCCCCACAATTTCTTCTTCCAAACACTCCTATATACTCCTCCTTACTTTCAAATCTGTGGCCTCTTATTACATAAAGTGCAGTTACACGTATATAACTATAACTATGCCAATCTCTATCTCTGTCTATATCTATCTGTATCTATATATCTAAATCTCTATCTATTTATCTCTATCTCTTTATCTATCTATCTATCTATCTATCTATCTATCTATCTATCTATCTATCTATCTATCTCTCTATCTATCTGTATTTCTAAATAAATAAATACAGATCTGTCCAGTGTTATCTTTTTATATTTTCAGGGCTGACAATTTGGTATATAAAAACTAATTTTTATGTGTATTTTCCTTGCTACTATAAAATATTTTTATTGAATAAGTTATTAATTCACTTTACATTAGGATAGAAGCTCCCCACCTATTCCACCTAGTCCCTTCATCTCTCCTTCATTCTGCCTCCATCAAACTCTTTGCCCTTTCTTCCTAGAAAAGGTAAGATATCCCATGGACAACAATTAGCTCTGACATTTCAATCCACAGCAAGTCTAGGGCCAACTTCTTCCAGTGAAGCTATATAAGGTACCCAACATAGTGTAAAGGGAGTGGTTCAATTTCTTTTTTTTTTTTTAATTTAACTTTCTAAGTGACATGTACTTTTTCCAGAATTATTTGCATTAATTCATATGAAAGAAAGATTTTACTATCATGAATACATTGCTATTGACACTTCTCTAAACCTCCTGTGAAACTCAAGCTGCCACTAGAGTACTTCTTACTTTCCAGAAGTATATTTTTCAGTTAATTATTTGATACCTGTCCTCCTCTTATTCCTCCTCTATTGCCTATACCCTTAGGAAATTGGAATTTCTCTAATATCCTGTTCTAGGACAGGAACCTGTGGGAACCTACCAAGTTAGCTCCATCTACCATTGAGGACATAGAGGGTATTCCATTTCAATAAAATCCATGGATACAAACCATAGAAACTATCGTTTTATTAAAATTTTTGACAGTATAAAGTAATTGCATCATTTCTCCCTTTTCTTCTTTTTCCAAATCGTCCTATGTAATCCTCATTCACATTTAAAGCTATAACCTCATTTTCATTGTTTGTACTTACACATACACACATTAACATGCACACATACATGGATGTACAAGCACACACACACACACACAACACAAGCACACACAATCTTAAATACATAAATACTAAAACAACTATTTGTTATATAGTAATATAGGTTGTATATGTTATATAAGTTGAAATTTCCAGTTGTACCATAATATCCATTTGTACTAGAAGATCTAACTAACTTTATATCTAATATATTTATTAACAATTTAAGATTAGTTGAATGATATTTAGTATGATATTTTTGAGCCCTCAGATTACCCCCAAAATTTTGTCAAATTGTGTGTGTGTGTGTGTGTGGGTGTGTGTGTGTGTGTGTTGTCATAGTGTAATATCATACATTTTGAAAACAGGAAATGTGATTGGAATGCTTTCGTCTTGTTCTTATTTTCATGTAATTGTATCAATGCTGGATTTCTTATGGTTCTCTACAAATTGTAGAATTCTTTTGTGCATTAGCACAAATCTGCCTGCTTTTGTATCTTTCTATCTTTGAATCTTACCTATAAGCTGGCTCATAGTGCAGCTGCCTCTGTTCTTTTAGGTCTGCAGAGCTCCTTATACATTTCTCTTTTTTGTCTTTTTTTTAAAATATTAATCATTCCATTCGTTTACATCTCAAATGATATCCCACTTCCTGGTTACTACTTCCACCAACCCCCATTGCATGATATCCCACTTCCCGATTACCCCTCCACCCCCCATCCCACATCTGCCTTTCTCTTTCCTTTTGCCTGAATGAGAGTGCTCCCCCACCCACCCACACTCACCTGCCCCACCGCTGCAGCATCCCCCTACTCTGGGGCTTCAAACTTCCTGGTACCAAGGGCCTCCCCTCTTGTTGCTGTTGGGCAAGGCCATCCTCTGCTACATATGTATCTGGAGCCAAAGATCCCTTTAGGTACACTCCTTGGTTGGTGGTCTAGTCTCTGGGAGAACTGGGTGGTCAGGCAGCCTATTTTGTTCTTCCAAGGGGGTTGCAATTCCCCTCTGCTCTTCCAGTCCTTCTGCCAGCTCCCCCACCAGGTTCTCCTTATACATTTCATATTGCATCCTTATAGTTTGTATAGTTGATAAATTATATATTTTTGAACATATGTTTTCAGATTTTTTTACAAAGTCTTAGGGGCTGGCCTAGATATCTCAGCATTTAGAATTTTACAGATATATTAGCTACACTCTTGCATCCTGGACTTGTGCTGTCTCTGATTATCATTCAGTCAATAATCTTGGCAGAGAGGACATTTCACAAAGGAGGAACATGAAAATTAAATATATTATTTTACAAACAAGCCTGTTTTCCACAGAAACCATCAACACTGTTGGAGTTTCACGCCCTGCTGGCTCTGTTCCAGGGGTGGAAACCATGTTACACTGTCCCTTAATTGGGCAAGCTGGATTAGGCAAGCCTTTTGCTTTCAATTATTAATTTCTTGCATGTAAATTTCAATTACAGTTTTAGATTTTCATGTATTAACATGTTTTCTAGTCATAATTTTAAGTCTGTATCTTTGTGTATGTCTTATTATTTCTGTCAAAGTAACATGATGTTTACAATTCATATTATTTGCTACTTGCCTTAGAATGACCTATTCTTCACTTTTTCTACTACTTGTCCTGAGGACAATATCCAGTCAATCTTTTAAAGTGTCATTCATTTGTGCCTTTTTCTTTATATTTTTTTGGAAATTACTAATGAATTAGGACATTAAAATATGTATGTTATTAATAATATTCAATATATGTTTATAGATTTAGTATATTTACACTCATTTATTCCTGTTTTCATTTAAATTATGTCTTTTATCTGTGATGCAGAACGTGCTCCTAAGTGTTGTAGCAACTCAAATATTAAAGCAATGCTTGCTCTAAGCATTCTGAGAAGATCTCATCAGAGGAGACCACTACCTTGAGTTTGTGATATTGTAAAACTATTTGCTTCCTGATTTCGTTTCAATGACCCATTTTTATAGCATATTCCAAGGTGACTGATATTACCTAGAAAAGAAATGATTCAGAACCCTGAAGAAGTCTTAAAGAAAGTCTGCACCATCAAAGGAGATTAGTACTGAGCATGACAGTGTGGAGAAATGGTGAACATTTTGATAGGAAAGCTTTTAATGGGGTTTGCTCTAAAGGAGAGAATGTATATTTGATTATAGTTTTGCATTATTTAATCATGGCATCATATTTAATGATAATTGTATACTTATATAAGAATCATAGTGGTAAGAAACGAGTGTGTCATATTTTATTAGTGGCCATGGCTCATGGTGATGCAAAAATTGAGTGGTTAATGATAGAATCATATATTTGTTACAGAAGAATTCACATTAGAATATACTGCTAGTACATGGTTCAGAACTGTGCATATTTTACTGGATTACCCATGGTTACTTCTTTCAGACCTTACATTACACCAAGAATATGGAACTCGTAACTCGTTCTTGCCTAATTCTTAATCTGAGATGAAGTTAATAATAAGTGAATAGAGTAATCTCCAGGTGTTTATTTTTCCCATTGGTCTTTGCTTATACAACCTATGTCATAGAATTTTCTCTGTTGTGAATATATATTCTGTGAATTGAGGAATTTGGAAGGATATTTTCTGTATTAATGGTATCGCATTCACTCACACTTCTAAAGAAATGCACAAACTGAATAGTTTGAAAAGGCTTTCAGAAAGGTTCTAGCTCTGCAGCTTTTCCCAATCATTAACATTGCTGGGTGGTGGTTTTGTTGATGTAGTTTCCTGAGCTTGTCTGTAACCCCAATAATTTCACTGAGTCAATAAGATGGAGGTTAAAACAATTAATTTTATGATATCCCTGTTCTAGATGAAACGACATTTCTTTGTGTCTCTCTAGGAAAAGATAACTAGCAGGAAAGTACATTATGTTGAAGTTTATTTTTTTATATATTTTTAAAACAAATTTACTTTGTGAAATGCTAAGATAATTACATATAATTACATAATTTACATATGTGCTTTCTTCCTCCACATACTCCTAAATACCTGTCCTTGCATTACACACACACTATATCTATCTATCTATCTATCTATCTATCTATCTATCTATCTATCTATCTTTCTATCTTTTATCTATCTATCAATCTATCTATCTATCTTTCTATCATCTATCTATCTATACCCTACTAGGTCTGTTTAGTGTTACTTTTATGTTTTCAGGGCTGACAATTTGATATTTCAAAACCAATTTCTGTGTGTGTGTGTTTCATTTTCAAGATGAAATTTTTTTTTATTGATTAAATTATGTATTCTCTTTACTTCCCCATAGCAGGTTTCCCCACCTTTTTCCACCCAGTCCCCTCCTTTCCTCTCTCCCCAAACAACTCATCTTCCCCTTCTCCCCAAAGAAAGTGGAGTCCTTCCACAATAATCAACCATCCCTGAATATCAAGCCTTTGCAAGACTAGACATATCCTCTTCCTCTGTGCCTAGGCAAGGCAGACGAGTTAGGGTAAGTGAGCCAATTCATTTTTTTCTTATAACCTTCTGGATGACTTGTACTTTATCTAGAATTCATTGTGTTATCTCATATGAAAGAAAGGTTTTAGTCTTTTGAGCATTGTTCTCAACACTCACTTCTATAAACTTCCTTTGAAAGTCAAGCTACCCCGAGGGTTACTCTTAATTTTCTGAAAGTATATTTTCAGTCCATTATTTGACATAAGGCCTCTTTTTTCTCCCTCTGTCTTCTGTACCTTTACAAAATTTTCAATTCCCCGCCATCATGTACCAGAGTAGTATGCTTTGAAAACTCCCCACACATGACTAAAGACATAGAGGACATTATTCTCCTTTTCATTAAAACCTATGGATGTACACTGTACAATTATTTTTTTGTTAAAATATTTTACACTATAATATAATTGCATCATTTCTTCCTTTACTATTTTCTCCTCAAATCTTCCCATATAATCCTCATCACCTAAATGTATGGCCTTCTTTTCATTGATTTTACACACAAGCATACATGTATACATGAATGGGTGTGCACACACATACATACATACACACACCACATACATTACTAAATATGTAAATAAAAACAACTATTTAAATTACATGAGTGATTAAATCCAATTTTTCTGTGTCAATCTTATGCAGTACGAGGTTTGAGAAACATTTTACCTTATATATGTTTTAGAAATTTGCAAGATGGGAACCCTTAGGGCACAGGGACTGAGGAGCAGCCTGGGACAGAAGCCTTTGGTTTCTAGCTGTGGCTGGGGATCTCAGCCTCTGTCACAGGGCTCCATAGCCAAATAGCACCGGGAGAAATCTAGCCTCCCAGGAGTGTGGACCAGCCTGTGAGCAGAAGTAAGACAAGCACCACTGCTCATCAGGACCAACCAGGAACCCTCAGGACACAGGGACTGAAGAGTATCCTGGGACAGGAGCCTTCAGGTTTATGCCTATGGTCTGTGCCACAGGCTCCATACCCAAATAGTACAGGGAAAGAGCTAGCTTCCCAGGAGTGTGGACAAGCCTGTGAGTAGAGGTAAGGCCAGCACTTATGCTCATAGGGACCCACCCAGAACTCTCAGGACACAGGGACTGAGGAGTGGCCTTCTGGTTACCTTCTGTGGCCTGGAAGCTAATCTTGTGTGTGTGTGTGTGTGTGTGTGTGTGTGTGTGTGTGTGTGTGTGTGTGTGTAGAGTTCTCAGTTGTCAAATTTCCATTATGGGCCAAGAGGATATGAATTTGGATACTTAGCATCTGCAGTTCAAAATAACAAGAAGGCATGATAATACCAAAATTTGTCTGCCAGTCTAATCCGCTACTGAACTTTACAACCAGTAAGAGTCTCTGTCTCAAAGAAAATAAACTGGAATTTGATTTAGATAAGCACTGCATTTTGACCTTGCCTTGAAACATCTCATAGACCCCCTCACTCACCCAAAATAATAAATACAAACACATTTAAGTATTTATTTTAGAGTACCTAATTCCGTTTCATTATTATTTATTTAAACATACACCATATCTGTATTTTCTAGGGCATAGAACTAATTTGGCGCATGTTTTGTGCAACTGTTACAAATGTGAAAATGGCTTGGTAGATATCCTAGGATAAGTAGGCCAGGGATTGCAGTGGTAGAGTGTCCCCATTTATGCAGCTATATGAAAGACATAATTCCTGCTGGGAAAAGACAGTTTGATGATAACCTGGGAAGGAATATAAGACAAAAATATAAATGAATAAAACAAAATTTGAGTTTGGGAAGAGTAGTGATTTTACTCTTGATAGAGGAAAGAGATCAGTAACTAAAAATATTTCCACAAATTAGTGGAGATCACAAAAGAAATTTTTACCTACTGGTAAATTTTTTCTTTTTAAGAGACTAGGGAGTTGATGTTAAAGAAATGGACAATACAGAATATGATGATATATAACACTAAGATGAGGTCACCTGGACAGTGGCTGTGAGCTAGGCAAATCAAAGAATATCAGTCTTTTCTTCTTTTGCTCTATCATGTTTTTGGTTTATGACTGGTTTTTGCCTGGGAATGGCACATTAGTAACAGAATTAGCAGTAGTCACCTGCAAAGGCAATGTGGCTACTATTTTGGTTTCTGAGAAATGTATGTAATGGTGAGTGCCACCCCACAAATATACTTCTGTTATAAGGTAATAACCATAGTGAAAATTTTGTGAGGCTATTTGGTATTGGCCTCTAATTTAACAGATATAGAGGCGAAAATAGGAAAAGTGTAAAGGCCAGTTATTGCTCTTTATAAGTCTGGGAGTCAAATGGATAAGAGGACTGGGATTAGGCTCTCAATAGAGAACACAATCTAACATGCCAAAATCAGGACATCATTGAAAATCTGTAGCAATAAATTTATGTTTCTTCAGCAATAATAGTTCAAGACAATTCAACACTGAAATTCCTATAATTACAAAAACTTACAACATGGCGTATTCTTATTAAATTTTGTAGTTGCATACTTAAAAATATGTATAATTAATGATCAACTTCTGAATCCATCAGTAGTTTTATATTTCTCATATATATATATACTATTTGTCTTATCTGTTCCATCAATGCTATAGAAGGCTGCTTCCATATATTTTAGCATATATGATTGCTGGTAGCTCTTCAGGTGGCTGTGGGACCTTTGAATTTTCACCATACACTTTGTTTATCATCTTGAAGTGTCATTTTATTATTAATCATTGTGTATTCTTATTCTGCAGCTTTATGGATTCAGTTTCTTTGTCATATATAGAGGTCATGTTTTATTTTTACTGATGAGATACTGTTTTTCTGAAACAATGTTTTTGCTGCCTCTGTATCTTCCCTGAGTCTTGAGTGTTAAGTATTTCTTTTATCATTCAATTGGCATTGGGTATAGCAGTGTTAGTTACATTTTTACCATTAGATTATTGTAATTATCTCCTTCTGCTGCAAAGTGAAGTTACTTTGCTGAGGGTGATGGAACACTAATTTAAGTGTCATTAAATGATAAAGGTCAGATAGTAATTATACTGCCTAAGAAAATTGGCAGCTGTAAGTCCTTTCTAAAGTCCATTATCTCAATATCTATAAATAGCTGTCCAGGTTTACATTGTTTGGCATAATTTCTTTCCTTTATCATGACTGAAGTCTTCTTTAATTACCAAAAATATAATCAACACTTTATATGTGGATTTGAGCTAGCAAGTCTTTAATACTTAATATGTACTAATATTTAGATAATGTTATTACTTCAGGAAATTTGATAAGATCATGAAGTTTACCTAAGTTTTGTAGCAGTATTATCTGCACTATTTATCATAACCTAGCATGGTGGTAAGAAGATCAAATATAAAGCTGATTGATATCTAATACTCCCTTTACTGCTTTAATATTATAAGACATTATAAATCAAACTTTGAGAAGTACAATAAGTGAAAATATTTTGACAGAAGTTTGGTTCGCATATTATGTGGAGTGTAACGGAGACTCCTTTGTACTGATTTCATTCCACTCTACTTTAGTGGACCACACTGACTGGAACAGCACAGATACTTTCCCGTTTCCTAATATTTCAGAAAAGCAAAATTGAAACTTGTGGAAGGTCTCAGAGGAAAACTTCAGAGATGTGCTCAACACATGAGATTTAAGGAAAATAGGCAGCTTGATGGTCCTTGAATTATATCCAAAGGGTTACTTGCTGGGGGCCTTCAGGAGGGCTTTCCCAGAATGGAGAAGAGAGTAGAGGTTTTTGCAAACAGGGAGCCCCACATTGGAGATAAGGAATAGGTAAGGGGAGGGACAGAGCCAAGCCTGATTCTTACAGTAATCTCATAGCTGACTTGCCAGCAATGAGAGGAATTCTGTGGCTCTGACTAGCAAGTAGGCCATTTCTGCTGCTCTGACTAGCAACTTAGTTCTTCTTTATTTATAGAATTTTAAGTGAACAAAGACAAATGATTATTCAAGTGGTACAGAGTATATGTTTGGCTTTTCATTATATGTCCAGGGTTACAAGTTCAATCAGATTTAGAAATGCAAACAGAAAAGGTTAAGCTTATTACCTTTGGTTCTACAACTCCAATATCAAAGCAACACTTTTAATATATGGGATCCCAATTTTAGGCTGACAATGTTTGCTGTTTGAAAGCATCCAGACAAACAGAATATATCTGAACCAGTCTTTTTATGAATACCAAATACTAATGTCTTAACTTCTTTTACAATATTTTCATCATCTATGCTATGAAGTAGGAAAATCAATCTATCTTTTTTAATGTGTTTGATTCCTTGAAGAGAATACCCTTGCAACCTCTCTATCTTTAAATTACATTTTCACAGCGCTCTAAGCCTATAAAAAAAAAAAAAAGGTCTTGAAGCTGGGTAGTGGTGGCGCACGCCTTTAATCCCAGCACTTGGAAGGCAGAGACAGGTGGATTTCTGAGTTCGAGGCCAGCCTGGTCTACAGAATGAGTTCCAGGACAGCCAGGGCTACACAGAGAAACCCTGTCTCGAAAAAACCAAAAAAAAAAAAAAAAAAAAAAAGGCCTTGAATCTGTAACCGATTCATCTGGCCAGACAGTTTGTCAATTGTTTCTGCTTTACCCTGTACCAATTATGCTGTTTGAGTTAACTCAGGAGCAGATACCACAAGAAGATTCCTGAAGTAATGACCTCATCTAGCTATCTGTGTATGTGTGCTTAATGATGGCTATGACATAGGAAGACTTACAAAGATTCACCTCCAGTAACAATGAATTCACAAATACTGAATAGTTAATTAGGATTTCAGTACTAAGCATGATATCCCTCTTGTTCATAAGATCATAAGTGCAATTATATTATGAGTGCAAAAATCAATAGTTGTTTGCTATTGCCCAGATATATGTGCCAACACTGCATCTTTACTATTATTTTGTCTTGCTCTTGATAGATGTTTCTCATAGACATCATAGATGGAAAACCCTGGTGTTGGTATTTCTCTTTTGTAAGCTTGCACAAACCTAATAGATATATGTACAAAACTCTTCCATATCTAATCTTTAGGCAACATTACATCAAACACAGCAGAAAAGTATAAGGCCCAGATGTTCAGGGACTTTGCAATGGCATTGTCTTTTATTAATATCAAATAGATAGAATCTTAGGAACAAGACTGATCAAAAATCAGCTAAATAAGGATGACACACAAGAACATCCCAAACTGGATAAAGAAAAGGCCAAAAGGACTCAACCCTACAGAAAGTATGATGGGTAATTGACAAAACCTGGGAAAGGGAGTAGTTGACTTTCTCAGGGGCGTGCACACAAATTGGCTGTCTCCTCCCAAAAGGTCTGGGTTTAAAGCACATGTGCAAGTAGCATTATCAGACTGAACAGGTTATATTGAAGGATAAGTCTGTATATATGTGTACTTACATACATCCAACAAAGACCATTTTTGAAATATGGCGATAAATTTAAGGAGAGCATGTTGTGGTACATGGAAGAGATTGAAGGAGGAAAGTGAAGGCAGAAATGTAATTAAATTATACATTCAAAAACAAAAAAGAAATAACCCTTCCACACACATGTAGGGACACAGAAATGAACACATACACATGTGTATGAACAAACAAGTACAAGTACACATACACAATGAGAAGACAGAATTCTCCAAAGGTAGCACAGAAGATTGTTAATAGAGACAGGAGAGGAATTTTATATAGGGTGTAGAAGGTAACTTTTAATAGCTATTATATATGTATTACACATATGTATATAGATACATATATATATTATAGTCCATATACATATATGTATATGTGTTACACACCTATATATGTATAGATAGACATATATTGAATAAAGTTTTTTTAAAAAAATTTATGTCACCAGAGAAACAATAGTAGGATTTGGCCTCTTTATGTTAACTGCATGTACACGAGTTCCCCCTTCACACAAGAACTACATGCACACACACACACACACACACACACACACACACATAAATGTGCAAACACACACACAAACACACATGTTTGTGCACAAAATATGCATGCCACATATACACACATACTAAGAATAGACAGAGTTCTCAAAGTTAGCATAGAGTGAAGATAGTAAAGATTGGGGAGGAGATTACCATATGTAGGATTGATTTTTACAAACACAATATTTACGTATTTATATTGAATAAAAGCATTTTATTAAAAAAATTAAAGCACCAAAGCAATAGAAGATATTATCCTCTGGCTGTCATGTATCCACGAACACATGACATCTATATACTTACATATATATATATATATATATATATATATATATATATATATATATATATATATATATAGAGAGAGAGAGAGAGAGAGAGAGAAGCACTGACAAAACAACATGAAAATTATTAAAATATACATAAAATTTGACAGGTTCAATTTTCTAAAATACCTCTTAAAATATTTCTTTATAATCATGACATTTTAGCACATTTCATGATTATTAGGTGTATTATTTGACAGGGCTCAAACCACCATCTCTTTTAGTTGCAGCTACATTCAGGGCACTCTAATAAACATAACGTCCTAATCCAGGGCTAAGGCTCATGCATGTAGTCAAAGCACATGAAGAAACTGACATAGGCAGATTGCAAAGAGTCGGCAGCAAACTGTACTTGGCAGCCCAGAGTCAAAGTCAGAATGATCTGTAACAAAATGGAAGCTTTCTGGTTAATGATCAGGGTCTATGTCCAAGAAGCCAGATACATGCTCAGCATCCAGGTAATGGAGGCTGGGTTTGTCTGTTGTCTCTTGGAACCAAAGCCCACATTAACTTACATTATATTCCATCAACTTTGAATTTCTCTGCGTCTACTCCAACATACAGGGAGAGGTGAGAGATAGATGAAACAGCAGCATTGATGGAAATCTCCCTAGATACGGGAGATTTTTGATCTCTATCCCTCAGTCTGAGATCTCTCTCTCTCTCTTGATTGATCATAATACTATTCTCTTTATGAATGCACACCCTCAGCCAATCGTAGGCAAACATAGCTAATATAAGTCCCTGAACAGAGGGTTTTTGCCAGTCAGGCTCCTGGCCGAAGTCCAGCTTACAGCTGGTCCCAGGCTCTAGCCGGGGCTTGACTACATGCTGTTCAGTAGAGAAGGGGGACTGCTCCTGGGAGCTGCAGGAGACAGAACTAATAGAAGTGCAGTGTAGGCACTGAGGTGTGTCTTGCTGGGATTCTTCACAGTTATCCTTAAAGGCATTCTGCACCTTTTTCACATTTTGGAAATTTATTTCTGCATCTAAGGCCACTAATTCTTCTTTAAAACTCATCATTTTTGCAAAGATTCTGCTTTTATCTGAGAGAAGGGGGATTCATCTCAACTTTCAATATCTAGCAGAGGCAGGAGACCTACTGCTTTCTTACATTCCATTCATGGATCTTATGGAAAAACTTGCTATTTAAGTGCACATCTTACCTGATACCCTGAGTCTCTGAAAGCTTAGAGCTAAATCATTTTTGAGAAGCACCCCTCTTTTAGGGGTGGTTCTTTTTTATTGATGATTTTATTTCATATAATATATTAGTATAGGATAAAAGAAATGATAAAATGGATGAAAAATACCCACAGGAAAAGTCCAATAATGATATAGATGTGACAAAAAATAAAAAAATATAAAACCACAAAACATTTATACTCACAGCAATCCAATAAAAACTCAGAACTGTTAACTATAATATGTAGGATAAGGATCTGTAAGGTTAAAAGAAAGTTTGGACCATGCACAATGAGACAGTGTACCTATAAACATACCACTGGATGCTTTTGAGGGGTGTGGGCATCTACTGATGCGCCCTGACCTTAAGAGGGATTTGTATGTGAAGTGAGAATTCATTGTACAAAAATAATTTTATTTACTTTTGGTTATCAATTGGAGGTAGCCTCTGACTTAGGGGCAGGGGCTTGTTCTGACATTCTCTTGCCTGATACCCAATGTCCATCTCCTAGACAGCAGAGAACTCTAACAGAAGCACCTTCCTATATTTCAGTCCCACTATTATCAGGAAGTTTCACTTACTCTATTGTTACTGCTTTGTGGAAAATATATTTCTTTACTGTTCCCCTCCTGCACTTCAATTACTCGAGATCAAATGAAGGGTTCAACATATAGTCCTATAGTAAGAACGTTCCTACCAAAATATCTTTCCTCTATTATATTTTTTTATTTTTGAGAATATGATTTAAATTATAACATTTCTCCATTTACTTTGTTACCATATCCTTATATATACCCATTCACATTCTTTTTTTTTCATATTCAGGGCATCCATTACTGGTAAATGATATTGCATACATATACCTCCACATACAGTCTTACATATAACCTGTTCAGTATATAAAATGTTAGCTCTGTTGTTCCTTGTCATGTCTGATGTTTTATACTTGTAATTTTCACTTAGTATGTAGTGTGTGCTTATCAGCATGTTTTTATCGTTCACTTCAGTGAGGTATATCATGGTTGTTAATGTAATTAAATTTCTTTGTTTTTTTTTGAAACAGTAAACCATTTTAATCATATTTATTATATATCATCTTTTTCCTATTGTTTATCCTGTCAGTGGTTCTCAGTCATCTTAATAATGAAACCCTTTTTCCTACAGTTCCTCAGGTTGTAGTTACTCCTATCCTTGAATTTATTTTCATACCCCCCTCAAAACTGTAATTTTGCTAGTGTTATGAAGTGTATTATAAATATCTGTGTTTTTTGAGGGTCTTAGGTGACCCCTGTGAAAGGGTTCTTCAATCCACAATGAGTCCCAACCCACAGGTTGAGAACAACTGTTCTTTTTAATTTTGTTCCCTCAAAATTTCTGGTCTTGTGGAATGTTTTGAAAGGTTAAGACTTCTGGGTTGGGAGGGATACTCAAGGGACACACAGTAGAGGCATCTGAGGAAAGCATATGCAACAACAGAAGTATGTTAGTATTTTATAACTTAGAAATCACAGTGGAAGAAATTCTCATGCTTCAAAGTTGGAATAATGTATTAATAATACCAACTTGGAATGTTGAAGTTTTACCTGGCCATATTAATCAGGTAAATAAGGACACAGAGTGGAGGGGATAAGGAGAATCAAATTCAATTTTATCATGTCCAACATTTTTTGAAAAGCCTTCCCTTTCATTTTGAGTTTGGAAGAAGCTAGCTGACTTCTAGGTCTCATGGTGATTAAGTTGTAGTTTCTATGTCCCTCTCCATTATATGCAGGAGGCTCAATAAACCAATCCAAGTATTGGTCTGACTTTCCATTAGGAGCCTCAAACCATGGAGCTGATCCAGGAGCATAGGCTAATTTGGGATGATGGAGGAGGAAATGACCTAATATAGTATAGGGCATTATACTCCCCATTTGTAATAAAGATAACCTGAAAGAAAAACAGACACTATATTTACTGCACACATTTATATTAAAATTAAATTAAAATTAATGTTTACAGATACATACATGGATGCTAATATACAGTCAGTTTGTGAGAATTCATTATGTTATTTGAATGATGATTGCAGTAATCTGTAATTTTAATAGTTCAAATATCAGAGCTCCCAGGGACTAAGCCACCAACCAAGGAGTACACATGGCTCAAGCTGCATATATAGCAGAGGATGCCCTTGTCAGGCATCATTGGGAGGAGAGGTCTTTGGTCCAATGAAAGCTTGATAGATGCCCCAGTATAGGGAAATCGAGGGTGGGGAGGTGGGAATGGGTGGATGGGTGGGGGGAACACCCTCATAGAAACAGGAGGATAGAGGGTGGAATAGGGGGTTTCTGGGGGGGGAACCAGGAAAGGGGATAACATTTGAAATGTAAATAAAGACAATATCCAATAAAAATAATAGTTCAAACATCAGATGATGTTTTAAATGAATTAATTTTATTTAAGCTTAATTTTAAATTTAAGTATATAATTTTTATTTTGTCTTAGAACAGTGTATTACTAAACACTCATAATTGTTTCTCTAAAATGAGAATTCAAAGAAAATGTCTGCTAACACTAGTAATAATGTATTTTTTATTCTTTTTTCCCTTTTTTTATTTTTGGATATTTACTTTATATACATTTCAAATGTTTTCCCCTTTGGAAAACCCCTATTCCATTCCCCCTCCCCCTGCCTCTATGAGGGTGCTGCATCACCCACCCACCCACTCCCCTCTTCTTTCCCTAGCATTCTCCTACACTGGGACTTCTAACACCCTCAGGCCCAAGGGCCTCTCCTCCCACTGATGGCCAACAAGACCCTCCTCTGCCACATATGTGGCCAGTACCATGGATCCCTCCATGTGTATTCTTTGGTTGGTGGTCCAGTGTCTGGGAGCTCCCTCCATGGGGCTGCAACCCCCCTCAGCTCCTTCAGTCCCTTCTTCAACTCCTCCATCCAGGACCATGTTCAGTCCAATGGTTGGCTGCAAGCATCTGCCTCTGTATTTGTCAGGCTCTGCCTAAGCCTCTCTGGAGACAGCTTATCATGCTTCCATCAGCAAGCACTTCTCAGTATCCACAAGAAAGTCTGGGTTTGGTGGCTGTATATGGGATGTATGCCCAGGTGGGGTAGTCTCTGGATGGCCTTTCTTTGATTTCTGCTCCACATTTTGTCTCAATATTTCCCCCTGTGAGTATTTTGTTCACCCTTCTAAAAAACACTGAAGCATCCACATTTTGGTCTTATTCACTGTATTATAAAAATGAGGTCACAGAAAGGGCCTGACAGGATTTGTTTTTTCTTTCTCAGCTTTAAAAGGTATGCCAAGGAGAGGATGATTTACACAGCCTTGCTGTCCACAGCAGCAAGTTATGTTGGGTGAAGATAACACAGCTGCTACAACAGCCACAATGCCAAATGTTAGGCTCTGTCCTAATTCAGGTCAAAATAAAAAATAATTTAGTCTAGTAGTGATAGTTTATTCTTTGTAATTAAAGATTATGTAAGTGAGAAAGCAATCTTAGTTCATTATCCCTGTATACTCACACACATCCTTGCTGATTTTCTATCAGGCCCTTTCAGTGACACTATTTTTATAACCACCTACAATGTGACTGGTATCTTCTTGAGAGCAATTGCTTCAGGATCATGAGGAGGTCCTAAAGAAAGGCTGCACAATCAAACCATTAGGTCACTACAGAAGGTGGCAGTGTGGGAAATGCTGCACACTATAATAGGAAAGCTTGTCACAGGGTAAGATCTGAATGAGAAAATATATATTTTATTGTATTTCTGTCATTTAATCATGGTATTTTATTTACTGGTAAAATATAATTTTATAAGAATTGAAGTGACCAGAAATCATGTCATATTTCATTAAAAATTGTTATTCATTGCTATGCAAAAATAAATAGTTGATGATTGAAACATGTATTTCTGACAAAAGTATTAACATTATAAGATGCTTTCAGTACTTTATCCAGACCTGTGAGTAGTTTACTGGATTACTCATGGTTCCTTCATATATAACTTACTGCACCAAGAGTCAGGCACTCTTCCCTGGCTCTGGCCTAATTCTCAACCTGAGGTGAAGTTAAGTAATAAGTGAATAGACAAACACTAAGGTGCTCATCTTTCCCTCATGGTCTTTCTTTACACAAACTAGGTTCGTACATTTTCTCAGTTATGAATATATTTTTTGTGAATTGAAACATTTTCTCTTGGAAGTATATTTCTAGGGCAAGGAATGCTGCATTCACTCACACTGTGAAAGAAACTCAGCAGCTTATTTGTTTGAAAAGACTTATTCAACGTGATTAATTTTTATGCTTAGTGAATGATTATCATATCAGTGGTAATTGCTCAGTTAAGCTGCTGACAATCATGGTAGAGATCTGCTCTACAGCTTTCCCAAGTAATCACTGTTGCTGGCTTGAGGATTTTTTTGATGCAGATGCCCCAGTTCCATGTATAACCCCTATAAGTTCACTGGTTCACTAAGCAGAAATTTAGAGCAATTATTTTGAGTTTTATGGGTACCCTGTCCTGCATGAATGGACCTCCCATCATGCCTCTCTACAAAAAATTAAATATCAGGAAATGTATGTCAAAGTGCAGTTATTTTTTTTATATTTCCACCTTTGAAATTATAAAATAATTAGATAATTTACCCATAGAGTTTCTTTCTCCAAATGGTCCTACATAACCCTCATTGCTCTTCCAGATCCATGGCCAATTTTACATAAGTTTTCATTACAAACACACATACATCTATATATGTATATACACACACACACACACACACAAACACACACACACACACATATATACACATACATACATATATACATACATACACATATTTTTAAATAAATAAATACAATCTGCTAGATCTGTCTAATGTTATTTTCTATGTCTTCAAGGCATAATTTGGTATTTCATAACGAATATGTATGTGTTTATCCCTTGTTTAGATAAAATTTCTTTTTTTAAACCTTCAGAATGGATTGTATTTTCTCCAGCATCCCTTTTTTAATCTAAAAAAAAAAAAAAAGAGTGATTTTAGTGCTTGGAGTATTGCTATTGACATTTTCTCTAAGTTTTCTGGGAAACTTAAGCTGCCCCAAGTGTACCTACTAATTTTCAGGAGTATATTTCTCAGTTAATTATTTGAATCAGGTCTGTTCTTATTCCTACTCTATTGTCTGTATCTTTAGGAAATGTCCATTTCTCCACTAACGTGTACTAGTGTAGGAGTCCATGGAAACACACCAAGCTGGCAATATCCACTTGGAAAACATAGGGGATATTTACCTTTCTTTCTATAAAACTATATTTGCATCCATAGAAAGTATTGTGTTTATTAAACATTTTTGACAATATGATATAATACTATTATTTATCCTTTCCTTTCTTCTTTCCATATCTTGCAGTATAAATTTCCATGTTCATTTTTAAATACATGGCCCTTTTAATGTTTGTTATCACACACACACACACACACATACACACACACACACACACACACCCCTAAATAGACAAATACAAAATTTGAGTATATGCATTATGTGAAAAATCCAATTTCTCTCTATTATCAATTTGTGATAGAAGATTTGAGAAACTTTTTTTTTATTTTACATGAAAGCAGTTAATAACTGGAGATCAAAAAGAAAAGTGCTCAAAGATAATAACTGGAAACGGAAGAGAAAATGTCCATGATTTACCATACCACCAGTTAGGTGTGGTAACTGTGTCTTCAGTGTAATTTTTTCAGAACATGATGGATTAAAACTTCCTCAGTGCCTAAGTCTGAGATTACTGTGTTTTGAAAATTTGTATAATGAGTTAAATGATAGTGAGTAAGTATTATTTTTGATCCTTCAACTTATCTCAAATAATTTTACATTTTCATGTGAATTTATATGTATAGTGTCATATTCCAATACTTTTATTAACATTTATTTATTTATTTACATCCTATGCACTGTCCCAGTCCTGGTCACCCCACACACAGAGGCCCCCCTTCCCTTCTCCTCTGGGAGGTTGGAATCCCCCTAGTTTACTCCCACTGAGCACCCTGAAGGGGATAGGATTCCCTTTATGTGAAGGGACCAACCGTGTCAACTAACCTGGACCTCTGGGAGCTCTCAGGCTGAGCCACCAACCAAAGAACAGATAAGAACTGGGATGAGGCCCTGGCACACATATAGCAAACATGCAACTCTATCTCCATGTTGTGCTCCCCCCATAACCTGGAGTGGAGACTCTCCCTAAAGGTATAGCCTTGACTGTGGTATCCATTCCCCAATAGGACTGCCTTGTCCATTAAGTTTTTAAACAAGGAAATATGGAATATTTTGATCTTGTTCTTATTTTCTGGACAGTTTTACTGATACTAGATTTTTGGTGGTTTTCTACAAATTTTAGAATTATTCTGATCATAAGAACAAAAGCATAACATATGGGGACTTTGATGCTTAATGTATCCAATCTTTACACTGCTTGTGAATACTGCACCCATACTAATGTTAAAAATATTTGTCTAGTATTTAGGAATTTCTAAATCTCACATAGATCTTACTAAGTATATAGAAATGATTTACTGTTCAAATATTCATATTTTACAATTGCTCACTGATTAATTTCTAAACATTTTCCTTCCTATTTTATGAGCCTAATTCAGGGTCTCACCATGCTGCTTACTGTGATCTGAGAGTCAGGCACTGAGGAGGTTCTTCTCCACCATGTTCTGATAAACTTTCACTGAAGACACAGTCACAACACATAGCTGATGGTATGATAAATCAGGGACCTTCTATCTCTTCCCTTTTCAATCATTATTTTTTTTTGAGCGTTTTTCTCTTTGCTTTCCAGTTATTAATTTCCTTTATATAAAACACAATTAAATTTATATGTTTTCATATACTAGCATGTTTCCTAGCCATATTTTCAAATGATAGTTTTATGCATGACTTACTAATTCTATAGAAATAACATGATGTTATTTCCAACTACATATAGTTTGTTTCTTGTCCTAGAAATACCCACTTTTCATTTTCTACCCTAATTGCCCTGAGATTAATGTCTAGTAAATGTTTGTGAAGTGGTATCTCCTTGAATATTTTTATTTTTAATTTGTTGAAAGTTAGTGATACTTTTCAGATTGTATTATTTCCTTCTATTTAAATATTAACTTTCTGTACAGTACATGGCCTGATTTTTTTTTTTAGTTCTTAGATTCAACTCCCTTAATAAATATGCTGTTATAAATTTATGTAATGAGTTTTGCTCAGATTCATCCAAATTCTTCTGTTTCATCCTACACTCTCCTCTGATTTCTACTAAGTCTTCTTGCTATATTTTTATAATGAATATGAAAATTTAATGAAAGGCTCATATGTTTTCTATATCTCTGCAGCTAAAACTCTTGCTGTGTACTCATAACACCACTTTCAAATTAATTACCTCTTCCTTAATTACTGTTACATATATACATACACACAAAACTAATATACATATTAATATATAAATGTAACCTGCTGATTCTGTTTGATGTTCTCAGCTTCACAATAGTATGAGGTGATTTAGTTAATGTTTATAATGTTTTATTTAAATGTCAGTAAAGTCCTCTAAGTTTCATGGCCACACTAGCCAAATGATGTTTGCTGGTTTAAAATATAAGGCATGGTTTGTCTCATTTTAACCAGGAATTGAGTGCAAATAAGAAGGTACTAGTTATTGATAGGATGTCTGAACCAGTAGTACACCTTTAATGATATGTTGCCGTTCTGGCCATTGTCTTTCAAAATCATCATAGCTAAATTTGACAATTGAGCACTTTTCTCCCTTAACAGCTTTCATAAAACCTAGTCCTCAGGGACCAGGCACTAATGGATGTAGTTACTGTACAAATTCTCATAATTCCATTTCACGAGCAGTGTTTCACCAATAGGAACTTAGCTGCAATCTATTGGAAGTAACCAAGGGCAAGTAATAGACATTTTACTTTAGGTAGTCTACTGGACTCCCTTACCCACAAATTCAAAAGAGTTTCTCCTGACTCCAATGATTTTCTTAGAGAGTCAAAGCCCCATTTGGGAAGATTATTTTCCAAAGTGTTTGTAATTTCATGTACATTTTTCAAATTTATTAGAAAATTAGGAGTAAATAAATCATGATATCCTTTTCATTTTTTACTATCCTTAGTATTTCTACAAACTCATCTTGTAAATTTTCTTCTTGAATGCTCTAGGAACTGCTTTACAGAAAAGACTATTGAATATTAATTACAAAGTTCTCATATTTATTGCTTAAATTTTGTCTTGTAGAATAACTTTCTGAGTAGTGGACTTTTCCAATGTGATATAAAATTATATGCTTCTATTTATCGAGCTATGTTTTTACTTAGCTATGTCATTTATACTGTGGACTTTATTTTTTACTTCATTTTCCTTGTCTATTCTGTTGTGATGCTGTTTCATATCTTATCAGTTTATTGCAATAATGATCCATGAGAGGGATCATACTGAGAAGTTGAGGTACCAGAGGGGAGTGTTTGAATAGAGGTGTTACTGTGACCAACCACCTGAGCTTTGTGTGTAGACTCCCTTACCTTATTTGTGGCATCCTCCTCACTCAATAGTTCATTGACAACCGAAATTCTATATTTGTGTCATAATACCTGTTTGAATATATAATTGATTGTACAAAATGCATATGTTGTTTTAATTGCAACATTTCCTTTTTCAGTAATTTCTGACTTCATCTTACTAATTATTTTTCACCGATAACTTAAAAACTAATTCATAATTCTATTACTTTCTTTGCTTGGTTTTTTGAATTTTAGGTAAGTATTGGTCCATGGACAATTTTAATCTACCTTTTGTGCTCTTGAGTCAAGAATTACATTTTCATATTTTATTCACATTTTCCAATTTAAAAATTACTGTGACTTGTGCAAATCTCAAAAACTTCTCAGATTCATTGATTTGTGTGTGTGTGTGTGTGTGTGTGTGTGTGTGTGTGTGTGATTGTGTGCTGTGTCTGTCTGCACTTGTATATGTTTTATGCTAAGGAGATTGATTGTTCATTTGTTAAATGTTTGTCATGGAGTATGAAGATGTGGATTTCGATTTGTAGCATTTAGAAAAGAAAATAATAAGAGGGCATGGTGGCATGGCATCGTAATATCAAACTTGGTCTGCAAGTCCAATGAACTGCTAATCTATAGGATCAATGAAAATCTCAAGCTCAAAGGTAATAAGCTAGAATTCAATTGAGCTAGAAACCCAATGGTCTCCTTGCAATCATATATATGTGCACATATGGCAGACTCCTTACTCTCCCATATTCATATACACAGATATATTTAAGAATTCATTTTAAAGCACCTTATTTCACTTAACTAATCTTTACATACATATATAGATACATATAAATGTAATCTCGACAACTAATTTGTCCTAAATTTTGAAATATAATTGAAAGTTCAAGTTCTCCATCTTTACTTTTCTATATTAATATTGTGTCAAATTTGGCTCTCTTATGGCATTTCTTTATGAAGTTTATATGAGGGTGACCATAAAAAATTAATATAACTTTGCTGTGGATATAATATTTTTATTCTCTCGATAAACTTCAAAATTATTACCTTCTTAAAGTCAATGAGTTGGGATGTTTAAAAAAATATATGCAAGTTTTAATAATCTTAAATACATGCTTATAGCTTTCAGTATACTCCTCTTCATTAATCCCTATGCTTTCATTTCATTTGTGTCATTTATTTCTAATACAGGGTCTGACTATGCTGCTCAATGTTGTTGCAACCCAAGCATTAAAGCTATGCTTTCTCTCAGCATCCTGAGATTCTCACACTGGAGATTACTACAGTGAACTTCTGGTATTGTAAAACCGCATGCTTTCTGATTTTTTTTTTTTTTATTATTGTTGATTGCTCAAGAAAACAATTAGATTGAACTTTATATTTTTATATACTCTACCATTTTTGATTATCACATGCTTTACTTTGTACAAAAGGTCACTTGCCCCTACACAAAATTTGAAGATTTTCTTGTTGGACTTAAGCACCAGACATCTAATAACCAGTAATGTGAAGTACTTATTTCCCTTACTTAATGGAAAAAGTGAAAAGGAAAGAAAAGGACATGGATACTCTTAGGTATGGTTGAGTAGAACACTTACTGTAGATAAAAGGGAAATCACAGCCAGAGGCAGACACATCTGTGAGTCCAGAGTGTTCAGGATCCTGAACCATATGAGGAGAGAGGGAAAGGTAGTAGAATCAGGAGAGAGGGGGACCAGGTGCAGGAGCCAGGCACCAAAAATGACAAAGGGGGCAGGAAACCAAAATGGTTGGATTATATAAAGCCTCTGGCTGAATGACACCCCAACCCTTTCACTGGAGAGTTCATGGTAAAGGACTGAGTATGCCAGCCACATTTTAACAGGTCAGGACTGAAAGTGAGAATCTGAAGACCATCTCTGCTTTGATGTTAGAGTCACCTCAGCCATTTGTCCTAAGTTAAAACTCAACACTCACTAACTGCTTTGAAAAACATATAACAGACAATGTGAAATGGAAAAGCAAGAGTGGGTATCCTCAGTTAGTATTTAACACACAGGGTATTACTATGTAAGGATGTGCCCATGTGTTGCTTCTATACATAATATATCATATTTTTCTATATGATGGAGGGGTTTATTTTTATTATGATTTCATATTCTGCCCCATTTATTTTCATTAGGCAGGAGGATCTAGAATTTCAATACCTTTTTAGTTTTACTCATTTTAATATCCAGTAAATCTCATTGAATGATTTTGTAAGTGGAACTTCATTTATAAATCGTCTCTCAGTTATTTGTTAGGTAGTAGCCTCAAGTCTTTAAATTATTTACATTATTTCCAAGGGAAATTTACATATATATACATATATATAATTTATATCAAATTTACACACACATACACAATCATGTATGCTTAACTACTAATTGCTGCATCAGTTAGGCTTCAAACTTATGTTTATGTTTTGGGCTAAGGTCTTCAGATTTAATAACTTATCAAAGGATTTATTTCATGAAGTCACGGATTCTCCCTCTTAGCCTCATTAATTATCCATAGGTTTTCAGATAGTGCTTATAGTCCTTAGGCCTGTGAGGTTTCTGCCATCCACATTGGCATGAGAACTTGTGTCAGTTTCTTAATCTTCTTTAGCCATCTCTATTGTTGATAGTTTGTGAATCCATCTTCCCTATAATAAATAGGGAATACTTTCTCACAGCAGATATTCTGTTACTCTGGATCTAGCATTTTGTTTTCCACCTCATATAAAATATTTTCTATGTTTTATGTTCTATGTGATTTCTTTCTTTTAATTTTTAAATTTTCATAATGATTGGGCACAACACCGTCCTTTATTCCTTTCATTTTATATAGTTGTGGAATTGTGTACTGTACTCCAACTGCTATAAAATGAAGTATTTTGCTGAAAATGATGTCTTCACTAATTTCTTGGGACAACAATAGACACCTTAAATGCAGCTAGAAATTATACTGTTTCCCAAATATGATAGTGGTAAGAACTCCTGATGGATTTATAATCTTACTACCTATGGAGAGTTGGCCAGCAATACAGTATTCACCATTTTTAGCTCCTTTGCCATAACATAAATCTACCTTACTGTTCAGAAATGTAAACAATTCAGGTGTGCCTTGGAGCCCCAAAGCTTCTAATGCCCCGGTAAAGGCTAAGATTTGCAAAATGATGATACTTAAGTAAAGATGATATCATGAAGTTTATCTAGAGCTGTTATCCATAATTTTCACTTCAACACCACTTCAACAGTGGTGATAAGAAGTAGATGAAGTATAAAGCTGAATGACATCAGAGATTCTCTGCAATTTTGAGGTAGAGAATTTTAAGCAGCAATTCCTTATTTATTCTACATGTCCAAGCCTCACAGGAAAACAGCACAGACAATTTTGCATTTCCCAATGTTTCAGTCCAGTATTAGAAAATCTAAAATGGAAACTTGAGCAGGAGCTCAGATTAAAGCTTCAGGGATATGGTGGAAGAAGATTGGAGGTTGGATGTTTACATAAATTGAGCAGACATGTGGTTCTTGTATAAAATTCAGTGTGTTACTTTTTCTTTTTAATATCGAGAATTCATGACTGAGGAGTTTGCTCATTCAGGAACATTCTTGACATGCAGATATAAGGACCTGATATTTCTTCATAAAATGTATGTAAAAATCAAGGCATACCAGGGAAGCACCACCAGGACCTTAGGGGAATTA
The DNA here is from genome assembly GCA_028551405.1 of Uromys caudimaculatus. NCBI lineage: Eukaryota > Metazoa > Chordata > Mammalia > Rodentia > Muridae > Uromys > Uromys caudimaculatus. The sequence continues at coordinate 127,516,117 of CM052703.1, read as the reverse complement.
ACAGACGTATCTCTGAGTTTTGTTGGTCAGCTGACCTAGATATCTTGGTAAATTCTAGTCCATTGAGAACACTTTATCAACTGATCTAGAGATAGTAGATATTTCCATTTTACCAGTATTTATAGTATTTCATGAGCATAAAATATGTGAACACATGAATTTCTATCTACATCCATATGACTTCTGCCACAATAAGCCATGGCTGGAGGAGGAACTCATGAAGTTGGAAACTTATCTAAGTTATTAATATGCTGCTTAATTTGAGAGATTGGTGTTCCTTTAGTAATATTTGCTGTGAGAGTTTATACATTCTTATGTAGAATGTCAGTTAATTTATGTTTATATAGGCAGCACTAAATTAATTCATTTGTTGCAAAGAATATAGACTGAATACATGAAGCTGAGATAGAATAGTGTTACTAAGGATAGGGGAGGGATTTTAAAAACATGATATATATTCACATTGACTTTTTTTTCATTTATTTATTTATCTCCCAATCACAGCTCCCCTCCTCTTGGTCCCCAACAAAAACACAGCTCCTCCCCTTTCTCCTTCCCTTTTTCTCAGAGAGGGGGGACACCTGTGGGTATCAACACACCATAGTCCATTAGGACCCTGCAAGACTAGGCTCATCTTCTGCCACTGAGGCCGGAATAGGCATGCCAGTTAGAGTAAGAGGATTCACAGGCAGGCAACAGAGTCAGGAACAACCTTTGTTCCAGTTGCTACAGAACTCACATGTTGACCGTGCTGCACACCTGGTACATATGTACACAGAGGCCTATGTCCAGTCCTGGTATGTCCTTTGGTTGGTGGTTCAGTCTGGAATCTTCCAAGGGACTAAGTTAGTTGACTCTGTTGTTCTTCTTGTGGTGTCCCTAACCCCTTCATGTTTCTCAATTCCTTCCACAACTCTTCCACAAGTCTTCCCGAACTCTGTCTAATGTTTAGGTGTGGTCTCTGAATCCATTTTGGTCAGCTGGTAGGTGGAGCCTCTCACAGGACATTTATTTTAGACTTTTGTCTGTGAATTCTGAATGATAAATAAAAAAACATACCTTGAGGCTCCAAGGTAATTGAAAGAAGAAGGCAGGCCAGTAATGTGTCTATATAGATCTTCTAAGGACATATCAACATATTACCCCCAAAACAGCAAGGATTGCTACTGCATTCATTCATGTCTGTCTCACAGAGAGCACCTGTGTATCCAAGCCAGCAATGACAAATGTAGTTGTCAATAGTATCATCACCTGTTACATCATTGTGACAAGACTTTAACCAACAAAGAGGTATCAAGGTCTCACAGTGTCCATGTGAATACACTACACATTCAGATGCAGTGACTGTTGTTTCCTGCATCTACACATAGACCTCCATTTAGACACAGCAGACTGTCACAAATCAAAGTTTAGTTCACAGTGGTGTCCATGATCCAGGTGCAGTTACAAAAGTAAGCCTCAAGAGCAACCTGGCATGTGGCATTGTGTAGGCATGGTTGTGATAAACAGATATCAATTTCCAACTCACAGTTCACACAACAATACATTTGAGGACAGAAAAACATGTATATTCCTATCTCATTGAAGCATATAGCCTCATTCATGCAAAGATTAGAAATACATTCACCCAGCTAGAGCCTTACTGATACAGATGTGGATGCTTGCAGTCAACCATTGGACTGAGCACAAGGACCCCAATGGAGGAGTTAGAGGAAGGACTGAAGGAGCTGAAGGAGTTTGCAACCCCATAGGAAGAACAACAATATCAACCAACCAGACACTCCAGATCTCCCAGGGACAAAACCACCAACTAAACAATACAGATGGAGGGAACCATGGCTCCAGCTGCATATGTAATATAGGATGGCCTTATCTGGCATCAAAGGGAGAGAAGGCTCTTGGTCCTGTGAAGGCTTGATGCCCCAGTATAGGGGAATGCTAGGGTGGTGAGGCGGTGAGTGGGTGGGTGGGTGAGCATCTTCATAGAAGTAGGGGGATGGGATAGGGGGTTTTCAAGCCAAAGAGGATAATATTGTAAATGTAAATAAATAAAATAATCAATAAAATAGTACGATTCAAATTAGATGGAAGAAGAATGTAATAAAATACAAAGTTTTAAAATTTAAAAAAGCAATATATTTACCCATTTCCAACTGACAATGTTTGCCTTGGTATCCATCTAAACAGTCCCATAAACCCTAAAGAAATAGAAGCAGTCATTAAAATTCTCCCAACCAAAAAATTCCCAGTACCAGATGGGTTTAGTGCAGAATTCTATCAGACCTTCAAAGAAGACCTAGTACCAATACTCTTAAAACTATTCCACAAAATTGAAACAGAAAGAATTCATTCTATGAGGCCACAGTTACACTGATACCAAAACCTCACAAAGACCCAACAAAGAAAGAAAACTACTCAGTGAAAATTTGTTTTTTTCTTTTTAATTTGTACTTTCCACTTAGTGACTAGGATGCATTCATTAACCCCATGTTTCCCCAGTCTCTACAGTGTGCTAATGCAATTACCTTGCTTTGTCTGAGTCATTCTTTGGATTCCCAAAACACCTTACAATTGTATTTATTGTAGATCTACCTGTAGTTATAGTGAGTCATATGTTGCTTTTATTCTCTGCAAATTTCCTTTTTGGTGGAGAATTTTGAGAAGGCAAGAAATCAGGGGCAGATGATATGGTCAAGTGTGGAATAGTAGAGGCTCATCAAAGAGTCACATGGAACAACGGATGCAATTTAATACGGAGAGATCTCAGAAGAAAGTTTCACACCTAAACTTTCTGTGATTGAATTAGGGAAAGGCTGAATGAATCTGAGGAGGAGGGAAACCCTGTAAGAGGACCAGTAGTCTCAATTAACCTTGACCCCTGAGATCTCTCAAACACTGGACCACCAAACAGGTAGCATACACCAGCTGATATAAGGCCCCCAACACATATACAGCAGAGGACTGCTGGGCCTGTGTTCAATCAGAGACAATGCACCTAACCCTCAAGGGACTGGAGGCCCCCAGGGGGAATAAAATCTGGAGTATAAAAAAATAAATTAATTAAAAATTTTCTGGAATCATGGGTTTTCATAGCAGTATCTGCAAAAGTAGGGTATAGTGAGATAGGGATTCATGTAGTGATGGTACTTATATGCACACACTGAGAAAGAATGCAAAGTAATTAGAGGCTGGTTACATACATTTATCTGACAAAAGAAGTAATCAAGAATAACAATTAGTGTATCTCAAAGACGATCCACTTTAAGGCCCATGATACAACTTAAAATACAATGAATTAGGTATCGACTACAAGTCACACATTTGATGTTAGTATGTATTCTTTGAGCATGCTATGTTAGTAGATTTAATCTTTAATGTATAAATTATTATTATACTTTATACATGTATAAATGTATAAAGTATTCTTATTATTATTATACTTTTACTGAGGAAATACTTAAGATAATTTTTAGGGAAATTTAGTCTGTATTGAAGTATGAGTACAAGCAGGAAAACCATCTCAGCAATCTTTAGCTCTCTTTTTCATAGATGTTTTGAAGACCTGGTAATTTGTTTAATTGTCATTAATTAAAGATGTAAGTCCACTGGTTTGGTGGAAGAACTTGTGTGGGGCAGTGGTCTGTGGCGGGCAGTCTGGCCCCCAGTTGAGCACAGGCTGAAAACTCTGGGAGACTCAGTGGAATATCCACGAGGGACCAGGATGTTTTTGGCCGACGCTCCCAGAAGACTCCTGTAAAAGCAGCTACTGCTTTATAACCCCTATATATAGAGAGGCCTGGCATGTGATATTTGTCACGTCGAAAGCAACTCTGAGTCCTCCCACAAGCAAATGAGGTATCACGAAACCCCCAGACCAAACCAATGAGAAGTGTCGGTTGCCATACCCCTGACCCCTCCCAAACAGTATATTAGACCATCCCAATCTGTGTAGGACTCTCTCTTTCTTCCCCACCTGCACCTGCACGCCACCGCCATCCAGAAGGAATAAAGGTGCGTGAACTACTCTGGCGTCTGAGAGCTTCTATCATAAGAGCTGTAACACCTTCGGCCTGGGAAGAGATCCGCTCTCCTGAGAGTCGCAAGAAGCTTCCCACACTCCACCAGCTAGTCGGCCTCTTATGGGCCCAGCCTCGGCCTGACTCAGCACAGGGTGGCGAGTGTAACATCTTGGCGCGATCCAGGCTGCAGCCGCAAGGACCAAGGTGGAGGAGACTCCATCCCCGCTCCCGCTCCCTCTCCTGCCGGAACCCTCGCATTCGGTTGGGCCAGAGACCCCCAAGAAAGGCTCCCAGCACGCAGCCCAGCAAACTTGAGACATTTTCATTGGCTAGAATATGTAATGAATCATATGTTCTTTTATAACATTGAGGGAGTCATTAAGAGTTTACTATTATGATCATTGTATGTTTTGTTTACTATGGTGAAGTGCAGTTGTACAACTGGCTGGCCAATCTACCACAGATCTGTGGAAAGTTAAGATAATCATGATTATTTATTAATGTTTTACTCCTTCATTAGGGAACAAGAACATAGAAGGTTTGTAAAAAATGTCTATGAGACTCAGCCTCTAGTTAAACATTTACAAAAGAAATAGAATCCTATTAATTTTTATAGGATTGTCTAGAAAAGTTTCTAAGCCACTGATTGGAATTTTTTTTAATTATTTTTTTTCTTTACAGTCTGACCATTACTCCCCCTCCCAGTTCCTCATCCCACAGTTCCTCATTCCATTTCTCCTCCCCATGTCTCCAAGAGGATGCTCCCCTCAATGCCAGGCCTTCCCATTCCCTGGGGCCTCAAGTCTCTCAAGGGTTAGGTGAGTCTTCTCCCACTGAGGCCAGACCAGTAGTCCTCTTCTATATATGTGTTGGGGGCCCCAGACCAGTTCCTGTATGCTGCCTGGTTGGTGGCTCAGTATCTGAGAGATCTCAGGGGTCCAGGCAAGTTGTGACTGCTAATCTTCCTATGGTGTCCCCCTCCTCCTCACCTCCTTCTAGCCTTTCCCTAATTCAGTCACAGGTTTCTCCAACTTCAGTCCAATGGCTACATGTAATTAGCTGCATCTGTCTAAGTCAGGTGCTTGTTGGGTCTCTCAGAGGACTGCCATGCTAGGCCCCTGTTTGTAAGCACAAACATAGTATCATAATAGTGTCTGACCTTGGAGCTTCCCCTTTAGATGGATCACAATTTGGGCCGGTCAGGACTTCCTTTCACTCCATTTCTTCTCCACTTTTGTCCCTGAAGTTCTGTTAGACAGGAAAAATTCTGGGTCAGAATTTTTGACTGTGGGATGACAACCCCATCCCTCCACTTGATGCTTTGCCTTTCTACTAGAGGTGGGCTCTATGAGTTCCCTCTCCCCACTGGGCATTTCATCTAAAGTACCTCCCTTTGAGTCCTGAGAGTCTCTCACCTCCCAAGTTTCTGGTACTTTCTAAAGGGTCCCCCACCTCCCACCCACTGAGGTTGCATATTTTCATTTATTCAGCTGACCCTCAGGGTTTCTCTTCTGTTCCCCACCCATCCCCTCAGTACCTAATCATGTTCCCTTTTCCTCTCCCTGTCCCCTTCCCGCCCCAGGTCCCTCCCTCCCTCATGTGATTGCTTTCTTCTCCCTCCCAATTGGATTGAATCACCTTCACTTGGACCCTTTTGCTTGTTAGCATTCTTGAGTTCTGTGGATCGTCTCTTATGTATTCTGTATTTTTATTTTTATTTTTTTAGCTAATATGTACTTATTAGTGAATACATACCATGAATGTTCTTTTGGGTCTGAATTACCTCACTCAGGATGATATTTTCTAGCACCATACATTTGTCTGCAAAACTCATAATCTCCTAGTTCTTAATAGCTGAGTAGTAGTATTCCATTGTGTTTATTTAAACTACATTTTCTGTATACATTCTTTGTCTGAGTGACATCTGGGTCATTTCCAGCTTCTGGATATTACAGTTAAGTCTGCTATGAACATTATGGTGCATGTGATCCTGTTGTATGGTGGGATATCTTTTGGATATATGCCCAAGAGTAGTATAGCTGGGTCTTCAGGTAGATCTATTTCCAATTTTTTGAGAAACCTCCAGATTGATTTCAAGAGTGGTTGTACCAGTTTGCAATCCCACCAGCCTCTTTCTCCACATCCTAGCCAACATTGCTGTTACTTGAGTTTTTGATCTTAGCCATTGTGGTTGGTGTAAAGTGGAATCTCAGGGTCATTTAAATTTGAGTTTCCCTGTTGACTAAAGACTTTGAACATTTTTCAAGACTTTTTGGCCATTTTAATAATTATTGAAAGTGTGATTTTGATGTCAAATTATCTGATAACCTTCTTTATTTTAAAAACATGGGTGATTACAATTTTTCCCATGGGATTCAATTTTGCTAAGAAAAAGAAATAAAAACCAGGGAAACAGGCATGTCCAATTGAACTATGAAGTAGTTCCCATATTATTTGTGTTTTACATTTTGGTAAAGGTTACCCTGTTTTCAGGATTCATATATGCCATTTTGGGAGCTATTTGGGGCAGAGAAATAGCTGTTTGCCTCTCTCAGTTGTTTATACATTTAGGATCCGGGTGCAGATGTTAAGATTCTCCATTGGCCAAGAGAATCAATCACTGTGTCATGTAAGATATGAGGAATTATTCGTATTCTCTAAAGATAAGGAGGTTTTCCTCTTTTGGCCTACAGGCCATGTAGACAGGAACATTAGAAATCTGTTAGGTCTTGTTTCTGCATTAATCCTTACCCTGTATTGAGACCAAGATGCAACTTCTTCTGGTGAGGTAGTGTCCTGTCCAAGAGAAAGGGTACTACTTGAGATTTGGGATGTTGTGGTGGTTTGAATATGCTTGGCCCAGGGAGTAGCAACATTAGGAGGTGTGGTCTTGTTGGAAGAAGTGTGACACTGTGGAGGTGGGCTTTGATACCCTCCTCCTTGCTGCTCATGAGACAATAGTCTGTCTGCCTTCAGAACAAGAGGTAGAACTCTCAGCTCCTCCAGCACCATGCCTGTTTAGATGTTTCCATCATTTCTGCCATGATAATGGATTGAATCTCTGAACCAGTAAGCTAGCCCCAGTTAAGTTGTCTTTTATCAGAGTTGTCTTGGTCATGGTACCTCTTAACAGCAATGAAATCCTACATAAGACAGAAGTCTGCAGTGGAATTGTATTTATAAAATACAAATAAAAATCATAACTTATATCTTACATCTATTTAAATAGTTTTCTCATACATATTTATTACATTTTCCTAAATAAGAATTTATGCAAATTATATATATATATATATATATATATATATATATATATATATATATATACAGACAGACATATATGGCATAAAGGAATGTTATCTCTATGTAGATGGTTGACTGCTTGACTTAATTATACCTTTTTTGTAACAAGTTCTAATCTAATATTGTCCCTGCATGGAATTTTAGTTTTAAAAACCATGACTTATATGGTCTTACAGGTCACAGTAAAAAAGTTTATCTTATAGCAAGGCTCCAAAGACAAGACATCCATTTTTAAAAACAAAATCTACATTTGGGGAGATATCAGAGAGTTAAATACCCATAATTTTATTTAACCATTTTATTATATGTATTGAATATGTTTTTGTTGACAGCCTAAATGCTAAGAAACAAACAGCAATAAATAAACTTACCATTTATTGTATGAAAATTTTCATAAGGAAAGTGTTAAACAATATCAGGGGCCCTAAATCACTATATATCACATCTTTTCCTTGTGACATATGTTGAGTCCTTCCATTTTTTAATTTTTAGCGTGTACATTCATAGGTTTTATGAAAAACCTTGAGATGTAATATAAATAGGGTCCATTTTCATATAGCTACTTGTGAGGAGTGATTGGACAACAAGTGAAGGTCCAATGAACCAACTTAACAAGTTCAACAGTAAATATTTTAAACAAGCATATCTAGAATTTTGAATAAAGGATTGTTCAGTTTAGGAGATATTGTGCACCATTACCATGATAAAAGAACAAATTCAAAAGACATGTAGGGTAATATAATAAATTAATATTTCCTCTGTACTTTATGTTAAATCTTTAGGCCCTTTATGTTTCTAGGAAAACCATATAGAAAATATAGGACAGCATTTATGACTTAAGCAGCACGTAGAGGAATTCTATCTGTTTGCTTGAGTGTCTGTTTGGTTTAGTTGTTTTGTGTCTTCAAAACATCTGTTATATGTATATATCATCTAACAGAATTTAGCTGATGAAGCCCTGTCAAAAAGATGCTAGAAGTATTATTGAGAGTTATCCATGTATGAGTATACAGTTAGTTGGTTTAATTATACATATGATAATTAAATGTGGTTTCTAATAGTAATCTTTATTTGAAATATAGTTTACCTCTTAGATATTCTGAAGTACATATTATCTTTTTCATGGCTATTCATTTATTGTCTTCTCCCTGTCACAGAACCAGGAAGCCAGCCTGAACTAGGAGAGAGGGTTTGAAATAAACTATGAGATATAGAGGCTTGGAGTTTGAGGTATGACTGTTAAATCTCTTCTCCAGAGCTGAATTTTCAGTGAAGTTACATGTGACTTTCCTAATATTATAAACACCTGAAAGACATCTAAGTTTCTGTAAAACTAAATCCAGTGATCTATATTTCCCAAATCAATTTGTGTATATCTTTAGAAAGAGGTAGATAACATGAAATGATCAAGTACCTTTTCTAATTTAGAGATATCAAGTTGCCAACAATAAAAGTAATTGCAACCAAGAGGCCATGAAAGAAAAAAGAATAAAACCAAAAGAAAGAATATCTAGGCTTTTAGGTAGAAACCAGGGCAGACTTTAAGTCAAAGAAGTCCCAAGAATATAAGGACTCTTCTATCCCAGTTATTGTCAGCATGCCAGTAGAGAGGTCAGGACCCAATGTGTTTATTCAGTTTTCTTTCCATAGCATAAAGTCAAGGGGTTTGCTCAATACAGAGAAAAATGTCTTTCATAAGGAAAAATTTCTATGAATTTTTGTGAATCTTCTGAGGTAGGATGATGTATTCACAGACTGGCAAGCCTACTGTATGTATCCTGAGTACTCAGGAGGGAGAATATTAGAGTGGCTACTAAATTTACATTTTCAGGTTCTACTGCAAGGTTTCTGGGGGCTATTCTTTGCCCTTTGGGCAGGCTTTCCAGGATGGGACATTATCTTGACTCCATTTCCCAATTCTCAAGGGCCCTTTGAGTCCTTGGGAGAAGGGGAAGAGAAGATAATTAAGTTCATGCTCTGGGCATGGTACAAAGGGAGAACTGAGGGATAGGGATAAGAAATGTCAAGATGAGTTTTAATAATATGGAGAACGGGTCTATGATGATTCTCCATTCCATTATATGAAATTATATATCCAAATCAGTTCAAATGTTAAAACACAGTGTCTACATACAAACCAGCAGTGGTCATTGTCTAATGTACATTGAAGCTAGATTTAGTCACAAAAACTGTGGCAAAGGCTTTCTTTTTTTTTCCGATATAAACAGGCCGAAATTGTTGAAATTGAAATACATGGCAGGTACATGTAACCAAGGTAAAAACATGGGTTAAATCCTAAACTCTGCTTATTGTATAACTATCATATTTCCAAAATATATCTGATATGTAGGAGGGGTGCCCACTCACTTATTACCTTCTAGGAGTCAAGAGACCACAGGGCTCCTGGAAAGATCCATTAGCTATCAACTGAGCAAGTCACAAGATGAGACTTTCAATTTTCCAAGATGTAAACAGATTTTGTTCAAATTAGGTCCCATGAGCTACCTTGTCCCAATATTTTTGGAGATATTGGATGCATGGTCTGGCTGAATGGAGAAAGCTTCTTATCTGGAGGTCAGAGTCGGAGCAAAACAAAGGGGAGTGAGAGGAGAGACAGGTAGAGATAAAAAATGAAAGGATGACTACATAAGAGAAATATAGTCCTTCCAGGATCATTAAAGACATGAGTGATTTTAAGTGAATGTGAACTAGAATAGTCTATGTATAGATCTCAGGTTACTAATGGATTTTATTTTCCATTCTTTTATTTCTGTACAGAATTTTCATAGGAGTTCAAAAGTGACAGGTTTTATTTTTCTGAGCCCAGCTAGCTCCAAAGTAATTGAAATGGATACTTACAAATTTATTTAATAAGCTTTAAGCACACAATAACTGAGCAGCTATCCCCAACCCTCTATATTATCTTAGTATCCTCCCAGCCACAGGCTGTGTGTTGCTTTTATTTTGTCTTTACGTGGCTCACTCTGCTGCAGCTCTCTGTCTGCATGGAGAACTCCCTTGGTGAATTTTCCTCTTGCCTGTCCTCATGGTGACTTTTATTTTTATTTCTCCATCTCTTGGACATTCTCCTCCTGGATCTTAACCTGCCTCATATTGAATGACTTCTACCTGATTCTTCTCCCTGGGATACCAGGCTAGAACTGAAAGTCCAGCCTTGATATTTCTGCTGCCCATACATTGGCTTTTCATGTTTTTATTAACCAATCAGATATAATTGGGGAACATTCTATACAACATTGATATACGGGATTCTTCAATATTCGTGACAATGCTCATGTCTGGATAGTGTCAGCACCTGCGTACACAGAGCTGAATAAAAGACCAAATCCCATCATCTTTTAGATTTCTGATGCAGCTTAGTATGACACAGGGCAGAAAAGAGACCAGTATGAACAGAAGCTGTTCTGTATTACAAATAGAAAGGCACAGACACTCTTTGTCAAGGAAAGTCTGGCTGCTTTGGTCAGGTTCAAAAAGAGTTTCTTCAGGGTTTATTCCAACAACTCTTATCCATGATTTTAGAAGTCCTATACTCAAGGTCATTTACCCAGTTGAAAATCATGCAGAAGAGCTTGTATATAGCCTTGACTATCTGGTAATCACCCCAACAACCCTCATCTGAGAAGAGATCCCTTTCACATTGCCTAGTTCAGGTGGAATACCCAGTCAATCAGAACCTTTAATAAAAAGGGGAAACAGGACGACTGTGCTTCCATAGAGCAGTAGGTTTGATAGGGGCTGTGTTGAGATTTCCCATGCAGAATTCAGGGAGGAGACTTGTACCTGGGACTGCAGATCAGTGAAAATACTATCTTCTTGGGTTGGAAGGTAAAAGGCAATTTCACTCTAGACAAAACTGTAAAAGTCAATGTGGATAGTGCTGCCAGATCTGACCACTTTCTCACCCCAACTTAGATTTTTGGACCATGCACTAACAATAGTCAAATATAGCCAGCTAAGAATATGCTGTCTGTGGGAAGAAGAAATTTGTTCAAATTTCTCTATTGCTTTCAGTTTCCTGCCACCATCTACCACCCAAAAACCTGAAACCCATTGGAATCTTATAGTAACAGGAATGGAATAACATAGAAAAAGTGAAAGATCCAATCTGAGTCCTGCTTTTGCTAAAGATAAATGGAAAATTCCTGAGCCAGTATGTAGATGTTAATCTTCATTATATTCAGATGTCTGAGGAAATGTTCATCAAAAATTGTTCAAAATTAAACTACAGGAGTTCTGTGGGGCAGTGTCTATGGCAGGCAATCTGACACCCGGTTGAGCATAGGCTAAAAATTCTGGGAGACCCCGTGAAATTTTCACGAGGGACCAAATTATGATTTTGGCCACCACTCCTGGAAGACTCCTGTAAAACAGCTACAGCTTTCACAACCCCTGTATATAGAGAGGCCTGGCATGTGAGATTTGTCACTTAGAAAGCAACTCTGATTCCCCCACAAACAAATGAGGCACCACAAAGTCCCCAAACCAAGCCAATGGAAAGTATCGGTTACCAAACCCCTGACCCCTCCCAAACAGTGTATCAGAGCATCCCGACTTGAGTAGCTCTCTGTCTCTCTCTCTACTCCACCTGCCTGCCTGCCTGCTATGTCCCCGCTTCCACGCACACCCGCCACCCAGCAACCAGAAGGAATAAAGGTGCAAAAGTGCCCTGGCATCTGAGAGCTTTTGTCCAATGAGCTGTAACACTTTCGGCCCAAAAAGAGATCCGCTCTCTGGGCCAGGCGGTGAGGCTGCGGGGAATGCGCTAAGATCAGGACCTAACTTGATACCCCCGACAGGCGGGTCCCGCAGGGATTGCACAGCACTGGAACTGAGCACGGAGCAGGAGAGCACCGGCATGCACTCCGGGCGTGTGCTGACCACAGCCAGGCTCAGAGCGGGAGAGTAGCAGAGGCAGCTCACACTCTAATCCCCAACTGCGCTCCCTCCCCACACCACAGACCAACAGAGTTCCAGAACAGCTTCAGTAAACAAAGAACTTTCATAGCCTGGCCTGTGTGTTCACTGGATATGGGGACAAATTGGATCAGTGTGTGAGCTGTGCAAACAAAGAAACTGAGCAATATAGCCTTATATCCACTTTTGAACATAGTCTTCATAAATGGAGACCATAGATTGTAATCAATTTCTGATTATTTATCTCTTATGAGCTATAATAAATACTGTTCCATCTCCAAAGAATGTCTCCACGGATATTAGATACTGGAAGACAATAGATGTGGGAAAGGCAGTATTGAGGGAATTATGTATGAGGAAAGAAATAATTGAGATCCATTTGACTGAGACTGATAGATACAAAAATGTTCACCACTGACTTAAGGAAAGCAAGTACTAAACAAGAATCTTGAGGCTGCCATGGAGTTCTCATAGTTTTTATGAACTCCGCTTTTTTATAAGTTGGAAAGGCTTCAGCAGGTTTATGTAGTTACACCAACCTTCAAAGGTTATCTGTAAAGTGAGATTGATTCCGGGAGAAGGGAAAGGAAAGAATAAGCAGAAGAGTCAGGCTATCGGTGGTATGTGATATCAAACATGGGACGCTCCTAAGAAAAATAACTGAAGACAGCAATTATTTTTCTAATGAATTATTGCATGGTTTTAAACATTGACTTAGAATTCCATAGAAGATAAAGACAAACTTATCTGTCTTCAGTGTAATTGTGTGTCTGTATTATTCAATGCTTCATTCTCTTCTGTGAAAAGAAGTGCTTCATTCTTTTCTGTAAGAAGAAGTGTTATAGGTGGGAATAATTTGCATAACTAGGGCCTCCACCAGCATTCAGGTAGCATGGGTTCCAGGCTACAGTTGTAACTAGGATCACAGGAGAAGAACTGAGCCTGCTACCCTAGGGAAAACAATCTAACTAGTAGCTACAGCATTGGAGAACAGCATCTCCTTTGTTGTTTGCCTTGTGTAGGACAGAGAAAAAGGAGTTAGATATACCAAAGCAATTGTTGTTGGTAAAATGAAGGGATTGTCTGTGGAAGATTTAATGCTTCCTATCCATGCAAGTGTATCCAATAGTGATGAGAGGAAGAAATAATACATGCTAAGATTGAATGTTTTGTTAAATATTGATTATATTTGATATAGTGTCTCCTTAGCTTTGAACTCATGAGATCAGCTGACACTTGCTCAGAAGAGATGACAGTGGGTGTTCCAAGTGCTTTGCCAATGTTACTTCAGAAGTTCTATTATTTCATATAATGTTATGGCTCAGAAGTTTGCATCATTGTTCTGCCCATATACTGTATAATGTCCCTTTTTCTATGTAGCTATAGTTATGTAATCAATCATTGAGTGTTTGCAGCTTTGGATACTTATTTATTTATTTATTTATTTATTTATTTATTTATTTATTTATTTATTTAATGTATGTGAGTGCACTGTTGCTCTCTTCAGACACACCAGAAAAGGGCATCAGATCCCATTAAAGATGGTTCTGGGCCAACATGTGGTTGCTGGGAATTGAACTCAGGAACTCTAGTAGAGCAGTCAGTGCTCTCAACTGCTGAGCCCCTGGAGACTCATTTAGTAGACATGAGAATACATCCAAAGTATCATGCATTGGTGATTATTTTACAAATTGTGCAAAGGAGAGGAGATTCTGTTAAGAGGTACAGAAAAGATAAAAGCAGATGTTTGTTGAAACCACAATATTGTACACTGGAATTTCTAAGGCTAGCAATATGTTACTTCCCTAGTAGTTATTGGCCACAGAAACTATAACAGTTTCTAAAACAGTCAAGATGTTTGCAACAGGTATTGGTTTTATTTAAGAACTGAATGAAAATGTCCCACTGTTGAGGAAGTTGATTGATTTGCCTATGGGGCTTTGAGAAATGCAATTTAACTCATGCAAGTCTTATTTGCTACCAGAGGCTTTGTGAGTTCAAATTCACCAGACTATTTGTCTAGAAGATACTCTTTCCTTGGAATTATTCACTGTCTTTAGCTCTGGCCATCTTTCCACATCCTTTGCTGCAGAAATCTTTGAGGCTTGAGCCCAGAGGTTTGATGAAGACATCTCATTTAGGAGCAAGAGCTCCAAAGTTTCTCATTCTTAGCATATTGTATACAGTTGTGAGTCTTTATGTTATTTCCCATCTACTACAAGTAGAAACTTTGTTGAAGACTGTTGAAAAATATGCTTATCTATGGGAGTCATTTTATTACTAGATTTCTTAAACAGAATAATATTAATAGGCTTCCATTATCTCTACTTCTTGATTTCAGTAGCTATATTACAACCCAGCATATAAGAAATGTATAATTATAAAGCTTTTACTAATGTTCATGGCACTCCTTAGAGAGTTCCTTTTTAATGTTGATCTGGTAGAGTTGTAAAAGTTATCAAGTGGTTATAATCTATGTGTTATATGGTGGGAATTTATACAAATATAGTGTGGACAGAGAAGGTCAGTGCTTCAACTCAGTGGTTATGTTTGACTTTCCTTAAGGAACTGTTCGTGAGAGAATAGTTGAAAAGGATGGACAATTTTATGGACCACATTGAAGAAGACTGAAGGAACATAGAAATGGAAATATTAAGTGTAAGTATGCTGTAATCATTTTACAATAAAGGGTAAGCTTATATTCAAATATATGTGGAAACAACATGAAATTATGGCATTAATTATTACACAATTTATAATTTTTATTCTACTATTAGTTGATGCATCTAACCTTTAGCCATTTGATAAAGTTTTTTATTATATTGTTATTTTACTGTGGCATTTTAAGTCAGTATAGGCTAGAATGAAATATTTAGGTGTCCATGCCTGTACTCATGCAATCATTACTTATGGACAGAAATTCATGTTCACAAAATTAGAGGATTGACAAATATGTCAATTGTATATTTGGTGGAATAGTAATTTTTTGTGTAAGTAACTGAGTTTGTGTTTTGTATCCAACCAGATTAATATATTGCTATTTTTGTATTATAACATATTATTATTGTATTCACTCCTAACATATCAACAGGCCAGTGCTGTCTTGACTTGTTCTAAATTAGATCCCAAATCCTGAAAGAGAAAAAGTAGAACAACATTGCTTCTAGTAAGTCTTCCTGTTGCTACTTATCTCATAACACCAGGATATGATATTTTTTTCATGGCTATATTATTCTCTGTTATGAAACTTCATACCTGTAAACAGGAGGAAAGATCATAGCATTCAGAAATTAAAGAACTTGGCAAGTTTCATCAATATCCTTTGAAATATAAAGTTAAATAATTGTTTGGGCAAAGGAGGCTCTGGGAGAGCCGCCTGCTCTTATAGCAGTGATCTCCTCCTCTGCACTTTCCCTGAATAATTATGCACACTCTTTGGTGAGTGTTTTGTAATGCAGATGTCTTTATGTCACTCATTATCTTGTAACAGAAAACATTAATTTGGTTCATTGATCTGAAGTTCCTTGAAATTGTTTTTGTAGTTGTGGTTTGGTCATTGATCCTGCTACTGGGCTGAACAGACATTCATTCATATTTCCTCAGGGTGTATTCAACAGAATAACAAAGTCAGTGTTTATTTTATAAATCTTCCAGGCTCAAAAAGCATTCTCTATTTAGGTTTAAGTATTGTGCTATGTTGACTGTATACTTTAATACATATGTAGTGTTTATAATTTATTGTGTAATGTTACATTATGTAAGAACTTTACAGCTCATGCATGTGTTCAGTTTGGAGAACATGCCATATTTCTTTTCTTCATTGGCATTTAGTTGAAACAATTCTGGATGGCTCTCATATGGTGCAACTGATAGTTATATTGAATGAAAGGTCTGTTATTTCAGTCTCCTTTTTGTGATTGTAAAATGCTTCATTGTTTTATCATTCATTTCCCTCATTTCAAACACTTTAATATACACCTTTCATTTGCTTTCAAGAACATTGCCTATTTTAAAATTCCTCATTATCACATGTATATGTCAATAATTATATATTCCCTAATATAACTTCCTAGAATTTAAGACCTCTCAGAATATTCCCTGTTCCTTTGATTCCTGAGATAATTCTGAGATATCTGTAATGTTCTCTTAGTCTCTTCTTAGGGAGCATTTTGTAGATCTATCCAATGGTACAAAGCTCAACAACTCTGCATTTTGATAGATTATGATTTTCTGTAAGGGTCTCTCTCTGTTTCAAAGGGAACTATGTTTATCTGTACGTATAGGGAAAATGCTTAGATTATTATTAAGGATTATGTTGATTTAGTAAAATTATAAAGCTTAGTAGTTTCTCTGCTAGTAATCTTGACTTTATTAGCACACTGTATGTAGCTAGGTTTCAACTACCAGGCATGTATTTCATCATGATGAGCAGTTAGAAAGCTATTGGCTACTTCCAAGGTACACATTTCACTATGGCACTCTTAGGTTTACTGTGTAATGCTGTTGATTGTTGTGACTTATAGGTGTCATAGCTTTGAGGGATTTACTTTGAAATCTAGTATATAAGCTAGTACCATGTAAGCTAGTCCTCCAGGAGGAAACATTCAGGACAGTTTCAGATCAGGGACCTCTAAGTCCTGGACCTGAAGTATATGTTTTTTCAGCAACTGGGGCTACACATCCACTTCTAGGGGGCAGCAACAAACAATAGAAATAACCCTGTAGATTAGAAATCTCTTGGACAGATAGAAAAGCAACTCAAACGAGGGCTTCTAATATCTGTTACTGGATTTTGTTCAGTGAAGGGAGCTAAGATGATAAAAATCATTAAAACTCCATATCTATATTTATTTGCACATAGATTTATGCGTATTACCCCTGTTTGCTATAGAGTTAATGTAATTCTTAATGACTTTTCAGATATCCTAATTATTATTTTTCCCTTTTCCCACCTTCTGTATTACTTCCATTAATATTTTTACTTTTTTGATCTGATTAACTTTATCTTTGGTTCTTCATGTGAATTGTTTTGATTTCTGAAAGTCAACAGTACAGAGGTTTTTGAAACTTTTAATGTCATGTTTTTTAAAAGACAAAATAATGAAAGGGGCAGATAAGGTATAAATAAATCAAAATATAAGGAGGGAAAGAAAGGAAAAATGATAGAACCAAAAGATGAAAAAGAATGGCATGTCGATAGAAGAGTGTGTGTTGGAAATGACTTTAGCCAGCTTGATTAGAATGAGAGTGAATGAGATAATCATTACTATAAACATATTGTAGTAATACTTGTGTTTTATTTATAATTTTAAAGACATATTTACATTAATATAAACTAAATTTCCCAAATCAACCATATTGACCTATACAATTAGAATGGCATTCCTGTTGAATAGTGAAACCTCTTTGGCAAACCAGTCAACTATAGTTAAAGAATCTTGAAACTCAATGCAAAGTTGAATCAATGTAGACTAATGTTTTCACAAGACATGGTTAATGTATGACAAAGTAAATAGGGTAGATTTCTCTGTGCAGCTCTTACTCCACTATATTTGTGCCTTTCACAGAGAACAGCAGAGACAGTTTCCCATTTACTGAGATATCAGTCCTGATTACAGGAAACGAAAATTGCCATTAATGGACCACTTAAGAGGACAACATCTTAGATAGTATAGAAGAAAAATCACAGTTACATGCAGTATATATGAGGGAGATTCTTGAATTTTATTCAGTTGGTTATTTACTTTTAAAATCTGCAAAGCTGATGAGATGGCTTAGTCAACACTGTTCTGGCCTTACAAATATTATCACCCACTTTATTCCTAGTACACATGTTAAAAGTAGACATAGTGGTGTATAAATATCATCCTGTGACTTGAGGATAAAGACATATAGACTTCCCATTCTTGTTGACCAACTAGCCTAGATCACATAGTGAAATATAGTCCGGTGATAAGTGTTATCTCAAATGAGCCAGAGAGACTTCTGCACCAAAACAGTATTTGCTAGACATTCCAGTACAACTGAACACATAAAATCCCAACAGCATGGGCTATAAGTACAGTTCTTATACCAGAACAAGCCAAATAAATTCCAACGTAGCCAGGGGCATGATAATGAAACCAAACACATATCTGAGAATCTAGTGGGATTTTATTTATAGCAGGAAAAGTGAGAGTCACTTTTCTTCAGCGATTTTTTCACTGAAAAGCTACCCATGCTCCAATAGGTGTGCACACATATATGTACATATAGAACGTTGAATAGACTGCAGTTGTATGAAAAAAAGGAGAGCACATGAAGTTGGAATAGAATGTTAATGAATATTGAGAGAAATTCACATTAAGGGAATTGGCGTGGATTTTTAAAAGTAAATAAATATATATTAATATAATATTAATATGAAAATAGTTTTAAATGAAAAATTACAAGAGTCTTCCTCTATTTTTCATAGACATGCAGATGGCATGCTACTATATTTTTAAAAAGTACATATATACCACCAACAAACAAATGGTAAAATTATGAATAGAGTTTGATTATTTTTGTTCTAAAAATGTATACCTTGTAAATTATTTCTTTACCTCTATGAAACCCCAAACACACCATGTTAATCGACTGTGTTGCTCAACCATGGCTAGAAACCATCATTTCTTTAAATAATCCAAGAAGTCTTTCTTTAGAAGTAATGATCCAGTGTGATGGGTCATCATACAATCACACATCTGATGAAACTGGCCCAGTATAACTAGGAAGAGCTAACACTAATCTGCATTTGAATACACACAGTATGAACCAGAAGGTCATAGACACAAATGAGATATTCTTGTATTTTGCCAGGGTGAAAGCCTGGAACTAGATAAAAGTTTAAGTTCCTTAATTTACTGGCTGCTTTTCTCTATTGTCAGCTAAAGACCGTACCCTGAAACACCTAGGCAGGAGACAGAAGAAATTGAGGAGACGCTGTGATGGAGAATTCTCCTGGTTTATACCAGGTTTTCCGTTCCTAGGTTTGAGATTCTCTCTCTCTCTCTCTCTCTCTCTCTCTCTCTCTCTCTCTCTCTCTCTCTCTCTTGTTTTTCTTTTTCTTTTTCTTTCTCCATCCCTCCATTTCTATTTCTCTCTCTTTCCTTCTGAACATTTATCACTGTGATTCAAAAACAACATTGTGCACGACAAGGTTTATTAGGCTTCTAACTTGACATTATAGTACATCATCAAAGTAAATCAAAGCAGGAACTCAAGCAGGACAGGCACCTGGAAGCAGAAGCTGATGCAGAGGTCATTGATTGATGCTGCTACTGTCTTGCTCCACATGGCTTCATTATCCTGATATCTTATAGAACCCAGGACTGCCAGCCCAGGGATCCATTACCCACAGGGGACTGGGCCCTCTTCCATCCAACATTAGTTGAGAAAATGCCTCACAGGCTTGCCTATGACCATTTTCTTAATTGAGGTTTCCTCCTCTCAGATGACTTTAGCTTTTGTCAAGTTGTCATTAAAAAACACCTGGTATAGCACTTAATCCATTATTTATTTATACATATACCTTCAGTCAATTACAGACAACCATAGCTAATATAAATTCATACACATAGGATTTTTACCAGTCAGGCTTCTTGTTCAAGGCTTTAGCCAGGGCTTGATAAAAAGCTACACTTCACAGAAGGGGAACTGCTGCTGAGTTTACAGAGCCACCCAGTAAAGCCAGGGCTACTTTCTGGTAATCCTCTTTGTTTTGTTTAGAGATATCTACTCCTGTTTAATTTACTGGAAATTTGTTCCTCTGTTTAAGGACACCACTTCTGCTTAATATTTGCCCTTTGAGCCTGAGACTTGGAGTATTCATTTAATTGTATACGCAAAAGACAATTTCTTAATATTTTCAGTATTACAGAGACATGAGACATTCTGCTTCTTATTGATTTTGAGTATACACTCTGTGAAGAATTGCTATATCAGTGAAAGCTCTCATCTGACAACTTGAGACTCTTTGACCACTTAGAGGCATGTCACTTACAGTATTTTATCTGGTGTGCATGGCCAGCTGAGATCAATAATACACAATGCTGGGATCCTAATATTATCATTCAACAACATCAAGAGACTCACAGATGCACCTTACCAATCCTGACTTTACTTTCAGAATGAAATTGTCACTTAGAACTATTTGTTGTCATTTGTGGGTATTGTCTTACTGTGCATCCAACAGTCATCTGAAAGCAAAGGACTGTAACCTAGGCACTGATTTTGTTGCCATTCTTCTACCAATAATAATCTCTGAGGTTCTACATTACAATCCAAGTTCTACTGTCAGATATAAGTTGATGCTATGTATTGAATACAGGGATTTCTTTTCTTTCACTCCCCTCTCTACTCATTCTATACTTTGAGGACAGGAAAGGCAAGAGGGCTGTAAATACTTTCATAAAAAGGAATTTATTCAGTAAAATTCTTTTTAGTGATTAGTATATCTTCTTCAGCATCCTGATTTGCCTAACCATTTCATTGTTCTAATTCAAGTATGTTATTGCATTTATATTGCTTTGTCTGAACCACAAACATTTTTCCAATCATTTTTACTACACAAGATGTGGCATCTATTGTATATCTTGAATTTAGTTTTATTCTCTTCAAGTTACCTTTCTTGTGAAGTACTTTGAGAGGGCAAAAACTCGGGGTCAGGAAAGAGTCATGTAAGAAACAATAGACATGAGTGAAGAACCCATGTGCCCCAATGGAACTATTTCATCACTTATAGATCTCAGAGCAGGAAGTTGCAATACATCCTTGTTGGTGAAATAATGGTTGGATAACTACCTATGGGAAAGATGAGGGCATATGAGACACCACACACACACACACACACATACAGAGAGAGAGAGAGAGAGAGAGAGAGAGAGAGAGAGAGAGAGAGAGAGAGAGGTGATAGAAAAGCATAGACAGTGATAGAATGCAAAAAGAGAAGTGTTACATTCTTTTAACTGACATAAAGGCAATAGAAAAGGGTCAGAAATTGGAATGTCTCAGACAAAGATCTTTCCAAGGTCTCACAAAAATCTGATGAGCCAGCAATGGTTCAGAACATCAGACAGCCATTTTGGGACAGTGTGTATTCTTCAATCATGCTATGCAAAGAACACAGTATCTGTAAAATACGAAAAATTTAGACTGTTATTAATACTACTTTAAAATATACTGAGAGAATAGTTAAGAAGATATTTAGGGTATTTTATTCTTTATGAATGAAGAAAACATGTTGAAAAACATCTCAGCAATGGTTTCCAGGCTTTTAAATAGGTTTTAGAAAAACTGATGATTTGTGTCATTGTTGTTGATCCCAAGATGTAAGGTCATTCGTTTTGTGGAAGAGCTTGAAACATTTTTCATTGGCAAGAATAAGTTTAAAATCATCTATTGGTTCTGCTGTGTTATAATTCTGTGGGAATCATTAAGGGTTTAACATCATGATTAACATAAATTTTGCTTAGTAAGATAAAACATAGTTGGAGAACTTGCTGAACCATGTATAAGAGTTTAATATTATTATTAATATTAATTATTATATTTATTTACTTTTCAAATGTCCTCATTCCTGGTGCCCCCTCCATGAGCCCCCCATGTTATGCCCCCTCCCCTTGGCCTATAATAGTATGCTCCCTCACTCCCCCACTCCCACCTCGTCCCTCTTTTATCCCCCTTCTCTGGGGCATCAAGCCTCTAGAGACCACATGCATCCCCTTGAACTGAAGCCAGACAAGGCAATCCTCTACTACATATGTAACAGAAGCCACAGACCAGCCCATATATGTTCTTTAGTTAGTGGCTTAATCCTTGAGTTCTCTGAGGTGTCAGGTTAGTTGATACTGTTGTTATTTCTATCTGATTGCAATCCCTTTCAGCTCCTTCAGTCTTTCTCTTAACTCTCCCATAGGGGGCCTTGAGCCCAGTCCAATGGTTTGCTATAAGTATCTGCATCTGTCTCAATCAGGTGCTGGTAGAGCCTCTCAGAGGAAAGCCATGCCAGGCCCCTGTCTATACGTATAACATGGCATCAGCAATTGTGTCAGGGTTTGGTGCCTGTGCATGGAATAGATCCCAAGTTTGGGTGGTCTCTGGATGGCCATTCCTTCAGTCTCTGCTCCCTGTTTTGTCCCTGCATTTGCTTTAGACAGAAATAATTCTGGGTCAAATTTTTGAGATGGGTGAGTGGCACCATCCCTCAACTGGGGACCATGTCTATCTACTGGAGGTAGATTCCCATTGGATCCTGGGAGCCTCTCATATCCCTGGTGTCTGGGACTGTCTAAAGGTCCCTTCCCCATCTCCTACCCCACACTCCTGCATATTTTTATTCATTCTGCTTGTCCTATGGGTTTCTCTCCTATTTTGTCCCATACCTGATCCTGCCCCCCTTTTCACCTCCCCCTACCCTCACTCACCCCCACTTAGAAGGGAACCAAAATAATCATGGGATGCAGCGGGAAAGAGGGACCTGGGTGTATAAGAGTTTTGTAGAAGTACAAGGTAACTATAATTATCTCTCAGACTCCCGCATAAGGAACAAACACCTGGAAGATTTGTAAGGGATGCCAGTTAAATTCAGCATCTGATTGGAATTTTAGAAAACAAATAGAATTCTATTGAGTTATTTTTATATGATTCTCTCACAAATATCCAAATTTACCACCTTAATATTCTGAGTAATTACCTGTTTGATAACAGAATATCTGGTAACCAACCTTAATTAGGCAGCATGGGTGGCTAAGATATGGAATTAAGTCTGCCCAGAGGAGGAAATGAAATCCAGGGTAAAAGATATACCCAAATTGAACTATCCTGCAGGTCCCTTACTAATTGTGTTGTGGGATAAAGTACATGACTCCCCTGCTCACGGCATCCTTCTATGTATGTCAGTTTGTATTAATTTCAGAGCACAGTAATTTGTCTCTCTGTTGTTTAGAAATTTAAGGTAAGGATGAAAACTAAATGATCCTACACTGAGCAAGAGAATTCATCCCCATGTGGAATATGAGTAGTAATTTACCTTTCCTATAGAAAATGTAGGTTTTCTTAATCTGGCATAAATTGGTGAAACTTGTCTGCTCAACACATCTGGAGACAGGACCAGCAGAGATCCACCTGCTCTTATTTCCCCAAATATCCTTATCCTGTAATGAGACCAGCAAATGAATTACTCTGGTATGGCTGTGTCATATCCAAAAGAAAATGTCTTACATGAGTTTCAGGATGTTCTTCTGTACAAGCATGTATTTGTAAATTTAATCCATTTTATTCAGACATTCATTTATTCCTAACCAGTTTTTCACACCTGAGTTTGAATGAGTTAATTATTTAGACTGAAATTCAACAACAGATACAGAAGACTCTATAATTTGAGTTATGAGTTGCTTTTTGCTTCCAAGATTGTTTCTGTAAATGAATTATATTTATACTTCCCATGGATACAAACATAGTTCTAAACACATTAAATAAATTGTTCATTTATAATGTTATTGATCATTTAGTTTTATGTCTTACTAATCTTTGATTTTATAGTTTTCAATAAATTAGTAATTATTAAAAGATTAGGATTTTATAATTTTATTTTTGTTATAGTTTCCAAGCTTGAAAAATGCAGTGTTTGTATTGTACAGTCTTAAGACAAAAATATACTTTGAACCATGAACACAATCTAAGGAGAGATTAGGAAACTCTTTTCCTAATACTTTAATAGCATAACTTTAAAACTAAAATAAGTTTAAATAAGTTTAAAATTCTTTATCTGACTTAGTTTCACCAAATTGTTTAAGCTTAATAAAATAAGGAAAGCCAGACATCATTAGATATACATATGTTTGGTTAGTTTTTATTATGGTGAATAAAGCATTATAGCCTTAGAATTTATAACTCTTGTCAAGCATACATCATCCTTAAATCCTATTTTCCATAAACTTATGTAATTTACTTAGATCTTCTGAGAATTGGCCTACACATACATGGTTTTGTTTTTATCTGTTTCTATTATTCTTATTCTTATTAGGACAAAATCTTTATCACAGAAAATATTCTTTAATCTAACATATTTCAACTTTCTAAACACAATTGAAACAAAATTTATATTTTACGTAAATTCAGATATTTTTCTAATATCTATTTTTTCTTTTCATTTTCCTGAACAATAGTTGAATCCAAGTTACTTTTTATTATTAACCCATTATTTGTTACAAGATTGAATCAGAATTTTCCCTGTTTACAATTGTATAGCTTTTAAAGTTATGTCCCCAATGATCTTACAGACCCTACTAGGAAGAGCTTCAAAGATATTCGTGACCTTGAATTGGGGCTTATTTCTTACACAAATGAAAAATGAGAGAGGAATCTAAAGAGACAAACACCTTTATTTATATTTAGCCATACATATGTGTGTACATATGTATTTTTCTCGATTAAAATATTAAATAAAATAATACATTGAAATAAGAAATAAATATACCATTTGTTGTAAGAAGCTATTTCTAGGGGAGATTTTTGGCAATATCTTGGTTACACATTCAGTGCATGTAAAGTTTTTCCATTTTGAATCTACCCATGCTCTAGAATATGTAGCTTATATTTGAGGTTTGTATCTCATTGTGAACTTTCTGACATTTGCTCAGAAAACATAACAATGGATTTTCAAAATGTTTTCCCATAGATATCATTTGGGTAGTTCTACTGTTAAT
>CM052703.1:127469012-127490629 GCA_028551405.1 Uromys caudimaculatus | reverse complement strand
GATCTGCTGGAATATTGTGTATGCAACTTGTATCTGTAACTGCTATAAATTTATATGTGCAATTCTACAGTCAATTTTGGATTTAAATGTCTACCAATTCTAGTGCATTTAAAACAGTCACTCTCACTAAAATTCATCAAATAAAAGTATTGCTGACCAGCAATGCTAATAGAACTGTCTTTAAACTTCATATCCTGGAGTTGCACATCCACAGTACTACCCCTGAATTGTTATTTGTGCAGAGGAGAAGAAATGCAGGTGGTCATAAGTAAAGATGAGAGGTTTGCTGAGAGGGACAGACAGCTGTCAATACGAAGTATTAAGCTTCCCGAGTCAGTGACTCACTCAGGCCTATTTAACCTGCAAGCATAGTTGACTATCATGAATAGTGTCAGGCATAGGCTCTCAAACATGAGATGTGTGTCACAGCACATCTGATGGGGCACTAGCAAAGTTACAGTTTTAAAGTAGCGATTAGGATTATTCTATGACTACAGCTCAGCACAACATAAGAAAATGCATTAAAGCATTGCGTTATTAAAAAGTTTGAGGACCAGTGACTGGGCATAGAGTAGACATGAGAAAAAAAATAAAATAGTATGATTATTGGTATGTGTGTATGTGTGTGGTTTGTGTGTATGTGGTGTGCGTGTGTGTGGTGTGTGTGAGTGTTTGTATGTTTGGGCATATTACCTGCACACACAGGGAGTTTTCGATATGTGGACTGCATAGAGTTTTTCATGGATATACGGCAGCCAGAGGATAAAATCTCCTATTCCTTCTCTGGAAAAAAGCTGTATTCACAGACTTCTACTAGCTCGGTTTGCCTATGTTTGGCTGAGTGTCTATATTCATATGGAGAATGCAGTTAGGAGCAATCAAGAGAGATATCTCAAACCAAGTGATGGAGGTCAAAAACCTACTGTACCTAGGGAGACTTAAAGCAAAGCTCTTGTTTCATTTCTCTCCCCTCTCACTGTATGCCGTATCAGAAAACGAGAAATTCAAAGGAAAATGGATAATATATATTTTAATCTGGGCACTGGCCCTAATGAACTATAAACAAAAACAGCCAGTGACACCTGGAGGTTAAGCATGTATCTGCCTGCTTGAATCTAGATACTGGCTATTAGCTTCTACGATTCCATTTTTATCTGGACCATTCTGATTCTGACTCCTGTTTGGCAAGTAAAGCTTGCTGGATAATCTTTTCAATCTGCCTGTGTCACGTTCCTACACGGCCATTAATACATGCATGAGATTTCACCCCTGATTAGAACGTAATTTCTATTAGAGTGCCTTATAATATGCTGTTTGCATTGAAAGAAATGTTGACTTTGTACCCGGGACTAGCAATGTACTCAGTGTTCCTGGAGTGTCTCAAAGTGCCATGGTGGCCAAGAAATCCTTTAGAAATATTTTTTAAAAAAAATTTGTTAAATTATATATAAATGTAATAATTCCTTGTATTTTTTTGGTGTGTTTTTGTGTGTGTGTATGTATGTGTATGTGTGTGGGGTGTGTGTGTGTGTGTGCGTGGTTTGTGTGTGTGTCTCTGTGTGTGTGTATCACCTACACACTCAGGGAGCTTACGATGTGCGATGTGTACAGAGATTTTCATGGACATATGGCAGCGAGAGGATAAAATCACCTATTTCTTCTCAGGTGATTTCATTATAAAAAAATACTGCCTGGTTGGACTCAGTGAGAGAAGATTCCCTTAAACCTTGAGAGAGTGGGGAGGCCTGGTAGAGTGTGGGGTGTGAGTGTGGTTGTGGGCACATCCTTTAGAGATTTGGGGAGGAGAAATGGGAATGGGGAACAATCAGAGGGCAGACAGAAAAGGTAAATGACTGAATATTATAAAAAGTTTAAAGAAAATAATGAAAAATGAAGAAAGAAAAATATTTCAGGAACAGAGAAGAAAAAATAATTCCATGGGGTGGAACATTGGGGGCATGACCCTACTCCACAGGAATCAGGGGCATTACAGACAGAAGGAAAGCTGACTGCACTGCACTAACATAATCTATATTATTTATAATCAGTTGCACTGATATCCAAGAAAAATTTAGTGGTCTCACTCCATCAAAAATCTTCTCTTTGCAAATAGTTAATTTAACAGATATAGATAATTAATTAGATAATTAACAGGTATATCTCTCAAAATACAGAATTGTGGAGCCCTGTGTCCAATTCTTCATGATTCCAACTGCAGACTAACTGTTCATTCATAGATGCGTGGAAATTTATACGATTGGCTCTAAGTAGCTTCTGAGATCAACCATCACTTAATATAATGTAGGTTCCCATCAGTGTTTATTCAATATTTTATTTATTTACATTTCACAGAATCCACAGCACAAACCCCCTTTCCCATATATATCTCCCTGATCCTATGAGGGTGCTCCCCCCACCAATTTCTGCCTCCCCCCCCCATAGATTTCCCCGGCACTGGGGCATCGAGCCTTCAGAGAACCAAGGGCCTCCTCTCCCATTGACACCAGAAAAGGCCATCCTCTGCTACACATGCAGCTAGGAGTCCATTAAGTGCCAGTAGCAACTGAACTATGACTGAAACTTCACAAGTTCCTCCATAATTCCATGCTGATTTGATTTTTTGTAGCTTGACCTGGTGGAAGAGTTGTGTACGGAACTTGTAACTCAACAATTCAACAACCAGTATTTGATTCAAATATCTACCAATTCCAGTACATTTGAGACAGTCCCTCAAATTAAAATTCATCAAATAACATACTTTTGCTGATCAGCAATATTAAGAGAATTGTCATTGCCCTACATATTCTGGATTTAAATACTATCCTGAATTTTTATTTTGAGTGGAGAAAGAAATGCAAGTTGTCATACTTAAAGATGAAATTTAGGTGCTGGGATTACAAAGTAAGTATGTAGTTCCCTGTGTCAATGTCTCACTCAGGCATATTTAACCTGCAAGCATAACAGAGGATTAGTAGTGTCAGGGGTTGGCTCTCTATCCTGGGATGTGTCTCACATTGGTCTAGTAGCAAAACTACAATTTTAAAGCAGGAATGAAAAATATTCTATGGCTAGTGTTCAACACAACATAAGAATATGCATTAAAATGTTGCGTCATTACAAAGTTTGAGGACCAGTGACAGAGCATAGAGTAGACATGAGAAAAATATATAATAGTATGATTGAAATGGTTTACAATTTCAAAAGAGACTCAATATAATGTAAATGCATTAAAGTACACGACTTACCTCACTGAAGTGACTAGTGGAAACACAGAGTGACGAGCACACACTGTATATTAAGTGAAGATTGCAAGTCTAATGATCAGCCCTGAAAAGACGCATAAAGGTAATGTTATGCATACTGAAATGTTTATATATAAAATATATATGTATGCTATATAAGTGAGTAAAAACATAGAACATGAATATCAAAGAGAGTCTGAGTGTGTATAAGGAAGTGTGTTTAGAGAAAGGACATCATTCATGTTATAATGAATTGATAATCTCAAGAATCAAAAAATATAAAAGAGAGAGGATATTTTGGAAGTAAGGTTCTCTCTCTCTCTATGGGCCTATGAGTTGGTTCTTTCCTTCATTAGATCTCAGAATATAGAAGGTAGAAAACAGGAAAATTAATCAAATTTAAATGTCACAAACCTGTTGCAAGGCACACATGGTATGAGAATTTTTGATGGGAGCAAGATGGAAATAAAGGAAGATGCCACTGCTAGAGTTTTTCAATCTCTAAGCGTGGACTTTGGGTATCAGGTAGGAGAATGTCAGGAAAGACCCCATCTGCAAATCTGATGACAAACCAAATTTATTACTGAGATCAATAAAAATTCATTTTTTTCCAGTCCAGTCTCACTGTATACAAGAATTCCTCTAAAGTGTATGGCTTACCTGGAGAAGGTCCCCAAAAAATAAGTAGACACCATTAAATTTTTAGAGGAACTTTATCTATGAGATAATTTTATCTATGAGATAGTCAGGGCTTTTCTTAATCTGACAGTTTCTTGCTTATATATTAAGGTTTCTGGTTCTGTGATTTTATGGAAATTCTGCAAACAGGAATATGCGTGTCTCACACCTAAGTGTCCTGTTCATTATCTCTCTATATTTTCCTTCTGTTTGTCTTCTTTATTTATCATTTCCTATGCTTGTATAAATAGTAGCAGTAGCAGTAGCAGTAGCAGTAGCAGTAGCAGTAGTAGTAGTAGCATGTCTGTTTATCTACTAATAAAAGACAGAGAAAAAAGGGAAAATATTTGGGATGGTGGATAAGTACAGAGTATCTAGCAGGAGTGAGAAGGAAAAACTCAAAGCAAAATATATTGTATTAAACATATCTACAATAAAATGAAACAATTCCATAGGAGATCTTTCTTAGCAAATGTTTTAGCTCTAAGCTTTCTGAGTTTCATGGAACCAGTGAGAGATGTAATTAAATGCCAATAATTTCATAGTAGGTCATCAAGGGAGTCTGAGAAGAATCAAGTCTCCAGTCTCTGTTAGATATTAAAATTAAGATGCATCACTCTTCTCTCAGATAAATTCAAGACTAATGGCTATGTAAAAATGATATATCAATGATCACAGATGTAGAAATAAATTTCCAAAAGATAAAACAGGCATTGAATAAATCTAAGGATAACTGCAGTAAATCACAATATGGCACCCCACATTACCTTACACTATACTGCTGTTGGTTCTGTCTCCTGCAGCTCCCCGGAGCAGTGCCTCTTCTCTACTGAGCTGCATGTAGTCAAGCCCTGGCCAGAGCATCAGAGCAGCTGAGAGCTAAATTCCAGCTACATAAAAATGATATATCAATGATCACAGATATAGAAATAAATTTCCAAATATAAAACAGGCATTGAATGAAGCTAAGGATATCTGCAGTGAATCCACATATGCCACCACACAGTACTTACACTACACTTCTGTTGGGTCTGGCTCCTGCAGCTCCCAGGAGCAGTCCCCCTTCTCTACTGAGCAGCATGAAGTCAAGCCATGGCCAGAGCATCCAACCAGTTGAGAGCTGGATTACAACCAGGAGCCTGACTGGAAAAAAGCTGTATTCACAGACTTCTACTAGCTCTGTTTGCTTATGATTGGCTGAGTGTCTATATTTATTTGGAGAATGGAGTTTGGAGCAATCAAGAGAGATATCTCAAACCAAGGGATGTAGATCAAAAACCTACTGTATTTAGGGAGAGTTAAAGCAAAGCTCTTGCTTCATTTCTCTCCCCTCTCCCTGTATGCCACATCAGAAGCAGAGAAATTCAAAGGAAAATGGATAATATATATTTTAATATTGGGCTCTGTCTCTAATGAACTATAAACAAAAGCAGCCAGTGACTCCTAGAGGCTAAGCATGTATCTGTCTGCATGAATCTAGTTCCTGGCTATTATCTTCTACGATTCCAATTTTGTCTGGACCAATCTGATTCTTACACTGGGTTGGCAAGTAAAGCTTGCTGGATAATCTTTTCAGTCTTCCTGTGTCACTTTTCTCCAGGGACATTAGTACATGCATGGGATTTCACCCATAATTAGAACCTTATTTCTATTAGAGTGCCCTGTAATTTGCTGATTACATTAATGAGGGAAATACTGACTTTGTACCCTGGTCACACAATATACTCAGTGTGTCTGGAGTGTCCCAAAGTGCCATGATGACCAAGAAATCATTTAGAGATATTTTGGAAAAAGAAACCTGTTAAATTCTTTGTAAATTTAATACTTCCTTGTATTGTATTTTTGTGTGTGTATGTGTGTGTGCATGTGTGTGTGTGTATGTGTGTGTGTGTGTGTGTGTGTGGTGTATGTGTATGCGTGTGGTATGTATGCATGTGGTGTGCGTGTGTGTGGTGTGTGTGTCTGTGTGTGTGTGTGGTATATGTGTATGCGTGTGGTATGCATGCATGTGGTGTGCGTGTGTGTGGTGTGTGTGTCTGTGTGTGTGTGTAATGTGTTTGTGTGTGTGTGTGGTGTGTATGTATGTGGTGTGCGTGTGTGTGGTGTGTGTGTGTAGTATATGTGTGGTGTGTGTGTGTGTGTGTGTGTGTGTGTGTGTGTGTGTGTGTGTGTATCACCTGCACACACAGGAAGTTTTTGACGTGCAGTGGGCGTAAAGTTTTAAGTGGACATAAGGCAGCCAGAGAATAAAATCTCCTATTTCTTCTCTGGTGACTCCATTTTAAAAAATACTGCCTGGTCTAAATTCAATGAGAAAAGATTGCCTTTAAATGTGAGAGCACGAGGAGGCCTGGCAGAGAGTGGGGATTGTGTGTGGTCATGGGGACATCCTTTCAATGATTGGGGGAAGAGAAATGGGAATGGGGAAAAAAGAGAGGGCACAATGGGAAAGGTAAATGACTGAATTTTTTAAAAAGGTTAAAGGTAATAATTAAAATTGAAAGAAAGAATAATATTTCAGTAACAGAGAAAAAAAAAGTAATTCCATGGTGTGGGAATATCGGGGCCTGATCCTACTCCACAGGAAGCAGAGGAATTACAGACGAACGGAAAGCCGACTTCAGTGCACCAAAATAATCTATATTATTTATAATCAATTGCGCTGATATCCAAGAAAAATTTAGTCTTCTCACTCCATCAAAAAACTTCTCCTTGCAAAGAGGTAGAGGTAATTATCAGATATATCTCTCAAAATACAGAATTGTGGGGCCCTGTCTCCATTTCTTCATGATTCCAACTGCAGACTAACTGTTTTTTCATAGAGGTGTGGAAATTTATATGTTTGGATGTAAGTAGCTTCTGACATCAACCAACGATCAATATACTGAAGGTTCCCATCTTTGTTTATTGGTTATTTTATTTATTTACATTTCTCAATTTCCCTTCCACAAACCCCCTTTCCCATACCTCTCTCCCTGATCCTATGATGGTGCTCCCCCACCAAATTCTGCTTCCAAGCTTTAAGATTCCCCTGTACTTGAGCATCGAGCCTTCAGAGCACCTAGGGCCTCCTCTCACACTGACACCAGCAAAGGCCATCCTCTGCCACACATGCAGCTAGGAGTCCATTAAATGCCTGTAGCAACTGAACTATGACTGAAACTTCACAGGTTCCCCCATAATTTCATGCTGATATGATTTTTGTGTAGTTTGACCTGGTGGAAGGGTTGTATATTGAACTTGTAACTGCTAGGAATTTATTGATGCAATTAAACAACCAATAATTGATTCAAATATCTACCAACTCTAGCTCATTTGATACAGTCACTCAAACTAAAATTCATCAAATATCCTAGATTTGCTGACCAGCAATACTAAGAGAATTGTCACTGCCCTACATATTCTGGAATTGCATATCCACAATACTATCTTTTAATTTTTATTTCTGAAGTGGAGAAAGAAAAGAAGTTATTCATAATTAAATGAAATTTCAGTGCCTGTAATTACAAAGTTAGTATGTAGTTCCCTGAGTCAATGTCTCACTCAGGGATATTTAACCTGCAAGCATAGCAGAGGATTAATAGTGTCAGGGGTTGGCTCTCTAACGTGGGATGTGTCTCATATGAGTCTAGTAGCAAAAGTACAGATTTAAAGTAGCAATGAAAAATAATCTATGGCTAGTTGTCAACACAACATAATAAAATGCATTAAAGCATTGCATCATTACAAATTTTGAGGACCAGTGACAGGGTATAGAGTAGACATGAGAAAACCATATATTAGTGTAATTGAAAATGGTTTACAATTTCAAAAGAGTATCAATATAATTTTATTACATTAACGTACATGATATACTCAGTGAGTCTGGAGGGTCCCAAAGTGCCATAATGGCCAAGAAATCATTTAGAGATATTTTGGAAAACAAACCTGTTAAATTCTATGTAAATTAAATACTTCTATGTATTGTTTTGTGCTATTTGTGTGTGTTTGTGTGTGTGTGTGTGTGTGTGATGTGTGGTGTTTGTGTGTTTGTGTGTATTATCTGCACACACAGGTAGTTTTCAATGTGCAGTGGGCATAGAGTTTTTCATGGATATATGGCAGCCAGAGGATAAAATCTCCTATTGATTCTCTGGTGACTTCATCTAAAAAACAGTAATGCCTGGTCTGGACTCAATGTGAGAAGATTCCCTTAATCCTTGAGAGCATGGGGAGGCCTGGCAGAGTGTGGGGCATGTGTGGGGTCATGCGGACTTCCTTTCAGATATTTGGGGAGGAGAAATGGGAATGGGGAACAATCAGAGGCAGACTGGAAAGGGAAAAAGACTGAATTTTAAAAAAAAATTTTGAAGATAATAATGAAAAATGAAGAAAGTGAAATATTTCAGGAACACAGAAGAAAAAATAATTCCATCGGGTGGGAACATCTGGGAATGATCCTACTCCACAGGAATCAGGGGATTACAGACAGAAGGAAAGCTGACTGCAGTGCAACAACATAATCTATATTATTTATGATCAATTGTGCTGATATCCAAAAAAAATTTAGTCTTCTCACTCCACCAAAAAACTTCTCTTTCCAAATAGGTAGAGGTAATTATTAGATACATCTAAAAATTCAGAATTGTGGGGCCCTGTGTCCAATTCTTCATGATTAAAACTGCAGACTGTTTTTTCATAGATGTGTGGAAATTTATACGATTGGATGTAAGTAGCTTCTGAGATCACCCATCGCTGAATATAATGAAGGTTCCCATCTTTATTTATTGCATATTTTATTTATTTACATTTCCAAGTTTCTCCTCCAAAACCCCCTTTCCCATACCTCCCACCTGATCCTATGAGGATGATTCCCCCAAAAATTCTGCCTCCCTGCTCTAAGATTTACCTGCACTGGGGCATAGAGCCTTAAAGCACCTTGGGCCTCCTCTCCCATTGACACCAGAAAAGGCCATCCTCTGCTACACATGCAGCTAGGAGTCCATTAAATGCCAGTAGCAACTGAACTATGACTGAAACTTCACAGGTTTCTCCATAATTCCATGCTAATATGATTTTTTGTAGCTTGAACTGGTGAAAGAGTTGTGTATGGAACTTGTAACTGCTAGGAATTTATCTATGCAATTCAACAACCAATATTTGATTCAAATATCTACCAATTCTAGCTCATTTGACAGTCCTACAAACTAAAATTCATCAAATAACCTAGATTTGCTGACTAGCAATACTAAGAGAACTGTCACTGCCCTACATATTCTGGAATTGTATATCCTCAATTCTATCCCTGAATTTTTATTTCTGAAGTAGAGAAAGAAATGCAGGTGGCCATAATTAAAAATGAAATTTAGGTGCCTGTAATTACAAAGTAAGTATGTATCCCTGAGTCAATGTCTCACTCAGGCATATTTAACCTGCAAGCGTAGCAGAGTGTTAGTAGTGTCAGGGGTTGGCTCTCTAACCTGGGATGGGTCTCACAATGGTCCAGTAGCAAAACTACAGTTTTAAAGCAGCAATGAAAAATATTTTAAGACTAGTGGTCAACACAACATAAGAAAATGCATTAAAGCATTGCATCTTTGCAAAGTTTGATGACCAGTGACAGGGCATAGAGTAGACATGAGAAAAATATATAATATTATTATTGAAAATGGTTTACAATTTCAAAAGAGAGTCAACATAATTTAATTGCATTAATGGACATGACTTACCTCACTGAAGTGACTAGTGGAAACACAGAGCGACGAGCACACACTATGTGTTAAGTGAATATTACGAGTCTAATGATCAGCCCTGAAAAGAAGCATACAGGTAATATTATACATACTGAAATGTTTATATATGAAATATATATGTATACATATACATGCTACCTAAGTGAGCAAAAGCAGCGGACATGAATATCAAAGAGAGTCTGAGTGTGTAAGGAAGTGTGTTTAGAGAAAGGACATCATTCATGTTATAATGAAATGATAATCTCAAGAATCAATAAATATAAAAGGGAAAGGGTAATTTGGAAGTAAGGTTCTCTCTATGGGCCTATGGGCTGGTTCTTTCCTTCATCAGATCTCAGATTATCGAAGGTACAGAAGAGGAAGATTAATCAAATTTATTTGCCACAAACCTGTGGCAATACACACCTTGTTTGAGAATTTTTGATAGTAGCAAGATGGAAATAAAGGAACATGCAACTGCTAGAGTTCTTCAATCTCTAAGCATGGACTTTTAAGTATCAGGTAGGGGAATGGCAGGAAAAATTCCATCTGCAAATCTGGAGACAAACCCAATTTATTACTGAAATCAATAAAAAATTATTTTTCTCCAGTCGAATCTCACTGCATAAGCAGACATGGTTTCATTTTTAGAGGAATTTTATCTATGAAATAATTTTATCTTTGAGATAAGGCTTTTGCTAACCCAACAGTCTCCTTGCTTATATATTAAAGTTTCTGTTTCTATGATGTTATGGAAATTCTGTGAATGGGAATATGTATGTCTCATACCAAAGTGTCCTGTACATTTTCTCTGTCTACTTTCCTTCTGTTTGTCTTCTTAATTTATAGTAGTAGTAGTAGCAGTCGTAGTATATCTGTTTATCTGCTAATAAAAGACAGAGAAAAAAGGGAACAGGTTTGGGAAGGTGAATTAGTACAGAGTATCTAGCAGGAGTGGGAAGGAGAAACTCAAATCAAAATAAATTGTATGAAACATATCTACAATAAAATGAAACAATCCCATAGGTGATCTTTCTTAGCAAATGATTTAGCTCTAAGCTTTCTGAGTTTCATGGAACCAGTGAGAGATGTAATTAAATGCCAATAATTTCATAGTAGGTCATCAAGGGAGTGTGAGAAGAATCAAGTCTCCAGTCTCTGTTAGATATTAAAATTAAGATGCATCACCCTTCTCTCAGATAAATTCAAGACTAATGGCTATGTAAAAATGATATCTCAATGATCACAGATGTAGAAATAAATTTCCAAAAGATAAAACAGGCATTGAATGAATCTAAGGATAACTGCAGTGAATCCCAATATGCCACCCCACAGTCCTTACACTACACTGCTATTGGGTCTGCCTCCTGCAGCTCCCTGGAGCAGTGCCTCTTCTCTACTGAGCTGCATGTAGTCAAGCCCTGGCCAGAACATCAGACCAGCTGAGAGCTGGATTCCAGTTACATAAAAATGATATATCAATGATCACAGATATACAAATAAATTTCCAAAAATAAAATAGGCATTGAATGAAGCAAAGGATAATTGCACTGAATTCCAATATGCTACCCCACAGTACTTACAATATACTGCTATTGGTTCTGTCTCCTGCAGCTCCCAGAAGCAGTTCCCCTTCTCTACTGAGCAGCATGTAGTCAAGGCCTGGCCAAGTGAGAGCTTGATTCCAGCCAGGAGCCTGACTCTTCAAAACCCTGTATTCAAAGACTTCCACTAGTCTGTGTGCCATAGATTGGCTGAGTGTCTATATTCATATGGAGAATGGAGTTAGGACCAATCAAGAGAGATATCTCAAACCACGTGATGGAGATCAAAAATCAACTGTATCTAGGGAGATTTAAAGCAGAGCTTTTGTTTCATTTCTCTCACCTTTCCCTGTATGCCGCAGCAGAAGCAGAGAAATTCAAAGGAAAATGGATAATACATATTTTAATCTGGGCTCTGGCTTTAATGAACTATAAACAAAAGCAGCCAGTGACACCTGGAGCCTAAGCATGTATCTGGCTGCTTGAATCTAGATCCTGGCTATTCCCTCCTATGATTCTGCCTGTGTCACGTTCCTCCACGGCCATTAGTACATGCAGGAGATTTCACCCCTAATTAGAACCTTATTCCTATTAGAGTGTCCTCTAATGTGCTGTTTGCATTAATGGAAGAAATGTTGACTTTGTACCCGGGATGAGCAATGTACTCAGTGTGCCTGGAGGGTCTCAAAGTGCCATGATGGCCAAGAAATCACTTAGAGGTATTTTGGAAAAACAAACCTGTTAAATCATATTTAAATGTAATACCTTCTTATATTTTTTTGCATGTCTATTTGTGTGTGTGTGTGCATGTGTGTGTGTGTGGTGTCCATGTATGTGTGTGGTTGTGTGTATGTAGTGTGCATGTGTGTGGTATGTGTGTGGTTTGTTTGTGTGTCTCTCTGTGTGTGTATCACCTCCACACACAGGTAGTTTTTGATGTGCGATGGGTATAGAGATTTTCATGGATATATGGCACCCATAGGATAAAATCACCTATTTCTTCTCAGGTGATTTCATTTAATAGAAATACGGCCTGGTCTAGACTCAATGAGAGAAGATTCCCTTAAACCTTGAGAGAATGGGGAGGCCTGGCAGAGTGTGGACTGTGTGTGTGGTAGTGGGGACATCCTTTAGAGATTTGGGGAGGAGAACTGGGAATGGGGAACAATCAGAGGGCAGACATGGAAAGGTAAATGATTGAATTAAAAAAAAAAAGTTTAAAGATAATAAGGCAAAACAAAATTAAAAGTATTTCAGGAACAGAGAAGAAAAAATAATTCCATGGGGCAGGAACATCGGGACATGATCCTACTCCACAGGAATCAGGGGGAATCAGACGAATGGAAAGCTGACTGCACTAACATAATCTATATTATTTATAATCAATTGCACTGATATCCAAGAAAAATTTATTCTTCTCACTCCATCAAAAAACTTCTCTTTGCAAATAGGTAGAGGTATTTATCAGAGATTTCTCTCAAATACAGAATTGTGGGGCCCTGTGTCCAATTCTTCATGATTCCAACTGCAGGCTAACTGTTTTTTCATAGATGTGTGGAAATTTATACGACTGATTGTAAGTAGCTTCTGAATTCAACCATCGCTGAATATAACAAAGGTTCCCATCTTTGTTTATTGGTCATTTTATTTATTTACATTTCCCAATTTCCCTTCTACAAACCTCCTTTCCCATACCTCTCTCTCTGATCCTATGATGATGCTTCCTCACCAAATTCTGCCTCCCCGCTCTAAGATTAACCTGTACTGGGGCATCGAGCCTTCAGAGCACCTAGGGCCTCCTCTCCATTGAAACCAGAAAAGACCATCCTCTGCTACACATGCAGCTAGGAGTCTATAAAATGCCAGGAGCAATGAACTATGACTGAAACTTCAAAGGTTCCTCCATAATTCCATGCTGATATGATTTTTTGTAGCTTGACCTGGTGGAAGAGTTGT
The DNA here is from genome assembly GCA_028551405.1 of Uromys caudimaculatus. Taxonomy (NCBI): domain Eukaryota; kingdom Metazoa; phylum Chordata; class Mammalia; order Rodentia; family Muridae; genus Uromys; species Uromys caudimaculatus. The sequence goes on along the minus strand of CM052703.1, from coordinate 127,477,498 downwards.
GTATGGAACTTGCTCCAGGAGCAGTCCCCCTTCTGTACTGAGCAGCATGTAGTCAGGCCTGGCCAGAACATCTGACCAGCTGAGAGCTGGAATATAGCTATGTAACAATGATACATCAATGATCAAAGATGTCGAAATAAATTTCCAAAATAAAACAGGCATTGAAGGAATCTAAGGATAACTGCAGTGAATTCCAATATGCCACCCCACAGTACTTACACTACACTGCTATTGGTTCTGTCTCCTGCAGCTCCGAGGAGCAGCCCTGCTTCTCTATTGGGCAGCATGTAGTCAATCGCTGGCCAGAGCATCTGACCAGCTGAGAACTTGATTCCAGGCAGGAGCCTGACTGTTAAAACCCTGGATTCACAGACTTCCACTAGCTCTGTGTGCCTATGCTTGGCTGAGTGTCTATATTCATATGGAGAATGGAGTTAGGAGCAATCGAGAGCGATATCTCAAACCAAGTGATGGAGATCAAAAACCTACTGTATCTAGGGAGATTTAATGTAAAGCTCTTGTTTCAATTCTCTCCCCTTTCCCTGTATGCCGCAGCAGAAACAGAGAAATTCAAAGGAAAATGGATGACATATATTTAAATCTGGGCTCTGGTTGTAATGAACTATAAACAAAAGCAGCCAGTGACACCTGGAGGCTAATCATTTTTCTGGCTGCTTTAATCTATATCCTGGCTATTCCCTTCTAAGATTCACTTTTTCTCTGGACCATTCTGATTCTGACTCTGGGTTGGCAAGTAAAGCTTGCTGGATGATCTTTTCAATTTGCTTGTATCACTTTCGTCCAGGGACATTAGTACATTCATGAGATTCACCCCCAATTAAAACCTTATTTCTATTGAGTGCCCTGTAATGTGCTCTTGCATTAAAGAAAGATATGTTGATTTTGAACCCTTGTCAAGCAATATACTCCATATGTCTGGAGTGTCCCAATGGCCAAGAAATCATTTAGAGATATTTTGGAAAAACAAACCTGTTAAATTCTATGTAAATTTAATACTCCCTGTATTGTTGTGTGTGTGTGTGTGTGTGTGTGTGTGTGTGTGTGTGTGTGTGTGTATGTGTGTGATGTGTGTTTGTGTGTCTGTGTGCATCACCTGCACACATAGGTAGATTTCTAAGTGAGGTTGGCCTAGAGTTTTTCATGGATATGTCAGCCAGAGGATAAAAATCTCCTATTTCTTCTCTGGTGAATTCATTTAAAAAAATAGTGCCTGGTCTGGACTCAATGAGAGAAGATTCCCTTAAACCTTGAGAGAATGGGGGGACTCACAGAGTGTGGGGCGTGTCTGGGGTTAGGGGGACATCTTTTCAGAGATTTGAGGAGGAGACACAGGAATGGGGTACAATCATAGGCAGACCGGGAAGAGAAAAAGACTGATTTTTTAAAAAGTTTAAAGATAATAATGAAAAATGAAGAAAGTGAAATATTTCAGGAACAGAGAAGAAAAAGTAATTCCATGGGGTGGGAACGTCGGGGCATGATCCTACGCCACAGGAATCAGGGGATTACAGACAAAAGGAAAGCTGACTGCACTGCACCAACATAATCTATATTATTTATAAACAATTGTGCTGATGTCCAAAAAAAAATTTAGTCTTCTCACTTCATCAACAAACTTCTTTTGCAAATATGTAGATATAATAAACAGATATATCTCTCAAAATACAGAATTGTGGGGACCTGTTTTGAATTCTTTATGATTCTACCTGTAGACTAACTGTTCTTTCATAGATGTGTGCAAATTTATAGGATTGGTTCTAAGTAGCTTCTGAGATCAGCCATTGCTGAAAATAATGAAGGTTCCCATCAGTGTTTATTGGATATTTTATTTATTTACATTTCACAGTTCCCACAGCACAAACCCCCTTTCCCATACCTCTCTCCCTGATCCTATGAGGATGCTCCCCCACCAACTTCTGCCTCCCCGCCATAGCATTCCCCTGCACTGGGGCATCGAGCCTTCAGAGAACCAAGGGCCTCCTATCACACTGACACCAGCAAAGGCCATCCTCTGCTACACATGCAGCTAGGAGTCCATTAAGTGCCAGTAGCAACTGAACTATGACTGAAACTTCACAAGTTCCTCCATAATTCCATGCTGATTTGATATTTTTAGCTTTACCTGGTGGAAGAGTTGTGTATGGAACTTGTTACTGCTAAGAATTTATCTATGCAATTCAACAACCAATATTTGATTCAAATATCTACCAACTCCAGTGCATTTGAGACAGGCCCTCAAACTAAATTCATCAAATAACCTAGATTTGCTGACTAGCAATACTAAGAGAACTGTCACTGCCCTACATATTCTGGAATTGTATATCCTCAATTCTATCCCTGAATTTTTATTTCTGAAGTGGAGAAAGAAATGCAGGTGGTCATAATTAAAGATGAAATTTAGGTGCCTGTAATTACAAAGTAAGTTTGTAGTTCCCTGAGTCAATGTCTTACTCAGGCATATTTAACCTGCAAGCATAGCAGAGGATTAGTAGTGTCAGTGGTTGGCTCTCAAAACTGGGATGTGTCTCACATTGGTCCAGTAGCAAATCTACAATTTTAAATTAGTAATAAAAAATATTCTAAGGCTAGTGGTCAAAAAAACATAAGAAAATGCAATAAAATGTTGCATCATTACAAAGTTTGAGGACCAGTGACAGGGCATAGAGTAGACATGAGAAAAAATATAATAGTATGATTGAAAATAGTTTACAATTTCAAAAGAGACTCAATATAATTTAATTGCATTAACGTACATGACTTACCTCACTGAAATGTCTAGGGAAACCAGAGTGACAAGCACACACTTATATAATTGCAAACTTCATCAATAAATAAAATAGTGTGGTTAAATGATAAAAATTACAATAAAACACACATTCTGTCATCAGATCCAATTCTGTGAAGAGCTTCCCTATCATAATGTGTTCCATTCCCTACACTGTCATGTTCTACGCTGATCTCAAGGTTTGACGATGGATGCAGCCTTTATTTAGGCCTTCCTCATGGTCCTGAAGCAATTGCTCTCAAGGTGATATCAGTCAGGTTGTAAATGCTTATTAAAATGGGGTCACTGAAAGGTCTGATTGAAGACTTTTAATCAAGCTTCTATAAGTTATAAGGATAATCAAATTATGACTGATTCTTTGCTTATATATAATCCCTTTTTGCAAGAAATATAGGCCCTACTCTATTTTTAATGTGACTTGAACCATCAGAAAGCCCAAGGATTGAATTTGTAGCTGTGATGAGATATCAGCAAACTATGATCCCCAGGGTGGAACTGAGGGGCTGATGGGTTTTTTTTTTTTTTTTTTTTTTTATGAATCACATGTTTAAGTATTTAAACTTAATTATATGCACAGTTTTATTGCTATTTTTCAATCTCTGTCAATGACAATTTCAACATTATTAATGCAATCAAGTATTTCCTTTGCATTCCATTTCAAAGAAACCATTATGAGAGCATAAATGTGTGTGTGTTTATGTATCTAGAACAGCAATATATTGTTTTACGTTAGCAAAATATTAATAAAAATTTATATTTAAATTTAAAATTAAGCTTATATTGATTCAGATAAGTCATTTGATAATTGAAATCTTAGAGACAGAAATATTAAAATAGAGATTGCTATCACTATTTGAATAACACAGTGAATTCTTACTAAATTATCATGTACCCATATCTTGGGTATCATTAAATTTGTTCAAAAGGAGAAGAGGTTGAGATGCTGTTTTTACTTTGAGGCTGATTAAGTCAAATCTGTCTACACACAGGACAGAGGTGAGGCTTTAGCACTTTCACTTCATGAACACTAGCTGTTTGGTTAATGACAACTGCTTTTCCTTCACAAAACAAGCGCTGCACACCATCTCACCTGAAGTTAAATAGATGGAAGCAGAATGCATTGGTACTGGTCAGTGGTGTCAGAAGGCAAGACTAACACTCAAATAAGATAAACGCAGTTTGAGTGTTGCCGTGGGCAGTCTGCAGAGATACTACATGTTACAGCACACTGGCATGCTGCTTGGGGCAAAAGTGTATTTTTGTGTGCTACTGTCATAACTGAAAACACTTTAGCCAGATGTCTGGAAAGGTGTAAACACCTCCAGTGGTGTCATGTGCATCCTGGAGCAAAATCCAGGTGTTTTGTTCCTTTATCTCTGGCAGGTTAGGTATATATGCCACTGCACCTTTGTCTGTGACCTTAAATCAACCTGTGCTGACAAACTGTTACTGCTAAGAAAGTGGTGTGGTCTGGTGCATGATGGGATAACATAACAAAATCTTTCTTCTAATGTGAAAAAAATGAGGTGTGTTTATTGCCTGTGCCTCAGCTGTATTAATGAGTTTAGAGGAAAAAAGCAAGCTAGACTATATCTCTAGGGCTCTGCTTCTTCCATCTTCCTCAAAGTAGCCCATTCAGATACCCTGATCTTGGAGCAGCTCCCTAATATAAAGCTCCTAATAGCAAATCAGACCAATATTGGAGTTTGTCCAATGAAACTCTTTCTTATAATGCCTCTGGAGAGAGGAAGAACAGCACTTCATAGTTACCAAGAGAACTCCTACAAACTTGACAGTGTTCTCCAAACCCATGATGAAAGAGAAGGTTTTACAAAAGATGCTGTACACAATAAAATAAAAATATGTGAACCCTGTGCTCCCCAGCTCTTTCTGTTCATATTTATCCAATCATCATCTCTATGAGAATCGCTAATCAGAATTTCAACATTCTCAGCTGGTGTCATCAATCTACCATTCCAGTAACTTTGAAGTACAGAGCTTCTCCTGTGAGCTCACCAGGCTATGAAATGCTTCTGTTGCATATGCTTGGGTGAGTTTCCTAGACTATTATGTATCACTTGACCTGAACTCCTAACCGTGAATTCTTATCCTCTCAAAATATTGCTCAAGAAGGGGGATTTTCAGAGAACAAAGTGAATACAGGGCAGAGGTTCTCAACCTGTGGGATGGGACCCATTTTGGGTGAAATGACACTTTTACAGGGATCAACTAAGAACATAAAAACACAGACCTTTAAATTACACTTCATAATAGTAGCAAAATTACGCTTTTAAAGAAGCAATGAAAGTAATTTTATGATTGGGGATCACCTCAGTATGAGGAACTGTAGTAAATCCTTGCAGAATGAGGAAGGTTGAGAACCAATAATATTACACACAGTGGTCACAATATGATATATAATAAATGTGCATTATCATCATTAGTAACTGCATTAACATACAAACCTTACCTCCCTGAAGAGACATATGAAAATATATGCTGACGAACACATCCTATGTACTGAGTGAAGATTACAAGTTTAAATCTTCAGCCCTGAAAAGAAACAATAAAAGTAGTATTATACAGACTGAAAAGTTTATATGCAAGAATATAAATGCAGTTATATGTATGCAATATCAATTAGTGAAAAATGAGGTCAAGAATATGAAAGAGAGTAGGAATGATGAGGTGAAAAGAGTGGAGGGAAACGAAAGAGAGAAAAGTTGCAATTAAATTATATTCTCTTTGATCCAATTATTTATTTATTTATTCACTTGACACCCTGACTGTAGACTCCTTTCCCTCTCTTCTTCTAAGCCCCACCCTCACGGCCCCCTTTGCACGATAGCTCATTCACCATCTCCTCTATGAGTACCAACCTGTCTAGCACATGAAGTTGCAGAAATATTAAGCACATACTCTACACTGAGGCCAGAGAACCAACCAAGTGTGTGTGTGAGTGTGTGTGTGTGTGTGTGTGTGTGTGTATGTCTGTGTGTAAATATTGTATATTTTTAAAAATCCACCCTCATTATCCTAATGTAAAATCCTTCCCCTATGCTACTATCATTATTCTATGCTAATTTGATAACTCACTGTTCTTTGTGTATGATATGTGCATGCACATTTTGTGCACACACGTGTACATATGTGTGTGTGAGCACACAAGTGTGCTGCGTGTGTTTGTGTGCGTGTGTGTGTGTGTGTGTGTGTGTGTGTGTGTGTGTGTGTGAGCATGTTCATGTGGACATGGAATTCTGCTATGAAGAGAGAACACATGTTTGCATGCAGGTAAACAACAAGGACCAAACTCTACTATCCTTTTTTCTGGTGCCATAATTTCTTAAAATATTTCATTCCAATACATATATAAATATTGTATATTTTGTAAAAGCTACCCACACCTTAATCTAAAATCTGTACCTATCCTTATTAATACTATTCTATGCTGATATCGACAACTCCATCTTCTCTTTATGTGTCCATGAACATATACATGCACACATATGTATGCGTGTTCATGTGTGTGAATTCCTGAATGTGAGTGAGTGATTTCTTTATTATTTTTGACAGTAAAATTGAATTGCATTTCTTCCTTGTTTTTCCTCCCCAACCCTTCTATATAAGAGAACAAGCTCTCCTTCAATTTGATGGCCTCAGTTTTATAATAATCATTGTTGGATGCATATATGCATACATATATACAGAGTTATTTTTAAATATATAATCTGTTTGTTCCTTTAATGTTACCTCAATGTGTGTTTTTGAAGTAGAACTTTGGTACTAAGCAACCAAGTGGTATTCTCTTCCCTGAAAAAACCTACATCTCACTTTCTCAGATTTCCTCAGTTGTTTATCATATTTTGTGTAGATTTGAATCCTTATGGGCTTTGCTTCTTCCTCTTTGGCAAGTTCATCTCCATCACCTAATTCAGCTGATTTTTAGTCCGTCATTTTACTCAGTCACAATCTGGTATTACCAAAAGACAGAATACAAAAGCAAACTTTCTAAACATTGGGCATTACAAGTTTTCTGACACTTGATTCAAGGTTATATAATAGTTTTATGTGGAAGTGTTATGTACATGTACTTAACATATCCAAAAGATTTCCAAAATAGGTGAACAGCCAAATCTGACCCAAATATGATGGCTATGAGAATACTAATAATAGCAGTAAAATTGTCCGAGGAGTGAAATATTGGCACAAATATCAAGAAGGTAACAAACAGCTCTCTAATTGCATGTATGACCTGATCAACAAGAGAGAGATATCATGCTTAGTAGTAAGTAAGTTTACAGCAGTAAACCTAGTTAACTACTCAGTGGTAGTGAAGTTATACTTACTTGAGGAGAATCTACAACTACAGATATATTAAACCAACATAATCATTAACTACAATTTATAGTCACTTATTCTCAAACCCCAGGATAAGTTTAGTCTTCTCACCTTGGCAAGAAGCTGCTCTTTGTAATAGGTAGAAATCATTACAAAATCAAAACCAAACAAAACCAAACCAAACCAACAATGACCAAAAAATACATACCAAGCACAATACAGAATGGTGGAGGCACAGATCCAATTCTTCGTAATACAGGTTTAGCATAGCCTGGTTGTGCATTGGTGTGTGTACATCAGTGGGATTAGGAGAGCCTCTGAGAGCAAGCATCTCTGAATAACACTGACTCTACGTTCTTCAGCACTCCATTAAGTACCATATAGATTTTTTTTGCTAGCTTGAGTTGGTAGAAGTATTATATATGCAATCTTAACTGCGAAGAACTTATCTGTGCAATTCTGTTGTCATGTTCATCAAATACTACTTTGTTTCATACATCTACCCCTATTGCTAATTTTAGACAGTGATTCTCACTAAAATTCATCAAATAATCTAGCTTTGATGACCATCATTATTCATAGATCTGTCACAGGACACCGTGTTCTAGAAATGCACAGCTACAACCCTATCAATGGATTTTTATTTCTTTAATCTTTAAATGTGCTCAAAATTAAAGGTGAGTGTGCTGTAGACTGATTCAGTGCTTCCCTCAGGCATATATGACATTAAAAGAAAAATAAATCTTTTGATATAATTCCAGGACCATAAGGCTTCCCACTCTATGTAAACCTCCAGTCTTCTCTACCACATCTCTGAAGCTTTCTCTGATATCCTCCTTGAGTTTCAAATTACTTTTCTTATATACTAGGAAATGGCAAAGTGTCTCTGCTGTTCCTTCTTTTTGAGTTACTAATATGTAGTGGGACAGGAACAGCACAGAGGACTCTACATTACATTCCACATATCAACCAAATTTCTGTGAAAATATTCACACATAATGTATTTTCCCATAGGTTGATTTTAGAATTTCTTACAATACTAAAGTGGTAAAAAGTCTTCTATCTAATTCAGCATCATATTTCTTGTTCTCCTTACCACCATGCTAGGTTAAGGCAAAGACTGAAGATAAGTGTGCTGCAAAGCTCTTAGGTAAATTCATGCATTCCTCAAGTAACTTCATTACCTAATTGTTAGGCCTTATTAGGGCATTACAGACTTTTCAGCTCAAATCAACTTGGAAATTGTTCATGATATTTCTGGGCAGTAAGGTAGAATTCTATCATAGTAATAGAAAGAAGTTATGCCAAATAGTGTAACTCAGAGCTACAGTATCTGGTGTGA
>CM052703.1:127452877-127468512 GCA_028551405.1 Uromys caudimaculatus | reverse complement strand
TCACTGCATATAAGAATTCCTCTAAAGTGTACAGCTCACCTAGAGTAGGTTCACAAAAAAAGAGCACACAATTAAAATTTTAGTGGAATTTTATCTCATAATGCTTTGTCAGGGCTTGGTTAACCTGAGTTTCCTTGCTTATATGTTAAAGTTTTTGGTTCCATGATTTTAAGGATGACTGTGAATGTGAATATGTGTGTCTCACACCTAAGTGTCATGTACTTTTTTACTTCTGGTTTTTTTTCTATACTTTATTTCTTATGCATGTAGAAATAGTAGTAGTAGTAGTAGTAGTAGTAGTAGTAGTAGTAGTAGCAGCAGCAGCAGTAGCAGCAGCAGCAGCAGCAGCAGCAGCAGCAGCAGCAGCAGCAGTAGTAGTAGTAGCAATAGTAGTATTTCAGTTTATCTACTAATGAAAGCCATTGAAAAAGGGAACAGATTTGGGATGGTGGATTAGAACAGAGTATCTATCAGGAGTGGGAAAGAGAAACTCAAATTAAAATATTCTAAGGTATAAATCTACAATAAAATGTACCACCCATGAATGAGTTCTTTCTTAGAAAATGATTTAGCTCTAAGCTTTCTGAGTTTCATGGAACCAGTGAGAAATATAATTAAATACCAATAGTTTCATAGTAGGTCATCAAAGGAGTGTGAGAAGTATCAAGTCTCCAGTTTCTGTTAGATATTGAATATTAAGATGAATCACCCTTACTCAGAAAAAAATAAGACTAATGGCTATGTAAAAATGATATATCAATGATCACAGACATAGAAATAAATTTCCAAAAGATAAAAGAGGCATTGAATGAATCTAAGGATATCTGCAGTGAATCCCCATATGCCACCCCACAGTACTTACACTACACTTCTGTTGGTTCTGTCTCCTGCAGCTCCCAGGAGCAGTCCCCCTTCTCTACTGAGCATCATGAAGTCAAGCCATGGCCAGAGCATCCTACCAGTTGAGAGCTGGATTACAACCAGGAGTCTGACTGGAAAAAAGCTGTATTCACAGACTTCTACTTGATCTGTTTGCCTGTGCTTGGCTGAGTGTCTATATTCATATGGAGAATGGAGTTAGGAGCAATCAAGAGAGATATCTCAAACCAAGTGATGGAGATCAAAAACCTACTGTATCTAGGGAGAGTTAAAGCAAAGCCCTTGTTTCATTTCTCTCCCCTCTGCCTGTATGCTGCAGCAGAAGCACAGAAATTCAAAGGAAAATGGATAATATATATTTTAATCTGGACACTGACTCTAATGAGCTATAAACAAAAGCAGCCAGTGACACCTGGAAGCTAAGCATGTGTCTGTCTGCATGAATCTAGATTCTGGCTATTATCTTCTATGATTCCAATTTTGTCTGGACCATTCTGATTCTGACTCTGGGTTGGCCAGTAAAGCCTGCTGGATAATCTTTTCAATCTGCCTGTGTCATGTTCCTCCACGGTCATTAGTACATGCATGAGATTTCACCTCCAATTAGAACCTTATTTCTATTAGAGTGCCCTGTAATGCGCTGATTGCATTAATGAAAGAAATACTGACTTTGTACCCTGGTCACACAATATACTCAGTGTCTCTAGAGTGTCCCTAAGTGCCATGATGACCAAGAAATCATTTAGAGATATTTTGGAAACCAAACCTGTTAAATTCTTTGTAAATTTAATAAATCCTTGTATTGTATTTTTGTGTGTGTATATGTGTGTGTGTGTGTGTGTAATGTGTTTGTGTGTGTGTGTGTGTGTGTGTGTGTGTGTGTGTGTGGTAAATGTGTATGTGTGTGGTGTGTATGTATGTTGTGTGCGTGTGTGTGGTGTGTGTGTAGTCTGTATGTGTGTGGTGTGTGTCTGTGTCTGTTTGTGTGTGTGTGTGTATCACCTGCACACACAGGAAGTTTTCGATGTGCAGTGGGCATAGAGTTTTTCATGGACATAAGGCAGTCAGAGGATAAAATCTCCTACTCTCTGGTGACTCCATTTAAAAATATACTGCCTGGTCTAAATTCAATGAGAGAAGATTCCCTGTAAACGTGAGAGCATGAGGAGACCTGGCAGAGAGTGGGGACTGTGTGTGGTCATGGGGACATCCTTTCAATGATTGGGGGAAGAGAAATAGAATGGGGGAAAAAGAGAGGTCACAATGGGAAAGGTAAATGACTGAATTTTTTAAAAAGTTTAAAGGTAATAATGAAAAATGAAAGAAAGAAAAATATTTCAGGAACCATGAAAGAAATGTAATTCCATGGGGTGGGAATATCGGTCCATGATCCTACTCCACAGGAAGCAGGGGCATTACAGACGAACAGAAAGCTGACTTCGGTGCACCAAAATAATCTATATTATTTATAATCAATTGCGCTAGTATCCAAGAAAACTTTAGTCTTCTCACTCCATCAAAAATCTTCCCCTTGCAAATAGGTAGAGGTAATTATCAGATATATTTCTCAAAATACAGAATTGTGGTGCTCGGTGTCCAATTCTTCATGATTCCAACTGCAGACTGTTTTTTCATAGATGTGTGGAAATTTATATGTTTGGATGTAAGTAGCTTCTAAGATCAACCAACGATCAATATAATGAAGATTCCCATCTTTGTTTATTGGTTATTTTATTTATTTACATTTCTCAATTTCTCTTCCACAAACCCCTTTTCCCATACCTCTCTCCCTGATCCTATGGTGATGCTCCCCCACCAAATTCTGCTTCCGCGCTGTAAGATTCCCCTGTACTTGGGCATCGAGCCTTCAGAGCACCTAGGGCCTCCTCTCCCATTGACACCAGCAAAGGCCATCCTCTGCCACACATGCAGCTAGGAATCTATAAAATGCCCGTAGCAACTGAACTATGACTGAAACTTCAGAGGTTCCTCCATTACTTCATGCTGATATGATTTTTGTGTAGTTTGACCTGGTGGAAGGGTTGTATATGGAACTTGTAACTGCTAGGAATTTATTGATGCAATTAAACAACCAATAATTGATTCAAATATCTACCAATTCTAGCTCATTTGGGATAGCCACTCAAACTAAAATTCATCAAATAACCTAGATTTGCTGACCAGCAATACTAAGAGAACTGTCACTGCCCTACATATTCTAGAACTGCACATCCACAAGACTGTCCCTGAAATTTTATTTCTGAAGTGGAGAAAGAAAAGAAGCTATTCATAATTAAATGAAATTTCAGTGCCTGTAATTACAAAGTTAATATGTAGTTCCCTGAGTCAATGTCTCACTCAGGGATATTTAACCTGCAAGCATAGCAGAGGATTAATAGTGTCAGGGGTTGGCTCTCTAACGTGGGATGTGTCTCATATGTGTCTAGTAGCAAAACTACAGATTTAAAGTAGCAATGAAAAACAATCTATGACTAGTGGTCAACACAACATAAGAAAATGCATTAAAGCGTTGCATCATTACGAGTTTGAGGACCATTGACATGGTATAGCGTAGACATGAGAAAAATATATATTAGTATAATTAAAATGGTTTACAATTTCAAAAGTGTATCAATATAATTTTATTGCATTAATGTACATGACTTACCTCGCTGAAGTGACTACTGGAAACAGAGAGTGATGAGCACACACTATATATTGAGTTAAGATTATGATTCTAATGATCAGCTCTGAAAAAAAAGCATACAAGTAATATTATACATACTGAAGTGTTTATATATAAAATGTATATGTAAGTATATGGATGATATATAACTGAGAACAAGCAGCGGACATGAATATCAAAGAGAGCCTGAGTGTGTATAAGGAAGTGTGTTTAGGGAAAGGAAATCATTCATGTTATAATGAAATGATAATCTCAAGAATCAAAAATATAAAAGGGAAAGAATACTTTGGAAGTAGGGTTCTCTCTATGGGCCTATGGGCTGGTTCTTTCCTTCATCAGATCTCAGATTATCGAAGGTACAGAAGAACAAGATTAATCAAACTTATTTGCCACAAACCTGTTGCAATACACACGTGGTATGAGAATTTGTGATGGTAGCAAGATGGAAATAAAGGAAGACACCACTACTAGAGTTTTTCAATATCTAATAGTAGACTTTGGGTATCAGGTAGGGGAATTTCAGGGAAGTCCCCATCTGCAACTCTGGTGACAACCACCAGATTGAGATCTCTCAAATTGATTACTGAGAACAATAAAAATTTATTTTTCTCCAGTCGAGTCTTACTGCATACAAGAATTCAGTGTACAGCTAACCTGGAGAAGGTTCCCAAAAATAAGCACACACCATTAACTTTTTAGAGGAATTTTTTTTCAGAATCCTTTGTCAGGGCTTTTGTTAACCTGATTTTGTGGAATTTCTATGAAGGTGAATATGTGTGTCTCACACCTAAGTGTCCTGTACTTTTTCTCTGTCTATTTTCCTTCAGGTTTTTTCTTTCTTTATTTTTTCCTATGCATGTAGAAATAGTAGTAGTAGTAGTAGCAGTAGTAGTAGCAGTAGTAGTAGTATTATGTCTGTTTATCTACTAATGAAAGACAGAGAAAAAAGGGAACAGATTTGGGATGCTGTTTTAGTACAGAGTATCTAGCAGGAATGGGAAGGAAAAACTCAAATCAAAATATATTGTATGAAATATATCTACAATAAAATGGTCCACCAACAAATGAGTTCTTTCTTAGCAAATGAATTAACTCTAAGCTTTCTGAGTTTCATTTAACCAAGAGAGATGTAACTAAATACTAATAATTTTGTAGTAGGCCATGAAGTGTGTGTGAGAAGTATCAAGTCTCCGGTCTCTGTTAGATTTTGAAAATTAAGATGAATCACGCTTCTCTCAGATAAATTCAAGAATAATGGTTATGTAAAAATGGTATATCAATTATCACAGATGTAGAAATAAATTTCAAAAAGATAAAAGAATCTGAGGATAACTGCAGAGAATCATAATATGGTACCCCACAGTGCTTACACTACACTTCTATTGGTTCTGTCTCCTGCAGCTCCCAGGAGCAGTCCCCCTTCTCTACTTAGCAGCATGTAGTCAAGCCCTGGCCAGAGAATCCAACCAGTTGAGAGTTGGATTCCAACCAGGAGCCTTACTGGAAAAAATCTGTATTCACAGACTTCCACTAGCTCTATTTGCCTATGCTTGGCTGAGTCTCTATATTCATATGGAGAATGGAGTTAGGAGCAATCAAGAGAGATATCTCAAACCAAGTGATGGAGATCAAAAACCTACTGTATCTAGGGAGAGTTAAGGCAAAGCTCTTGGTTCATTTCTCTCCCCTCTCCCTGTATGCCACAGCAAAAGCACAGAAAGTCAAAGGAAAATGGATAATATATATTTTAATCTGTGCTCTGGCTCTAATGAACTACAAAGAAAAACTGCCAGTGACATTTAAAGACTAAGCATGTATCGGACTGCATGAATCTAGATCCTGGCTATTAGCTTCTAAGATTCCAATTTTGTCTGTACCATTCTGATACTGACTGTGGTTGGCAAGTAAAGCCTGCTGGATAATCTTATCAATCTGTCTTGTCACGTTCCTCCAGGGCCATTAGTACATGCATGAGATTTCACACAGGATTAGAAACTCATTTGTATTAGAGTGCCCTATAATGTGCTATTTACATTAATGAAAGCAATTTTGACTTTGTACCCCAGTAAAACAATATACTCAGTGAGTCTGGAGTGTCCCAAAGTGCCATAATGGCCAGGGAATTATTTAGAGATATTTTGGATAGATAAAACCTGTTAAATTCTATATAAACTAAAGACTTCTTGTATTGTTTTTGTGGTGTGTGTGTGTGTGTGTGTGTGTGTGTGTGTGTGTGTGTGTGTGTGTCTTATATGTGTGTGTGGTGTGTTTAGGTGTGTCGTGTGTGTGTGTGTGTGTGTGTGGTGTGTTTATGTGTGTCCTGTGTGTGTGTGTGGTGTGTGGTGTTCATGTGTCTGTGTTTGTGTGTTTGTGTGTATTACCTGCACTCATAGGTAGTTTTCTATGTGAGGTGGGCATAGAGTTTTTCATGGACATATGGCAGTCAGGGGATAAAATCTCCAATTGCTTCTCTGGTGACTTCATTTTTATAAATACACTGCCTGGTTTGGACTCAATGAGAGAAGATTCCCTTAAATATTGAGAGAATGGGGAGACCTGGCAGAGTGTGGGGTATGTGTGGGGTAGTGGAGACATCCTTAAAGAGATTGTGGGTAGGAGAAATGGTTATGGGGAACAATCAGAGGGCAGAATTGGAAGGGGAAAAGACTGAAGTTTAAAAAAGTTTAAAGATAATAAAGAAAAATAAAGAAAGTGAAATATTTCAGGAACAGAGAAGAAAAATTAATCCTATGGGGTGGGAACATCTGGGCATGAACCTCCTCCACAGGAATCAGAGGGATTACAAACGGAAGGAAAGCTGACTCCTCTGCACCAACACAATCTATATTATTTATAATCTATGGTGCTGATATCCAAGAAAAATTTAGTCTTCTCACTCCATCAAAAAACTTCTCTTTGCAAATATGTAGAAATAATCAACAGATATTTCTCTCAAAACACAGAATTGTGGATCCCTGTGTCCAATTCTTCATGATTCCAACTGCAGACTAACTGTTCTTTCATAGATGTGTGGAAATTTATACAATTGGTTCTAAGTAGCTTCTGAGATCACCCATCGCTGAATATAATGAAGGTTCCCATCAGTGTTTATTTGATATTTTATTTATTTACATTTCACAGTTTCCACAGCACAAACCCACTATGCCATACCTCTCTCCCTGATCCTATGAGGGTGCTCCCCCACCCCCTGCTGCCTCCCCGCCATAGCATTCCCCTGCACTGGGGCATCGAGCCTTCAGGGAACCAAGGGCCTCCTCTCCCATTGATACCAGCAAAGGCCATCCTCTGCTACACATGAATAGGAGTCCATAAAATGCCAGTAGCAACTGAACTTTGACTGAAACATCACAAGTTCATCCACAATTCCATGCTGATATGACTTTTTACAGTTTGACCAGGTGGAAGAGTTGTGTATGGAACTTGTAACTGCCACGAATTTATCTATGCAGTTCAAGCACCAATATTTGATTCAATGAGCTACCAATTCTAGCTCATTTAGGATAATTCCTCAAACTAAAATTCATCAAATAACCTAGATTTGCTGTCCAGCAATACTAAGAGAACTGTCACTGCCCTACATATTCTGGAACTGCACATCCTCAAGACTGTCCCCGGATTTTTATTTCTGTAGTGGAGA
The DNA here is from genome assembly GCA_028551405.1 of Uromys caudimaculatus. NCBI lineage: Eukaryota > Metazoa > Chordata > Mammalia > Rodentia > Muridae > Uromys > Uromys caudimaculatus. The sequence goes on along the minus strand of CM052703.1, from coordinate 127,461,289 downwards.
AAGAAATGCAGGCAGTCATAATTAAAGATGAAATTTGGGTGTCTTCATGAGAAAGTAAGTATGTAGTTCTCTGAGTCAATGTCTAACTCAGGCAAATTTAATCTAAAAGCATAGCAAAGAATTAATAGTGTTATGGGTTGGCTCTCTTACATGGGATATGTCTCACATTGGTCCAGTAGCAAAACTACAGTAGCAATGAAAAATATTCTATGGCTAGTGATCATCACAACATAAGAAAATGCATTAAAGCATTACACATCATTACAAAGTTTGAGGAGCAGTGACAGGTCCTAGAGTAGACATGAGGAAAATATATAATAGTATGATTGAAAATGGTTTAAAACTTCAAAAGAGACTCAATATAATTTAATTGCATGAACGTACATGAATTACCTCACTGAAGTGACTAGTGGAAACAGAGAGTCACAAGCACACGCTATATATTAAGTGAAGATTGCAAGTCTAATGATCAGCCCTGAAAAGAAGCATACAAGTAATCTTATGCATACTTAAATGTTTATAAATAAAATATATATGTACATATATGCATGCTATATACATGAACAAAACAGAGGACATGAATATCAAAGAGAGTCTGAGTGTGTATAAGGAAGTGTGTTTAGGGAAAAGAAATCATTCTTGTTATAATGAAATGATAATCTCAAGAACCAAAAAATACAAAAGAGAAAGGATATTTTGGAAGTAAGGTTCTCTCTCTGGGCCTATGGGTTGATTCTTTCCTTTACCAGATCTCAGAATATAGAAGGTACAGAAGAAGAAAATTAATCAAATTTATTGGCTGCAAACCTGTTGTGATACACACCTGGTATCTGAATTTTTGATGGTAGCAAGATGGAAATAAAGGAAGATGCCACTGCTAGAGTTTTTCAATCTCAAAGAATGGACTTTGGGCATCAGGTAAGGGAATGTTAGGAATGTCCCCATCTGCAAATCTGGTGACAAGCATCAAATTGAGCTCTTTCAAATTAATTCCTGAGAACAATAAAAATTTATTTTTCTCCAGTTGTGTCTCACATGCATACAATTCCTTTAAAGTGTTCAGGTTACCTGGAGAAGCTTTCCAAAAATTAGCAGACACGATTTCATTTTTAGAGGAATTTTATCTCATAATGCTTTGTCAGGGCTTTTGTTAACCTGAGTTTCCTTGTTTATATATTAAGGTTTCTGGTTCTGTGGTTTTATGGAAATTCTGTGAGTGGGAATATGTGTGTCTCACCTAAGTGCCCTGTTCATTTTCTATCTCTACTTTCCTTCTCTTTTTCTTCTTAATTTTTTCCTATGCTTGTAGAAACAGTAGTAGTAGTAGTGGTGGTGGTAGTGGTAGTGGTAGTAGTAGTAGCAGCAGCAGCAGTAGTTAGTAGCAGTAGCAGTAGCAGTCGTAGTATATCTGTTTATCTACTACTGAAAGACAAAAAAAAAAGGGAACAGATTTGGGATGGTGGATTATAACAGAGTATCTATCAGGAGTGGGAAGGAGAAACGCATATCAAAATATATTGTATGAAATATAGCTACAATAAAATGAACCACCCTCACTTGAGTTCTTTCTCAGCAAATGATTTAGCTCTGAGCTTTCTGAGTTTCATGGAACCGGTGAGAGATGTAATTAAACACCAATAATTTCATAGTAGGTCATCAAGGGAGTGTGAGAAGTATCAATTCTCCAGTCTCCATTAGATATTGAAAATTAAGATGAATCACTCTTCTTTCAGATAAATTCAAGACTAATGGCGATGTAAAAATGATATATCAATGACCACAGACATAGAAATAAGTTTCCAAAAGAAAAAACAGGCATTGAATAAATCTAATGATAACTGCATTGAATCCCAATATGCCACCCCATAGTACTTACAGTATACTTTATGGGTTCTGTCCCCTGCAGCTCCCAGGAGCAGTCCCCTTCTCTACTTAGCAGCACATAGTCAAGCCCTGACCAGAGCGTATGATCAGCTGAGAGCTGGATTCCAGCTATGTAAAAAAAGATATATTAATGAACACAGACATTGAAATAAATTATCAAAAGATAAAACCGGCATTGAATGAATATAAGGATAACTGCAGTAAATCCAATTATGCCACCCCACAGTACTTACACAACCCCTCTATTGATTCTGTTTCCTGCAGCACCAGGAATGGTCCCCCTTCTCCACGGAGAAGCATGTAGTCAAGCCCTGGCCACACCAACAGAACAGCTGAGATCTGGATTCCAGCCAGGAGCCTGACTGTTAAAAATCCTGTAATCACAGACTTCTACTAGCTCTGTTTGCCTATGCTTGGCTAACTGTCTATAGTCATATGGAGAATTGAGTTAGGACCAATAGAGACAGATATCTCAAACCAAGTGTTGGAGATCAAAAACCAACTGTATCTAGTGAAATTTAAAGAAAAGCTCTTCTTTCATTTTCTCTCCCCTCTCCCTGCATGCTGCAGCAGAAACATGGAAATTCAAAGAAAAATGGATAATACATATTTATTCTAGGCTCTGGCTCTAATGAACTATAAACAAAAGAAGCCACTGACACCTGGAGGCTAAGCATGTGTCTGTCTGCATGAATCTAGATCCTGGCTATTATCTTCTAAGATTCTAATTTTTCTGGACAATTCTGATTCTGACTCTGGGTTGGCAAGTGAAGCTTGCTGAATAATCTTTTCAATTTGCCTGTGTCTCTTTCGTCCAGGGACCTTAGTACATGCAGGAGATTTTACCCCCAATTAGAAACTTATTTCTATTAGAGTGCCCTGTAATGTGGTGATTGCATTAATGAAAGCAATGTTGACTTTGTACCCTGGTCACAAAATATACTCAGTGTGTCTGGAGTGTCCCAAAGTGCCATGATGACTAAGAAATCATTTAGAGATATTTTGAAAAAACAAACCTGTTAAATTCTATGTAAATCTAATAAATCCTTGTATTGTTTTGTGTGTGTGTGTGTGCGTGTTGTGTGTGTGTGTGTGTGTTGTGTGTGTGCATGTTTGTGGTGTGTGTGTATGTGGTATGCATTTGTTGGAGGGGGGTGTGAGTGTGCGTATGTATCACTTGTACCCACAGGTAGTTTTTGATGTGCATAAAGTTTTTCATGGATTTATGGCAACCAGATGATAAAATATCCTATTGATTCTCTGGTGACTTCATTTAAAAAATACTGCGTGGTCTGGACTCAATGACAGAAGATTTCCTTCACCCTTGAGAGAATAAGAAGGCCTAGCAGAGTGCGGGATGTGTGTGGGGTCAGGTGGACATCCTGTTAGAGGTTGGGGGAGGAGAAACGGGAGTGGGGCATAAACAGAGGCAGACTGGGAAAGGTGAATGACTGAATTTTATTAAAAAAATTTAAAGATAATAATGAAAAATGAAAAAAGAAAAATATTTCAGGAACAGAGAAGAAAAAATAATTCCATGGGGGGGAACACTGGGGCCTGATCCTACTCCACAGGAATGAGAGGGATTACAGACAAAAGGAAAGCTGACTGCACTGCACTAACATAATCTATATTATTTATAAACAATTGTGTTGATGTCCAAAATAAATTTATTCTTCTCACTTCATCAACAAACTTCTTTTTGCAAATTCTTAGAAATAATTAACAGATATATCTCTCAAAATACAGAATTGTGGGGCCCTGTGTCCAATTCTCCATGATTCTACTTGTAAACTAACTGTTTTTTCATAGATGTGTGGAAATTAATATGACCGGTTATAAGTAGCTTCTAAGATCAACCATCGCTAGATATAATGAAGGTTCCCATCAGTGTTTATTGGATATTTTATTTATTTACGTTTCACAGTTTCCACAGCACAAACCCCCTTTCCCATACCTCTCTCCCTGATCCTATGAGGGTGCTCCCCCACCCACTTCTGCCTCCCCACCATAGCATTCCCCTGGACTGGGGCATCGAGCCTTCAGAGAACCAAGGGCCTCCTATCACACTGACACCAGAAAAGGCAATCCTCTGCTACACATGCAATTAGGAGTCCATAAAATGCCAGGAACAACTGAACTATGACTGAAACTTCACAAGTTCCTTGATATTCTATGCTGATATGATTTTTTATAGCTGGACCTGGTAGAAGAGTTGTGTATGGAACTTGTAACTGCTAGGAATTTATCTATGCAGTTCAACAACCAATATTTGATTCAAATATCTACCAATTCCAGCACATTTGAGACAGACCCTCAAACTAAATTTCACCAAATAATCTACTTTTGCTGACCAATCCTTTCTTCTAATGTGAAAATGAGGTCTGTTGCCTGTTCCTCAGCTGTATTAATGAGTTTAGAGGAAAAAAACAAGCTAGACTATATCCCTAGGGCTCTGCTTCTTCCATTTTCCTCAAAGCCCATTCAGATACCCTGATCTTGGAGCAGGTCCCTAATATAAAGCTCCTAATAGCAAATCAGACCAATATTGGAGTTTGTCCAATGAAACTCTTTCTTATAATGCCTCTGGAGAGAGGAAGAACAGCACTTCATAGTGACCAAGAGAAGTCCTACAAACTTGATAGAGTTCTCCAAACCCATGATGAAAGAGAAGGTTTTACAAAAGATGCTGTACACAATAAAATAAAAATATGTGGACCCTGTGCTCCACAGCTCTTTCTGTTCATATTTATCCAATCATCATCTTTATGAGAATCGCTAATCATAATTTCAACATTCTCAGCTGGTGTTATCAATCTACCATTCCAGTAACTTTGAAGTAAAGAACTTCTTCCCCTGAGCTCACTAGGTTATGAAATGCTTCTGTTGCATATACGTTGGTGAGTTTCGTATATTGTTATGTATCGCTTGACCCTAACTCCTAACCTTGAATTCTTATCCTCTCAAAATATTGCTCAATAAGGGGAATTTTCAGAGAACAAAGTGAATACAGGGCAGGGGTTCTCAACCTGTGGGATGGGACCCATTTTGGGTTTAATGACACTTTTACAGGGATCAACTAAGAACATAAAAGCACAGACCTTTGCATTACACTTCATAATAGTAACAAAATTACACTTTTGAAGAAGCAATGAAAATAATTTTATGATTGGGGATCACCTCAGCATGAGGAACTGTAGTAAATCCTTGCAGAATGAGGAAGGTTGAGAACCAATAATAGTACACACAGTAGTCACAATATGATATATAATAAATGTGCATTAACATCATTAGTAACTGCATTAACATACAAAACTTACCTCCCTGAAGAGACATATGAAAATATATGCTGACGAACACATCCTATGTATTGAGTGAAGATTACAAGTTTAAATCTTCAGCCCTGAAAAGAAACAATAAAAGTAGTATTATACACACTGAAAAGTTTATACGCAAGAATATATATGCAGTTATATGTATGCAATATCAATTAGTGAAAAATGAGGTCAGGAATATGAAAGAGAGTGGGAATGATGACGTGAAAAGGAGTGGAGGGAAAGGAAATAGAGAAAAGTTGCAATTAAATTATATTCTCTTTCATCCAATTATTTATTTATTCACTTGACACCCTAGCTGTAGCCTCTCTTCCCTCCTCTTCTCTAAGCCCCACCCTCACGGCCCACTTTGCAACATGGCTCATTCACCATCTCCTCTACGGGTACCAACCTGTCTAGCACATCAAGTTGCAGAAATATTAAGCACACAATCTCCACTGAGGCCAGAGAACCAACTGTGTGTGTGTGTGTGTGTGTGTGTGTGTGTGTAAATATTGTATATATATAAAAATGCACCCTCATTATTCTATTGTAAAATTCCTCCCCTATGCAGCTATAATTATTCTATGCTAATTTGATAACTCACTGTTCTTTGTGTATGATATGTGTATGCACATTTTGTGCACACATATGTACATGTGTGTGTGAGCATACAAGTGTGCTGTGTGTGCGTGTGTGTGTGTGTGTGTGTGTGTGTGTGTGTGTGAGCATGTTCATGTGGACATAGAGTTCTGCTATGAAGAGTGAACCCATGTTTGCATGCAGGTAAACAACAAAGAACAAACTCTGCTATCCCTTTTTCTGGTGCCATAATTTCTTAAAATATTTCATTCCAATACATATATAAATGTTGTATGTTTGTTAAAAGCTACTCTCACACCTTAATCTAAAATCTGTACCTATCTTTATTAATACTATTCTGTGCTGATATCTACAACTCCATCTTCTCTTTATGTGTCCATGAACATATACATGTACATGTGTATGTGTGTTCTTTATGTGTCAATGAATATATACATGCACACACGTGTATGTGTGTTCATGTGTGTGAATTCCTGAACGTGAGTAAGTGATTTCTTTTTTATTTTTGACAGTAAAATTGAATTACATTTCTTCCTTGTTTTTCCTCCCCAACCCTTCTATATAATAGTACAAGCTCTCCTTCAATTTTATGGCCTCATTTTTAAAATAATCATTGTTGGATGCATATATGCATACGTATATACAGATTTCTTCTTAAATATATAATCTGTTTGTTCCTTTAATGTTACCTCAATGTGTGTTTTTGAAGCAGAACTTTGGTATTAAGCAACTAATTGGTATTCTCTTCCCGGAAAAAGCCTACATCTCACTTTCTCAGATTTCCTCAGTGGATTATCATATTTTGTGTAGATTTGAATCCTTGTGGGCTTTGCTTCTTCCTCTTTGGCAAGTTCATTTCCATCCCCTTATTCAGCTGATTTTTAGTCAGTCATTTTACTCAGTCACAATCTGGTATTACCAAAAGACAGAATACCAAGGCAAACTTTCTAAACATTGGGCCTTACAAGTTTTCTGACACTTGATGCAAGGTTACATAATAGTTCTATGTGGAAGTCTTATGTACATGTACTTAACATATCCACAAGATTTCCAAAATAGGAGAACAGCCAACAATCTGACCCAAATATGATGGGTATGAGAATACTAATAAATAGCAGTAAAATTGTCCTAGGAGTGAAATATTGGCACAAATATCAAGAAGATAACAAACAGCTCTCTAATTGCATGTATGACCTGATCAACAAGAGAGAGATATCATGCTTAGTAGTAAGTAAGTTTACACCAGTAAACCTAGTTAACTACTCAGTGGTAGTGAAGTTATACTTACTGGAGGAGAATCTACAACTACAGATATATTAATCCAACATAATCATTAACTATAATTTATAGTCACTTATTCTCAAACCCCAGGATGAGTATAGTCTTCTCACCTTGGCAAGAAGCTGCTCTTTGAAATAGGTAGAAATCATTACAAAATCAAAACCAAACCAAACCAAAACAAATGACCAAAAAATACATACCAAGCAAAATACAGAATTGTGGAGTCATGTATCCAATTCTTCGTAATCCAGGTTTAGCACAGCCTGGTTTTGCATTGGTATATGTACAACATTGGGATTATGAGAGCCTCTGAGAGCAAGCATCTGTGAATAACACTGACTCTACCTTCTTCAGCACTCCATAAACTATCATATAGATTTTTTTGCTAGATTGAGTTGGTAGAAGTATTATATATGTAGTCTATATGCTAAGAACTTATCTGTGCAATTCTGTTGTCATGTTCATCAAATACTACTTTGTTGCATACATCTACCCCTATTGCTAATTTTAGACAGTGATTCTCACTAAAATTCATCCAATAATAGAGCTTGATGACCATCATTATTCATACATCTGTCATTGGACACCATGATCTAGAAACGCACAGCTACAACCCTATCAATGGATTTTTATTTCTTTAATCTATAAATGTGCTCAAAATTAAAGGTGAGTGTGCTGTAGACTGATTTAGTGCTTCCCTCAGGCATATATGACATTAAAAAAAAATAAATCTTTTGATATAATTCCAGGACCATAAGGCTTCCCACTCCATGTAAACCTCCAGTCTTCTCTACCACATCTCTGAAGCTTTCTCTGATATCCTCCTTGAGTTTCAAATTACTTTTCTTATATACTAGGAAATGGCAAGGTGTCTGTGCTGTTCCTTCTTTTTGAGTTACTAAGATGTAGTGGGACAGGAACAGCACAGAGGACTCTACATTACATTCCACATATCAACCAAATTTCTGTGAAAATATTCACGCATAATGTATTTTCCCATAGGTTGATATTAGAATTTCTTACAATACTAAAGTGGTAAAAAGTCTTCTATCTAATTCAGCATCATATTTGTTGCTCTCCTTACCACCTTGCTAGGTAAAGGCAAAGACCGAAGATAAGTGTGCTGCAAAACTCTTAGGTAAATTCATGCATTCCTCAAGTAACTTCATTACCTAATTGTTAGGCCTTATTAGGGCATTACAGACTTTTCAGCTCAAATCAACTTGGAAATTGTTCATGATATTTCTGGGCAGTAAGGTAGAATTCTATCATAGTAATAGAAAGAAGTTATGCCAAATAGTGTAACTCAGAGCTACAGTATCTGGTGTGA
>CM052703.1:127360067-127452377 GCA_028551405.1 Uromys caudimaculatus | reverse complement strand
CTCTTAGGTAAATTCATGCATTCCTCAAGTAACTTCATTACCTAATTGTTAGGCCTTATTAGGGCATTACAGACTTTTCAGCTCAAATCAACTTGGAAATTGTTCATGATATTTCTGGGCAGTAAGGTAGAATTCTATCATAGTAATAGAAAGAAGTTATGCCAAATAGTGTAACTCAGAGCTACAGTATCTGGTGTGAAAATGTGTGATTGAAATATGCCAGAGCTACATCCATAAACTCCCAAAATAAGGATATAAAAAGATTAATAATACATGACACTTGCAGATGTGGGAAACTCAAAAGATCCTACTGCTAGCTTAAGAACTCTGGAAAAAGTATTCTTCTCCATGGTTGAGCCATTAGATGGGACAAGTTAGACAAAAAGTTAAGTTCTAAATGCATAAACAGAAACTATATTTGAGAAATTTTAAACTTCTGATGGTTTCAGCAGTAGTTCATTAATTATATCCATTTATAAGCATGAAGGCACAAAAATTAATAAAGCTATGCCATGTTGATGATTTCTCTAACTCTAGGAATTTCAGCATTGAATTGTGTTTAATGATCATTGCCTCAAACACCTAAACTAATTGTACGGGAATTCAATGATATCCTATTGTGGGGGGTACCAGATATTGTTCTACAGAGCTGGTCTAATCTGGGTCCACTTATACATTTAATATTCATACATATAGAGAACACTAACTGTCAATTACTCTTTTACTACAATATACCTGCTATACTGGAGGCCAATAACAAATTTCCATCCCCACATGCTTCTACTATGGTTATTACCTTACACAAGAAATATCCTTCAGGGTTGAAACTCACCATTAGACTCACGTACTTTTCAGTACTCACAGTAGGATCTGTGTTGCTGTAGCTTCTTACTGATACTTTTATTACTGAAGTGGTATTCTGAGGGAGAAACCAGTGACATATCAATCAAGCATATCTGCCAATGAACACCATAGAGAACACTGTTATCCTGTGACTTCCCTAAATCACAGACACTGTCCAGGCATCCCCACTTTACTGCTATAGCTTACCACTATAATACCCGTTCCTCTTACTACTCTTTTACAAAGAAAATCAACCATGTAAATTTTTCCTCTCTAATCTGCACTGATTTATGCAAATATTCTTTAGATACTTGTCTCTTTTCCTATATCAAATATAAAATCATTACTATTCCCAGAATCAACATTCATATCTTCATCTACATCTTTCTTGTACCCGTCTAAAATTTAAATCAGACATTCTTTCGCAAGAAAGCATGACAGCTTTCATATAGCTACATTATTAGAGCCCTCCTACCTTTGGAATCTCAGGCCTGAATACTCTAACCTATCCATAAAACCACTTCTACTTTTGTCAGTGTTGAATAAAACAAGTCATGGAAATTTTTTTAAGCTCTAGAAAAAGAGAGAATCCAAACAACTAAGTAATAAGCAGGGCCCAAGGAAGAAAGCATGGCTCTCACACACAAGGGGAAATAAAACAGACATTGTAGGAGGGCAAAGGGAGGAATCTAGGTGGGAGAAGGTGTGAGGAGGGCAATATGGATCAGGAGTAGGAAGAGGAAGATTGTAGAAGACCGGGAGAGAGAACAGATACTGATGGGGCTCCTCACTGGGACCATCCAGAGACCTGGGACAGTGGAAGCTCCCCGGTATAAGTACTGGAATTTAACAAGTTTAAACTTAAATAATTACAGTATTGAAATTTAATAAATCTTAATGGATGAAAATACTTATAACCCTAAAAGAATTAGTAATTTTCTAATAATTAGAAGGAAAATGATACAAATGGTTATTTGTAGTTACCAAGTCACACAACATTTACTGGACAATGTCCTCTGGGAATTTAGTGTAGAAAATGTACAGTGAGTGTTTCTAAGGCAAAAATCATAATCTGTATATAGTTGGGAAGAACATCATTCATTTCAACAGAAAAAATAAGACATGCACAAAATTACAGATTTAAACATATGGCTAGGAAATATGCAAATAAATGAAAACATTAAAGTTTCAATTCTATTTTCCACATAAATTAATAATTGAATACAAAAAAGAAAAAAGCTCACAAAATTAATAATTAAAAGAAATAAAAAATGTGCATGGTTTACTATGCCACCAGCTAGGTGTGGTGACTCTGTCTTCAGAAAAAGCTTCTCAGAACTTGGGAGGGAAGACAGTCCTTAGTGCCTGAGTTTGAGGTCATCATGAGCAGCATGAAGAGACCTTGAATAAGTATCATACCATGGACAGAAAAATGTTTAGGAATAAATAGTGTATAGCTGTTTTACTATGCTCAAATAAAGAATAGATAATTTTCATATGTTTAGCAAGTTCTATGTAAGTTTTAAAAAGTCCTAAATTCCTATGCAGTTATTTTTAATATATTATGAATTCAAGAATCAAAAGCATTTTAGAAATTTTATACAGTGAGCTTCCAGCTCCCATGTAGGTTATTCATTTGTCCTAATACTTAAATTTATTATAAAATTTTCACAGAAATGCTAGAAATTATGTACCAATAAAATTGTCCAAAATATAAGAAGAGGTGATTCTAATCATATTTTCTGTTTTCAAAATTTATTAAAATATGACACTGCACACACAAATTGAAAATTATTTTATGTATATTGAATGAGGGCTTAAAATATGATTTACTAATTTTCATTTAACACAGCTTACAGATTGCTAAAAAAATTAGATAAAAAGTTTCGCAAAACTCATGATATCCGCATTCATAATCCCACTTGGGAAGGAGAAGAAAGCAATCACAGGAGGGAGGGAGGAATCTGGGTAGGAGAGGTGAGAGAGAGGGAAAAGGGGGAGCATGACAGTTACTGTGTTTGGAGGAGATCGGGGAGAAACCCTGAGGGCCAGCAGAATGAACGGAAATATGTAACTCTGGGGGTGGGAAGTTAAAAGACTCTCTAGAATGTACCAGAGACATGGGAGTTGAGAGACTCAAAGTGAGGGACCTTAGATGAACAGCCCTACAGTGGGTAGAGGAAACATGTAGAGTCTACCTCTAGGAAAAAGGCAGGGCATCAAGTAGAGGGATGGGGTTGACATCCCACAGTCAAAAACTCTGATCCAGAATTTTTCCTGTCTTAAAGGGCTTCAGGGACAAAAATGAAGAAGAGACTGAGGGAATGGAGGTCAGTGACCACCCAATTTGTTATCCATTTCAAAGGGAGTCTCCAAGGCCTGATACTATTACTGATGCTATGGTGTGCTTACAGACAGGAGCCCAGCCTGACTGTCCTAGAGGTCCAAGAAGCAGCTGACTGAGACAGATGTAGATATTTACACCCAAGTAATGGACTGAAATCAGGAAACCCTGTGATTGAATTAGGGAAAGGCTGGAAGAAACTGAGGACAAGGGAGACTCCATAGAAAGCCCAGCAGTCTCAACTAACCCGGACTCCTGAGATCCCTGAAACACTGAGCCACCAACATGTCAGCCTACACTACCTGGTACGAGGCCCTCAGCACATATATTGGAGAGGCCTGCCTAATGTGGCCTCAGTTAGAGAAGATGTGCCAAACCCCCAAGAGACTTGAGGCCCCAGTGAGTGAGTAGGCCTGGCAGGGGTACATCCTCTTTGAGACACGGAGGAAGAAAGGAGTAAGGAACTCCGGGGGGTCGGTCCAGGAAGGGGATAATGACTGCACTGTAAAAAAAAATGAATAAAAGTAATAAAAATGTTTGAAAGTTTCTAAAATCTATTGAAAATGGATAACACAGCAAAACTGGTTTTTAAATTACACAATATGTATTGCTGATATTTGTATTGTTTGTGTGTGTGTGTGTGTGTGTGTGTGTGTGTGTGTGTGTGTGTGTGTGTATGTGTGTGTAAGCATTCAAGTGTGCCTAAGTGAGTGCCTGTGTTTCTCCTTATATGTGTGCTTATACCAAAGAATAAAGGAGGCCATATATTTTAAAGTGAACAAGGAGGATGATGTTGGAATGATTGGAAAAGAAGGAAGGAAAGGGGGCATGTTGTATTAAAAATTAATATGCAGAGCAATGCAGGAAGACAATAATACTGAATTATAGCCACCGTATCCTTGTATTCTCATAGGTTTAAAAAATGGGACGGATTACAGCCTGCAAACACAAAGAAACAGGTTGATAAATATCAAGGGATAAACACAGCAAAATGAAATTTAAGTACTAGGGTAGACCTAATGATGTTCTGAAAGATTGTGTTAGGGGGAAAGGCTGATACTACAGTCTGGTTCCCTACTTGGTTCTTGATTTGGTCAGTAAAGGAGTCTGGGAGCAAATTGCTGGGTGGAAGGGAAAGGCGGGACTTCTAGATACCAGGAAGAAAAAGGAGATGCAGGGAAAGACAGCAGGCTTTTCCTGCCATAAATTGGGAGGGTAAGAAAGCAACAGCATGTAAGGCCTCGGGGTAGCCTGCAGCCTCCAACTCAGGCGGGGACAGAGCTGGTTGGTGGGAGCTAGCTTATACAGGCTAGCTGATAGTTTAGGGCAGGGTATTCTTTGCCCAGAAATTTTGCTAGTAGGCAAATTCTAAAGTAATAAAGATGTCAGAGTGTTTTTCAGCAGAGTAGCAAATGTGGGTAGAATGAGAAGCCTGGTCAGTGAAGGTGGCTTGATGAAGCTAAGCCAGAAGGAACAAGAAGAAGCAGGGAGCAGCCAGAGCAAGGGCAAGCCAGGAGTGGAACTGGTGGCAGCCAATCTCAGAGCTAAGCCAGGAGGGGCCAGAGCATGGAACGCACTCAGGAAAAGGAGGTAGTATGTTTATTAAAATTACACACAACAAATGTGTTTACTTAGATGTGAGGGACAACAGTCATGTCTAGGAACCCACTGCCTCAGTCCTGTGGAATATTCAAATACTTCCCCATGTGAGACTGAGCGTGACAGCAAAGACTTCCACTTCATGCAATTCCTACCAAGCACAGCTTCCTCTCAAATGATTAAGGTACAAAATGTGATGAGCACCTAGGGTGATCTCTTATCAAGATTAGTTGCATGCATAGAATAGCAAGGTATTTGGCTCAAGTAAACAATGTATACTCCCATTCCCACTAAGGCATTGACAAAGTTGTGACTTCTGGCTTAGCACATATTATCATTGAGATTTTTGCAATGTCTTCATTAATGGTAATTGCCAAGGACAGAGAGACTCAGAATTAATCAGCAAAAGCAAGCATTGATTAAGGAGACACCCAAATCTTACCCACAGACAACCTGAAATGCATAATTACTAAACTGCAAGTCATTTTCAAAGTATATCCAGGTTCTATAAAAATGATTAAAATTATCCAATAGTTTCCAAGTATGAGAAAAAAAAAAACTGCTTCGAGGATGAAGACCTATTGCTTATAATGATAGGTTGTAATGTAGCAGTCGAAATCAAGTAGATTTCAACGTTGACTAATTGATATTAAAAATCGTATGGACAGCATAAACCTCCATAACTCAAGCAAGGACTGTGAGTTTGATTCTCCAGTTTCACAATCATTTATGAGAAGAAAACAGGAAAAATTCTACGCTGAAGCCCTCTGTGTAAAACTGAAGTGCCCTACACACATGATGTTTTGACTTCAGAAGTCAGGAATGGGGTCAGGCTGGGTCTCATTCTTTTTCAAAGATATATAAGATAGAAGTTAATTTTCTAACTGAATATACATATGATAGAGATGCACCATAGATATGAGTATTCACGTAGTGTCCTCGACTTTGAGAGGGGACATATTGGCTTCAGTGTGTACTCACAGTGCATGAGAGGCTCTTAAGTGATGACCACACATTTCTCTAGAGGGCATGCTGTCTGGTGATTTTTCCTGTTTTCATCCTATGATCTCCCTACAGAAGAGGGCCTTGTTGGTCATCAGGGGGAAGAGAGGCCCTTGGGTCTGAGGGTGTTAGAGGCCCAAGTAAAGGGTAATGTCAATGTGGGAATACAGGAGTGGGTGTGCGGGTAGGTGGGAGGTGGAATAACCTCATAGAGGCGTGGGAGGGGGAGGGGATGGGGGTTTCCAAAAAGGAGACCTGAAAAGGGGTAAACACTGGAAATGTAAATAAAGTATCAAAAAATAAATAATAAATTTTAAAAAAATAAAAGAAAAATGAGGCTATGGGTATGAAGGAGAGTGAGAATGGGTATGTGGAAATGTGTGTAGGACAAGGAAAGGAAGAAATATTGTAAGTAAGTTATTTTTTTCTTTTCAATAATTTATTTAGCACTTTACACCCTGATTTACTCCCCCCTTCCTACCACTCCTCAAAGTTCCACCCTCACCAATTCCCCTCACAACACTACGCACTCAACTTCTCCACAGAAAAGGGGAAGCCCCTATGGGTACCAACCACGCCTATTTCATGCTCATCAGTTTGTACTGGGATTAAGAAATAACTAAAATTGAGTTATATAACAAGACTCTGAAGCAAGATGGACCTAGTGTGTGCCTTTTAGAGCCTCCCTTGGGTGGTGGGGAATATCTGCTTTGAACTCTTTCTAGAATGCATGATAAATATCTAGTGACATTTATGTACCTCTTCTTGATAATGTAAAATGTCTTAGAGAAATTCAAGGTTCCTTACCTAAAACTTGTTTGTTGAAAACCTACTACATGCCTGGCCCTACTCTGGGTACTGCAGATACAAATTAGCACACACACAAAATGAAATAGCAGCCTGCAGAAATCTTACTGGCTAATATAGCTGATTAAAACTATAACAGCTGAGCATCAGGGCAATTTGTTTTAGAGAGAAAATGAGGGAAAAACAAAAGCCATAACAGTTATAGACACAGTGTAACCTGAGTTGATGAGTAGATGAGATGGTTTTAAGTGTAAATGGCAGAAATGAAGGCAATCTGAAGAGACATGAGCCACTTAATATATCAGAGTAGTGAAATAATGGACACCAGAGGAATGAAAATTCCATGAGAAAGCCCATTCTGGGAGAAGGAAAAGGGGCCAGTCAGATGGAGAAACTGTCTCCCAGAAAAGGAAAGAGAATGGACCCAGTTGTAATATTTTCTCATACTACCTTAGACAAAATAAATCCCTAGCAATGATGTGACAATGGTGGGTAGGACCCGACATCAACCCAGCCTGCTGAGATGTACATAACCCTGCTCTTCTAGGTAAACTTAATGTGACTTGGACCTGGAAGATTGGTTTGAAGGGCAACTGCACCACTTTGTTTGTCTCCCCAATATTCCCACACTGAATGAAATTCCTTTTCTCCTTTCTATTGAAAAATATTAAATATAAATATGTAAATTATGTGATAAAATGTAAATTTTGTGTTTGTATCCAAAATCAAATGCCTATTATCAGTAATCTATGTTAACTTTGAGAACTCTCTTGGTGCTTTGTGTATATGCATGTACATGTTGTGCACAAATGTGTGTGTTATGTGCACAAGTGTGTGTGTGTGTGTGTGTGTGTGTGTGTGTGTGTGTGTGTGTGTGTGTGTGTGTTGGTGCACATGCAGCTCTGGTATGAAGAATGAACTTACTTAGTAATTCAGGTGAAATACAGAGGACCAAGTTTCCTCTTCTTACTTTGGTGCCTTAATCTCTAAGTAGTATTTTTCTTAAAAATAAATATATATAAATCTCAAATCCAAGTGGATTAATAACCTCTCCATAAAATCAGGTACACTGAATCTAATAGAAGATAAGTAGAAGAGAGCCTTGAACTCACTGGCACAGGGGTAAATTTCCTAAACAGAATTCCAATGGCTTAGGCTCTAAGATCAAGAAAAGATAAATGGGACCTCATGAAACTGGAAAGCTTCTGTAAGGCAAAGGACATAGCCAATAGGACAAATCAACCACCTACAGATTGGGAAAAAGGCTTCAATGCAACATCCAATAGAGGGCTAATATCCAAAATATATAAAGAACTCAAGAAGCTAACCACCAAAAAACCAAAGAACCCAATCAAAAAATCAGTATAGAACTAAACAGAATTCACAAAAGACGAATCTCTAATAGCTGAGAAGCAGTTAAAGAAATGTTCAAAGTCCTTAGTAATTAGGGAAATGCTAATCAAAATGACACTAAGATTCCACCTTACAACAATCAGAATGGCTAAGATCAAAAACGTGTGTGACAGCAAATGTTGGTGAGGATGTGAGAAAGAAGAACACTCCTCCATTGCTGGTGGCATTACAAACTGGTAAAAACACTCTGGAAATCAATCTGGAGGTTCCTCAGACAATTGGAAATAGATATAACTGAAGATTCAGCTATACTAATCTTAAGCATATACCCAAAATATACCACACCATGTCATGTTCCTAGTATCCTTATTTGTGATAGCCAGAAGCTAGAATCAACCCAGATGTCCCACAACAGAAGAATGGATACAGAACATTTGGTTCATTTATAGAGCGGAATACTACTCAGCTAATAAAAACTAGAACATCACAGTTTTGCAGGAAAAAGGATGGAACTAGAAAATATCCTGAGAGAGGTAACTCAAACATAAAAGGATATACTTAATATGTACTCACTATTAAGTGGATATTAGTCAAAAATGTACAGAATTCCCAGGATATGATCCACAGAAATCAAGAAGGCTAACAAGCCACTGGGCCCAAGTGAGGATGCCTCAAGCTCACTTGGGAGGGAAAAGAAAGCAATCACAAGATGAGGGGAGGTAGGGACCTGGAGGGGAAAGGTCACAGGGTGGAGAATAGAGGAACCTGTTGTGGTATTGGGCAAGGAACAGGACTGAATCACTGAGGATCATCAGAATGAATTGAAACAGGTAACCTCAGGAGGTAGAGGATGGGGGGACCCTCTAGAATATACCAGACACTGAGGAGGTGAGAGACTCTCAGGACTCAAAGGTATGGAACTTAAATGAACTTCCCTACAGTGGGGAGGGGGAACTTGTAGAGTCCACCTCCAGTAGAAGACAGGGCATCAAGGGTAGGGATGGGGATGCCATCCCACAGTTAAAACCTCTGACCCAGAATTGTTCCTGTCTGAAAGAACTTAGGAACAAAAATGGAGAAGAGCCTGAGGAAAAGGAGGTCCTGTGACAGGCCAAAATGGAGATCCAGCTCAGAGAGTGGACAAGTCGTGACACTACTACTGATGCTATTGTATGTTTACAAAGAGCAGCCTCTCATGATTGCCTTCTGAAAGGACCAACAAGCAACTCAACAAGTCCTATACAGATATTGATACCCAATAAATAGTCAGAAGCTTTTGTATGCTTGAATTAAGAAAATCCTGGGAGAACCTGAGAAGGAGGAAGACCCTATAGGAAGACATCAATTATTAGCAGGGCAAAATAACCATTAGGGTGCAGTGTGACAAATATATCTTGGAAAAAACAAACAGCTCTCTACCTGTACTTGTGACATGAGCGATAGAAGGAGATTCTGTTTAATATTGGAAATATAGTCAACTACTCAGGGAAATGAATTCACAGTTACTAGATCTGGTGGAATATTGTGTATCCAAATTGTATCTGTAACTGCTATAAATTTATATGTGCAATTCAACAATCAATTTTGGATTTAAATGTCTACCAATTCTAGTGCATTTAAAACAGTCACTCTCACTAAAATTCATCAAATAAACTAGTCTTGCTGACCAGCAATGCTAATAGAACTGTCTTTAAACTTCATATCCTGGAACTGCACGTCCACAGTACTACCCTTGAATTGTTATTTGTGCAGAGGAGAAGAAATGCAGGTGGTCATAAGTAAAGATGAGAGGTTTGCTGCAAGGGACAGGTAGCTGTCAATACGAAGTAAGTATTAAGCTTCCAGAGTCAGTGACTCACTCAGGCCTATTTAACCTGCAAGCATAGTTGAATATCATGAATAGTGTCAGGGATAGGCTCTCAAACATGAGATGTGTCTCACAGCACATCTGATGGGGCACTAGCAAAGTTACAGTTTTAAAGTAGCGATTAGGATTATTCTATGACTACAGCTCAGCACAACATAAGAAAATGCATTAAAGTGTTGCATCATTAAAAAGTTTGAGGATCAGTGACAGGGCATAGAGTAGACATGAGAAAAAAATAAAGTAGTATGATTATTGGTATGTGTGTATGTGTGTGGTATGTGTGTATGTGGTGTGCATGTGTGTGGTGTGTGAGTGTTTGTGTGTTTGGGTGTATTACCTGCACACACAGGGAGTTTTCGATATGTGGTCGGCATAGAGGTTTTCATGGATATACGGCAGCCAGAGGATAAAATCTCCTATTGCTTCTCTGGTGACATGATTTAAAAAAAATACTGCCTGGTCTGGACTCAATGAGAGAAGTTTCTCTTAAACCTTGAGAGCATGGGGAAGCCTGGCAGAGTGTGGGGTGTATGTGTGGTTGTGGTGACATCCTTTAGAGATTGGGGATTGGAGAAATGGGAATTGGGAAAAATCAGAGAGCAGACTGGGAAAGGTAAATGACTGAATTTTAAAAAAGTTTTAAAGATAATAATGAAAAGAAAAGAAAAATATTTCAGGGACAGAGAAGAAAAAAATAATTCCATAGGTGGAACATCGGGGCCTGATCCTACTCCACAGGAATCAGAGGGATTATAGACGAACAGAAGCTGACTGCACTGCACTAACATAATCTATATTATTTATAAACAATTGTGCTGATGTCCAAGAAAAATTTACTGTTCTCACTCCATCAAAATACTTCTCTTTGCAAATAGGTAGATGTAATTATCAGATATATCTCTCAAAATACAGAATTATGGGGCTCTGTGATCTATTCTTCATGATTTCAACTACAGACTAATTGTTTTTTCATAGATGTGTGGAAATTTATATAATTGTTAACAAAGGTTCCCATCTATGTTTATTGGATATTTTATTTATTTACATTTCCCAGTTTTCCCTCCAGAAAACCCCTTTCCCATATCTCTCTCCATGTTCCTATGAGGGTGCTCCCCCACCAAATTCTGCCTCAATGCTGTAAGAATCCTCTGCACTGGGGCATCGAACCTTGAGAGAACCAAGTACCTCCTCTCCCATTGACACCAGAAAAGGTCTTCCTCTGCTACACATGCCGCTAGGAGTCCATTAATTGCCAGTAGCAACTGAACTCTCACTGAAACTTCACAGGTTACTCCCTAATTCCATGCTGATATGATTTTTTGTAGTTTCACCTGGTGGAAGAGTTGTGTATGGAACTTGTAACTGCTAGGAATTTATCTATGCAATTCAACAACCATTATTTGATTCAAATATCTACCAACTCCAGTGCATTTGAGACAGACCCTCCAACTAAAATTCATGAAATAACCTAGATTTGCTGACCAGCAATACTAAGAGAACTGTCACTGCCCTACATATTCTGGAACTGCACATCCACAAGACTGTCCCTGAATTTTTATTTCTGAAGTGGAGAAAGAAATGCAGGTGGTCATAATTAAAGATGAAATTTAGGTGCCTGTAATTACAAGTAAGTATGTAGTTTCCTGAGTCAATGTCTTACTCAGGCATATTTAACCTGCAAGCATAGCAGGGTATTAGTAGTGTCAGGGGTTGGCTCTCTAACCTGGGATGTGTCTCACGTTGGTCCATTAGCAAAATTACAGTTTTAAAGCAGGAATGAAAAATATTATATGGCTCGTGGTCAACATAACATAAGAAAATGCATTAAAGTGTTGCATCATTACAAAGTTTGAGGAGCAGTGACAGAGCATAGATAAGGCATGAGAAAAATATATAATAGTATCATTGAAAATGGTTTACTATTTCAAAAGAGTCTCAATATAATTTAACTGCATTAATGTACATGACTTACCTCACTGAAGTGTCTAGTGGAAACACAGAGTGAGGAGCAGACACTGTATATTCATTGAAGATTACAAGTCTAATGATCAGCCCTGAAAAGTAGCATACAAGTAATATTATGCATACTGAAATGCTTATATATAAAATATATATGTATACATATACATGGTATATAAGTGAGCAGAAACAGCGGACATGAATATCAAAGAGAGTCTGAGTGTGTATAAGGAAGTGTGTTTAGAGAAAGGACATCATGCATGTTATAATGAAATGATAATCTCAAGAATCAAAAATATAAAAGGAAAAGAATATTTTGGAATAAATTTCTATAAAAGGAAAAGAATATTCTGATACATGGTATATATTCTCGTATATATATATATATATATGTGTATATATATATATATATATAGTAAGAAAGTAGAAACTATAATTATAATATTATGATATAAGAGTTTATATTAGATGATATAAAATATTATAAGAGAAAACAATCTATTTTTTTATAATTAATTGCTTTATTTATTTATATATTTACATTCCAAATGGCAAATGTTGCCCCATTTCCTGGTCTCTTCTCCACAAGTTCTTAAGTCCATGCCCCCCTTCTGCTACTAAAATGGTGCTCTCCCACCCACCCACCCACTTCCACCTCAACCTACTAGCATCCTCCTTCACTGGGGCACCAAGTATCTACAGGATTAAGCACATCTCCCACGAAGGTCAAAGGAGGCATATGTCTCTGCTCCATATGTCACAGAGGCCATTGGTGGGTGGCTTACACTCTGGGAGCTCTGAGATTTCCTGGTTAGTTAATGTTGTTGCTCTTCCTATGGGGTTGCAATCCACTTCATTTCTTCAGCCATTCCCCTAACTCTTCCACAGGGGTCCCTGACCTCAGTCCCATGGTTGGCTGTAAGTATATGCATCTATCTCAGTCAGCTGCTGTAGAGCCTCTCATAGGACAGTCATGCTGGGCTCCTATCTGCAAGCACAATATGTCATCAGTAATAGTGATGGGGTATGGTGCATGAGCATGGGTTGGGTCTCAAACTGGGCCTTTCCTTCAGTCTCTGATCCATTTTAGTCCCTCCATTTCCTTTAGACAGGAACAATTCTGGGTCAAAAATTTTGAATATGGGTGGGTGACACCATGCCTCAAATTGGGGCTATTTCTTTCTATTGGAGATGGTCACTTTATGTTCCATCTTCCCGCTATTGGGCATTTTGGTTAAGGTCAATCCCATTGAGTCCTGGGAGCCTCTCACATCCCTAGTGTCTAGAAATTTCGAGATGTTCTCCACATACACAAACAGAGAGAGGGTGAAGGGAGGAAGGAAGGAAGGAAGAGAGAGAGAGAGAGAGAGAGAGAGAGAGAGAGAGAGAGAGAGAGTCAGAGAGAGAGAGAGAGAGAGAGAGAGAGAGAGAGAGAGAGAGAGAGAGAGAAAGACCAGACATACTATAGCAAAAACTTTTGCTGGGACAATGGATGCTGGAAAGCAGGAGCTGAATATTAGTTTCTGATTAAGAAGAAAATCAGCATCATTGAGGTTAAGTATTGTTGTAATTATACCCAGAGATTACCACACAGATGTTTTCCACTGGTGATCAAGTTTATACTTCATGATGGCAGCCAAAGTTGGTGTATAAATGTTACTTAGGTGGTGAAGTATTTCAAGACGTGAAGAGATCTTGTTGAGCAGCAGATGCTTGACACACTGTGACTGTTCCTGTCACTGGGACAAGAGTTCCACATGTGTTCTCCCTTGTTTCTTGTAAACATGACACAGGCTAGAGTCATTGGAGAGAAGGAAACATTAATTGAAAACTGTTTCTCTAAGATATGACTGTAGCTGAAAATTGTAGGGCATTTACTTAATTAATGATTGGTGGGAGACAGCCCCACCCATTACTGGTGATGCTGTTTATGGACTAGTGACTCTAGGTTTCCTAAGAAAGCAGCCTGAGCAATGCTATCAGAACAAGCTTGTAAGCAATGCCTCTCCATAGTCTCTACATTAGCAATTGTATCCAGGTTTTTGCCCTATTTGAGTTTCTTCCCTGATATATTTCCATGATGTACTGTTATATGGAAGTGTAAATCAAATAAACCCTATCCTCTTCAGTATTTTCTTTTTATTGTTATGGAGTTTCATCACAGCAAAAGTAACCCTAAATAAGACAATGTACAGGGGAACACATTCAAATATACATTACTAAAGCATAGATGTAGACTGAGTAGAATCAAGAGATTACAATTCCTCTCCCTTTAAATTTGCAGAATTTGGAGTAACAATTGTAGCCATGTCATATATCTGATGTGTTGTGAAATCCAGATGAATTAACCACAGATATAGGTATAGAGTAATCACAATCCATGACATCTGTATGAACATTTCTAGATTCCCATAAATAATTTGTACCACAGTTCCCATGTTTTCTCTAAAACCTAGTGTCTCCTCCTTCTGTTCCATTGTTGAAACTGCTGAATAATCTTGTGTTTTTATTTACCTCATACATACATGTGTGATGAACTAATTAAAAATCAATGATTATGAATGATAAATAAATTATAGAAAGAGGAAATGAAATTGGAATTGGGATTAGTGGCATGATGGTGGATATGATAAATCTCTATTAGATAAGAGAATGAAAATTTTAAAGATTAAATCATATAAAATTACAAAATAGAAATAAGTTCTATGTGATATTTTCATTGATTGCACTTATAATCTAAGATGGGATATCAAGAGTGAATGGTCCACAGCATGAATCTGTAGGAGCTGATGGGCTTTTAATTAATTAATCACATATTTGGAAGCCTAAGAATAAATATATTCAGACACCTCTATGGCTTCTTTTCAGTTTCTGTCAATAAAAATTACATAATTATTAGTGTAAGCAAATATTTCTCTTGACTACCCATTTAAAAGAAAGAGTTATTAGAGCTTAGCATTATACTGTTCTAAGATAACAAAATACTAATGTAAGTTTAGCTTAAATTTAAATTAAGATTAATTTAAAATGGATTCAGGTAAATCTGATCATTGAACTATTGAAATTTCAGAGACTATAATCGTTATTTGAATAACGTAGTGAATTCTTAGCAGCTTACCATGTATCAGCCTTTACTTGGGTATCAGGTTAACTTTGTTACAAAGGAGATGATAACAGGCTAGAATATATGCTTAGGGCGCATTTTCCTTCATCTTCCTCAAAATAGGGTATTCAGACATCCTTATCAAGGGACACAACCCTAGTGTAAAGCTCCTAATAACAAATCAGATCAATACTGGAGTTCATCCAGTGAGCCTTCAACTAATAATACCTATGGACAGAGGAGCAGCAACACTTACTAAGTTATCATGAGAACTGGAAACCTGCTTGTGTTCTCCAAACTGATTAAGGATGAAAAGGCTTTTCAAAAGATGTTGGGTATCATAAAAAGGGTATGTAAGCCTCCTTCTTCCCTCCCTTCTCTGTTCCTATTTATTTAATTATCAGCTCTATGTGTATCTATATATAATTATAATGTCAGCTTTCCCCGGTGGTGTTATTAGTCCATCATTCCATTAAATTTGCAGCATGAGAATTTCATCTGCTGAGATCTCTAAGTTATGAAATACTTCTATGGTTATATAAGCTTTGCTGAATTGTCTCCAATGTGTGTCCCTTGACCATAACTCATAATGCTGAATTCATATTCTCTCAAACTATTGTACAAGAATGGGACTTTCCAGGGAACAAAATTTACATGTGGCAGTGGTTTTCAACCTGGAGGTTTAGACCCATTTTGGGTTGAATGAACGTTTTACAGGGATCACCTGAGAATATTAGAAAACACAGATATTTAAATTACAATTCACCACATTACAATTTAAGGAAGCAATAAATTAACTTTAAGGTTGAGGGCCAAGACAATATGAGGAACTTTATTAAAGCCTTGCAGTATTAGGAAGGTTAAGAACCACTATCAGTACCTACAGTAGTCAGAAAATGATGTCTCATATTGCGATTTAAATGGTTTACAATTTCAAAGGCTCATTCAAATTAATTAAACTGCATAAATATACATGACTTAACTTATTGTAGTGACTGGTGGAAACAGATGCAGACAAGCAGACACTATATACTAAGTGAAAATGACAAGTCCAAGCATCCATGAAAATAATCATATAAGCAATATTATAGAGAATGAACAGTTTTTGTGTACATATATATATATATATATATATATGCATATAGATATATCTATATGTGTGTGTTTGTGTGTGTGTGTGTGTGTGTGTGTTGGTATATACATCCAATATCATTTAGTGAAAATATCATCCTGAGCGAGGTAACTCAGTCACAAAAGAATGAACATGGTATGTACTCACTGATAAGTGGATATTAGACCAAAAGTTCAGAATACCCAAGTTTCACATTACAGTAGTCGCTGGACTGAGAATGAGGTCCCCAATGGAGGAGTTGGAGAAGGGACTGAAGGACCTGAGGGAGTTTGCAGCCCCATGGAGGGAGCAACAATGGCAAATGTCCTGACCCCCCCCCCCGGTCGTCCATGAGGCTGGACCACCAACCAAAGAATACACATCTAGGGACCCATGGCTAGGACCACATATGTGGCAGAGGAGGGCCTTGTTGGCCATTAGGGGGAAGAGAGGCCCTTGGGTCTGAGGGTGTTAGAGGCCCTTGTAAAGGGTAATGTCAATGTGGGAATATGGGAGTGGGTAGGCGGGTGGGTGGGAGGTAGAATACACTCATAGAGGCAGGGGAGGGGGACGGGATAGGGATTTCAAAAGAGGAGACTGGGAAAGGGGTAAATTTCCGATTTACATTGGAAACGTAAATAAAGTATCAAAAAATAAATAATAAATTTAAAAAAAACAGAAAAGAAAAAGGCCATGTGTATGAATGACAGTGAGAATGGGTATGTGGAAATGTGTGTAGGACAAGGAAAAAAAGAAATATTGTAATTAAATGATTTTCTCTTCTTTTCAATAATTTATTTATTCACTTTACATCCTGATTTACCCCCCCCTTCCTACCACTCCTCCAAGTTTCACCCTCACCAATTCTCCTCATAACACTACACACTCAACTTCTCCACAGAGAAGGGGAAGCCCGTATGCGTAACAACCACGCCTATTTCTCGCTCATCAGTTTGTACTGGGATTAAGAAACAACTAAAATTGAGTTATATAACAAGACCCTGAAGCAAGATGGACCTAGCATGTGCCTTTTAGAGCCTCCCTTGGGTGGTGGGGAATATCTGCTTTGAACTATTTCTAGAAGGCATGATAAATATCTAGTGACATTTATGTACCTCTTCTGGATAACATAATATGTCTTAGAGGAATTCAAGGTTCCTTACCCAAAACTTGTTTGTTGAAAACCTACTACATGCCTGGCCCTGCTATGGGTACTACAGATACAGATTTGCACACACAAAAAATGAAATAGCAGCCTACAGAAATCTTACTGGCTAATATAGCTGATTAAAACTATAACGGCTGAGCATCAGGGCAATTTGTTTTAGAGAGAAAATGAGGGAAAAACAAAAGCCGTAACAGTTAGAGACACAGTATAACCTGAGGTGATGAGTAGATGAGATGGTTTTAAGTGTAAATGGCAGAAATGAAGGCAATCTAAAGAGACATGAGCCACTTAATCTATCAGAGTAGTGAAGTCATGGACACCAGAGGAATGAAAATTCCACTAGAGAGCCCATTCTTGGAGAAGGAAAAGGTGCCAGTCAGATGGAGAAACTGTCTCCCATAAAAGGAAAGAGAATGGACACAGTTGTAATATTTTCTCATACTACCTTAGACAAAATAAATCCCTAGCAATGATGTGACAATGGTGGGTGGGACCCGACATCAACCCAGTCTGCTGAGATGTACATAACCCTGATCTTCTAGGTAAACTGAATGTGACTTGGACCTGGAAGATTGGTTTGAAGGGCAACTGCATCACTTTGTTTGTCTGCCCAATATTCCCACACTGAATGAAATTCCTTTTCTCCTTTCTATTGAAAAAATATTAAATATAAATATGTAAATTATGTGATAAAAATGTAAATTTTGTGTTTGTATCCAAAATCAAATCCCTATTATCAGTAATCTGTGTTAACTTTGAGAACTCTCTTGGTGCTTTGTGTATATGCATGTACATGTTGTGCACAAATGTGTGTGTTATGTGCACAAGTGTGTGTGTGTGTGTGTGTGTGTGTGTGTGTGTGTGTGTGTGTGTATGCGTGTGTGTTGGTGCACATGCAGCTCTGGTATGAAGAGTGAATTGACTTAGTAATTCATGTAAATTACAGAGGACCACGTTTCCTCTTCTTACATTGGTGCCTTGATCTCTAAATAATATTTTTCTTAAAAATAAATATATATAAAATTCAAATCCAAGTGGATTAAGAACCTCAACATAAAACCAGGTACACTGAATCTAATAGAAGATAAGTAGAAGAGAGCCTTGAACTCACTGGCACAGGGGTAAATTTCCTAAACAGAACTCCAATGGCTTAGGCTCTAAGATCAAGAAATGATAAATGGGACCTCATGAAACTGGAAAGCTTCTGTAAGGCAACAGACATAGCCAATAGAACAAATCAACAACCTACAGATCGGGAAAAAGGCTTCAACGCCACATCCAATAGAGGGCTAATATCCAAAATATATAAAGAACTCAAGAAGCTAACCACCAAAAAACCAAAGAACCCAATCAAAAGATCGGGTAGAGAACTAAACAGAGAATTCACAACAGAAGAATCTCTAATAGCTGAGAAGCAGTTAAAGAAATGTTCAAAGTCCTTAGTCATTAGGGAAATGCTAATCAAAATGACACTAAGATTCCACCTTACAACAATCAGAATGGCTAAGATCAAAAACTTGAGTGACAGCAAATGTTGGTGAGGATATGGAGAAAGAAGAACACTCCTCCATTGCTGGTGGCATTACAAACTGGTAAAAAAAACATTATGGAAATCAATCTGGAGGTTCCTCAGACAATTGGAAATAGATATACCTGAAGAGTCAGCTATACTAATCTTAAACATATACCCAAAAGATACTACACCAAGTCATAGGAGCATGTGTTTAACTATGTTCCTAGTATCCTTTTTTGTGATAACCAGAAGCTAGAATCAACGCAGATGTCCCACAACAGAAGAATGGATACAAAACATTTGGTTCATTTATACAGCGGAATACTCAGCTACTAAGAACGAGAACATCACAGTTTTGCAGGAAAAAGGATGGAAATAGAAAATATCCTGAGAGAGGTAACTCAAACATAAAAGGATATACTTGGTATGTACTCACTAATAAGTGGATACTGGTCAAAAACGCACAGAATTCCCAGGATATGATCCACAGAAATCAATAAGGTTAACAAGCCACAGGGCCCAAGTGAGGATGCCTCAATCTCACTTGGGAGGGAGAAGAAAGCAATCACAAGATGAGGGGAGGTAGGGACCTGGGGGGGGGAGGTCACAGGGAGGAGAATAGAGGAACTTGGTGTGGTATTGGGCAAGGAACAGGACTAAATCACTGAAGACCATCAGAAAGAATTGACACAGGTAACCTCAGGAGGTAGAGGATGGGGGACCCTCTAGAATATACCAGACACTGAGGAGGTGAGAGACTCTCAGGACTCAAAGGTATGGAACTTAAATGAAGTGCCCTACAGTGGGGAGGGGGAACTTTTAGAGTCCACCTCCAGTAGAAGACAGGGCATCAAGGGTAGGGATGGGGATGCCATCCCACAGTTAAAACCTCTGACCCAGAATTGTTCCTGTCTGAAAGAATGTAGCAACAAAAATGGAGAAGATCCTGAGGAAAAGGAGGTCTAGTAACAGGCCTCAATGGAGATCCAGCTCAGAGAGAGGCCCAAGGTCTGACACTACTACTGATGCTATTGTATGTTTACAAAGAGCGGCCTCTCATGATGGCCCTCTGAAAGGACCAACAAGCAACTGAACAAGTCCTACACAGATATTGATACCCAATAAATAGTCAGAAGCTCTTGACCCCTATGCTTGAATTAGGGAAAACCTGGGAGAACCTGAGAAGGAGCAAGACCCTATAGGAAGACATCAATTATTAGCAGGGCAAAATAACCATTAGGGTGCAGTGTGACAAATATATCTTGGAAAAAACAAACAGCTCTCTACCTGTACTTGTGACATGAGCGATAGAAGGAGATTCTGTTTAATATTGGAAATATAGTCAACTACTCAGGGAAATGAATTCACAGTTACTAGATCTGGTGGAATATTGTGTATCCAAATTGTATCTGTAACTGCTATAAATTTATATGTGCAATTCAACAATCAATTTTGGATTTAAATGTCTACCAATTCTAGTGCATTTAAAACAGTCACTCTCACTAAAATTCATCAAATAAACTAGTCTTGCTGACCAGCAATGCTAATAGAACTGTCTTTAAACTTCATATCCTGGAACTGCACGTCCACAGTACTACCCTTGAATTGTTATTTGTGCAGAGGAGAAGAAATGCAGGTGGTCATAAGTAAAGATGAGAGGTTTGCTGCAAGGGACAGGTAGCTGTCAATACGAAGTATTAAGCTTCCCGAGTCAGTGACTCACTCAGGCCTATTTAACCTGCAAGCAGAGTTGACTATCATGAATAGTGTCAGGGACAGACTCTCAAACATGAGATGTGTCTCACAGCACATCTGATGGGGCACTAGCAAAGTTACAGTTTTAAAGTAGCGATGAAGATTATTCTATGACTACAGGTCAACACAACATAACAAAATGCATTAAAGCGTTGCATCATTAAAAAGTTTGAGGACCAGTGACAGGGCATAGAGTAGACATGAGAAAAAAAAAAAGTATGATTATTGGTATGTGTGTATGTGTGTGGTATGTGTGTATGTGGTGTGCATGTGTGTGGTGTATGAGTGTTTGTGTGTTTGGGTGTACTACCTGCACACACAGGGAGTTTTTGATATGTGGATGGCATAGAGTTTTTCATGGATATACGGCAGCGAGAGAATAAAATCTCCTATTGCTTCTCTGGTGACTTGATTTAAAAAAAATACTGCCTGGTCTGGACTCAATGAGAGAAGTTTCCCTTAAACCTTGAGAGAATGGGGAGGCTTGGCAGAGTGTGGGGTGTGTGTGTGGTTGTGGAGACATCCTTTAGAGATTGGGGGGTGGAGATATGGGAATTGGGAAAAATCAGAGAGCAGACTGGGAAAGGTAAATGACTGAATTTTAAAAAATGTTTAAAGATAATAATGAAAAGAAAAGAAAAATATTTCAGGAACAGAGAAGAAAAAATAATTCCATGGGTGGAACATTGGGGCATGATCCTACTCCACAGGAACCAGGGCATTACAGACAGAAAGAAAGCTGCCTTCACTGTACGAACATTAACTTTATTATTTATAATCAATTGAGCTGATATCCAAGAAAAAATTAGTGTTCTCACTCCATCAAAAACTTCTCTTTGCAAATAGGTAGATGTAATTATCAGATATATCTCTCAAAATACAGAATTATGGGGCCCTGTGTCCTATTCTTCATGATTTCAACTGCAGACTAATTGTTTTTTCATAGATGTGTGGAAATTTATATAATTGTTAACGAAGGTCCCCATCTATGTTTATTGGATATTTTATTTATTTACATTTCCCAGTTTCCCCTCCAGAAAACCCCTTTCCCATATATCTCTCCATGTTCCTATGAGGGTGCTCCCCCACAAAATTCTGCCTCAATGCCGTAATAATCCTCTGCACTGGGGCATTGAGCCTTCAAAGAACCAAGGGCCTCCCATCACACTGACACCAGAAAAGGCCATCCTCTTCTACACATGCAACTAGGAGTCCATTAAATGCCAGTAGCAACTGAACTCTCACTGAAACTTCACAGGTTACTTCCTAATTCCATGCTGATATGATTTTTTGCAGCTTGACCTGGTGGAAGAGTTGTGTATGGAACTTGTACCTGCTAGGAACTTATCTATGCAATTCAACAACCATTATTTGATTCAAATATCTACCAACTCCAGTGCATTTGAGACAGACCCTCAAACTAAAATTCATCAAATAACCTAGTTTTGCTGACCAGCAATACTAAGAGAACTGTCACTGCCCACAATACTGTCCCTGAATTTTTATTTCTGAAGTGGAGAAAGAAATGCAGGTGGTCATAATTAAAGATGAAATTTAGGTGCCTGTAATTACAAAGTAAGTTTGTAGTTCCCTGAGTCACTGTCTCACGCAGGCATATTTAACCTGTAAGCATAGGAGAGGATTAATAGGTCAGTGGCTGGCTCTTTAACCTGGGATGTGTCTCACATTGGTCCAGTAGCAAAACTACAATTTTAAAGTAGCAATGAAAAATATTCTATGGCTAGTTGTCAACACAACATAAGAAAATGCATTAAAGCATTGCATCATTACAAAATTTGAGGACCACTGACAGCATAGAGTAGACATGAGAAAAATATAATAGTAAGATTGAAAATGGTTTACAATTTCAAAAGAGACTCAATATAATTTAATTGCGTTAATGTACATGATTACCTCACTGAAGTGACTAGTGGAAACAGAGAGTAATGAGCACTCACTATGTGTTAAGTGAAGATTACGAGTCTAATAATCAGCCCTGAAAAGTAGCATGCAAGTAATATTATACAGACTGAAATATTTATATATAAAATATATATGTATGTATAGGCATACTGTATAAATTAGCATAAGGGAGAACATGAATGTAAAATGGAGTGTGAATGGGTATACGGAAGGTGTGGAGAGAAAGAAATGATACTATTATAACAAAATCATAATCTCAAATATCAAAAAAAAATAAGGGATAAGGAACACTTTGGAAGAAATGTTATTTCTATGGGCCTGTGGGTTTTTTCTTTCCTTCCTCATTCTCAGATAATTGAAGGTACAGAAGAGGAAGAATAATCAAATTTATTTGCAAAAAACCTGTTGCAATGTACAGCTGGTTTGGAAAATATACTCTGTGAGATTGTTGATTGTAGCAAGATGGAAATAAAGGAGGATGCCACTGTTAGAATTCTTCAATATCTAAGAATGGACATTCAGTATTAGGTAAGAGAATATCAATAGTTTCCATGCTCAGCTCCTGAGCAGGTGCTTTGGACCCAGTGGCTGACCCCACACACATTTTTATTTGAGCAGGGGTAACTGGAATTAGTTTCTGTTTTTTATTAAGATCTTAAATTGTTAGGAAATAGGAGGTATTTGGGGGAGTTGGAAAAGGGGGAGTGGATGATGTATATGGCCAAGTTATAATGTATATATGTATATAAAACTTTCAAAATAATATTAATTATATATATAAAGAGTAAAAAAGTAATCCTTTGGATATAATTCAAGGGCCCTAAAGCTGCCCACTCTATGTAAACCTCTAATCTTCTTCTACCGTATTCCGTTGTCTTCCTCTGAGACCTACCTCATGTTTCAATATTAGTTTTCTGAAACATTATGGAATAGTGTCTGTAAGTTTACAGTCAGTATGAACACCAAAGGTGTAGCAGAACAAAAAGAGTACAGAGGACTCAATATTACAATCTGCATAATATGTGAGCCAAGCTTTGGTCAAAATATTCTCACTTATTGTACTTTCCCATAAATTGATTTTAAAATTTCTTACAATATTAAAGTGGTAGAGAGAGAGGGTTAATCACACATGCAGAATGGCATGTGTTTCTCAACAATCAATAAATAAACTAAATGTTAAAGAAGGAACTGTGTTACTATTTCTGTAAGAAATATCTAATAAATACGTTTTCTAAATTTCCTACAAAAATAAAGTGGTAGAGAGAGTCTTTATGTCATTTAGCTTTATATTTGCTCTTCTCCATAGAACCATACTAGTATGGCCAAGGTGAACATTTTATATATAACAGTGCTACAAAACTTCTAAGTAAACCTCATGATCATATCAACTTTCCTGAAGTAATAACAATAACAAAATCTTATTGCATATTAGATTATTATTAAAGGCTTGGCTGCTAAATTCCACATGTGAAATATTTGCCATATTTCTCATCAGTAAAGTAGATGTCAATCATGGCCAGAGAAAGAAATAATGACAAACGTTGTAAACCTAGACAACTATCCATAGATATTGAGATAATAGGTCTTGGAAAAACAGACCTACAGCTTGGTGACACTTTGGTCGCTGTTGTGGCATTCCTAGGGAGAAACTAGTCATATATCCATCACAAATGTCTGCCCGTGAACACCACAAAGAAGAACACTGTTAAATGATATTCCTAAGTCACAGCCACTGTCCTGGTCACCTCACCTTAGTGCTGTATCTAATGACTCCCTTATTTCCATGCCTCTACCATGAACACCCTACTCTTTTACCACGTAAAACCACCAGGTAAAGTGTTCTACAACTCTGACTCATCAACAGGCTCCACAGTTAATTTCCTTGCTATTTCCTTCCATTATCCCCCACCATCTTGAAGAACTTTTTCTTTCAAAACACTAGCAGAGAGCATCATAGATACAGTATGGGATGAGGGGTACTAAGTGGTAAAGCTGCACTAGTGAGTACAAGTCCCTGAGAAGCTCAGAACACCTATCATCAAACCAAGAGTACAGCCTGCTCATGTTATAGTCTATTCATCCTGAAACATGATGCTGAATCAGAGGTCATGTATCTCAAAGCAGATGCAGCTCACTGGAAGGTGGAGTCACAGGGTTCCACCCATGTGTTATGACATTGGTGATAACTCTTTGAACAAAAACATGCTTGCCTTTCATCTTGGAATCTCTAAGGAAGAACAATTACAATCTTCCAGTAGCCATGTGAATTCTGGACATTGATTTCAACGCCCTTGGGAATGCCAACATCAGCCGACAATTAAGAATTCCTACACAGAGACAAGATTTTGCATATTACCTCACCCAATTGGCTTCTACTTGAACATTAGGCTATGGCCACCTGGAATTTAAAGCAGACATAGATAGCATCACCCCCATTTATTTGTATCAGAAAAAGAGGGAGTATTTCAAAGTCTGCCTTTATGACAGAAAAGCTAAAAGCAATAGAGAAATTTTAGACGTTCCTCTTTCCCACAGACAGCATGCCATTGGATGCCTACACTTTGCCGAGTGAGAAAGGAGTCAGGATTGGCAAGACTATCCAAATGAACATTCAGAGTTTATGTAGACTGAAAAGTGTCTTCTGCCTTCCTACCCAGGAAGACAATTGTTTTCTTGAGTTCCTGTCCCAGGTACAATTCTCCTCCATCAATTCTGCATGGGAAAACTCCAAACAGCTGTCATCCTAGCCACCGCTATTCTTATGGGATTGCAACACCATAGGGAAAATAACCTGACCACTCAGAGCTCCCAGGAACCAAACCACCAACCAAAGAGTATACATGGAAGGGATCCATGGCTCCAGCTATATATGTAGCAGAGGATTGCCTTATCTGGTATTAATGAGAGGGGAGGCCCTTGGTTCTGTGGAGGCTTGATGCCCCAGCATAGAGGGATGCTAGAGTGGTGAGGCAGGACTGGGTGAGTGGGTGGAGAAGAACCCTCATAGAGGCAAAGGGGAGGATGAAATGGGGGGGGGGGGTTAAAGAGGGAAAACCGGGAAGTGGGACAACAGTTAAAATCTAAATAAATAATATAACCAAAAAAACAAGATTCATGTCCTCACATGTTAAAAAAAAAATCCACTGCTCCATGGGAGCACAATTAATTCTGTGTTGCTCATTGTTATTAGAGGTGGAGACTGATTCGAATTCCAACTGTACCAGCCAATATGAAAGTGTTCTCCTCTCAGATGTGGGTGCTGGAGTGATTGCTGAACACTGAAGTACACATCCAAGTTCTGCATGATTTTAAAACTGGTATGTGATTTTGAATATAGGACCTCTAAGCCCCTTGGTGAAATTTTGGAATGAACTTTGAACAAACTTTTCTAGACTCTGACCAAGGCAGAATTTCCTTTCCTGACAGAGAGTGTTTATAACTTGCAGTTTCAAAATGTTCTCATCTGTTTAGACTGTTCTCTTTTCTGTTTTCTGTCATATTAATCATCAGAAATCTAAAACGAGGTGCATAATTCAGGAAGGGAAAAGGAATCCATTAGTAACCTGAGCTCTCCACACAGACTTCCCTTTTTCTCATATACTTACCACTGCTGGGTCCTTTAATGGCCTGAAAGTGTGACATCATTCAGGCAGTCACTCTTTCATTCTCAATCTCCACCTGTCTCTCCTCTGATTCCTCTTGGTTTTACTCAGACTGACTCTGACCTCCCTATGGGAGTCCTTCTCCATTAAAAGAGACCATGCATCCAACACCTCCAAAACTACAGAGACAGGGTACCTTATGGGACCTAACTTCAACATACTCTGTTAACTACTTGTGGAATCACAAGTATCATCTTAGGACTTGCTCAGTTAATGTCTCTGGGAGCTTTCCACTAGCCTGTGGGTTCTTAATTCATAGAAGGTACCAAGTTTGGGAATATGGTTCCTACAAATCAGACAAATGGTGGAAACCTGATTCTTGTAGGATAAATGGTGTTTATATCTTCACCCATGTTTTTACCTTGGTTCTGTACCTACCATGCATCCCAAAATTGACACTTTTGACCCCTCTACAATCTAAAAGAAGAAAAACCTTGCCACAGCTTTTCAGCTCTTAGTCTCAATCTGGGCTGCTTATATATTGCCTGGCTGCATAAGGGAACTCAGTTCCTGCCATTGAGCATCTCCAGACCACTGATTTCTCCACGTGGGCTAATAGGTACTGTCAGCCTGAAGCTGATCTGCTGTCTCTTCTATTTTACTTTCAATCTCTCTTTCCGGTGACTATATTTCCCCCATTATTCAGAGTTAATCACTCCATAATAAATAAGATCAGCATGACCCTTCCTAAATCCAACAGCCTGCCTGTCTCCCAGGAGATTTGCCCTAACCAGGAACACAGAAGTACTGCTCTATGCAGCGACACAGAAGGTCTCTTCTAACCAGGGACAAAGGGGACCTCACACCCCTAACCAGAGACAGCACAGCCTGCCTCACAGGAGGACTGCTCTAACCAATGTCTACCTGCATCCAAGGAGACTAGCTCCAGTCAGAGACACCCAGGCCAGTTAACACCAGAGATAAAATATTATTAATAATAATAAAAGCCCAGATGATGTAACTTTAGTAAATAAAATACTGAGTTCAGGCTCTCTGGTTAGGAAAAGGCAAAAGAATGAGAAGGGAAAAGGAAGAGGAGAAGAAGGAAGGATGAGGATACTCCGGCAAAGAGAAAGCACTTACTGACAGCTTGCATCTACTACTGACTGTGAGTTGTTATTGAATCTGCACCACCTCTATTCTCCCCATTCTCAGGACCCTCCTCATGCTGAGACTGGAGATCAGCAGTTTACTGGACAATTGTCACTGCTAGCATGAATTCTAGACTTTCTGTTCTAACATTCAAATTGACTTAGATATATAATCTAATATGATGGAATAGAGAATAGCATGTGGCCCATTCTCCATTTTATTATAACTCAGCTTAAGGGTTTTCATCCCTACCCCTCTTGCTACCATGTCCAGAGCACAAACATATTTATCTTTTTCCCCTTCTGCTAAAGGTCTCATACAGCCCATGTGAATTGAGAAATTAAGTCAAGACAATGTCTCAACATGGAAAGCCTGCCCAAAAAGGCAACAAATGGCTTAGAGCAGAAACTGAAAATGTCAGTTGAGCAGCCAATCCTAATTCTATATCCCTAATTTGGCTCCAGGCTACCTAGTAGCCTTGCCAATCAGTGAGTCTGAGTCCTACCACAGAAGAGTCACAGAAGGCAAGACAAACTTTTTGTGTTTTTGTTGCCATTGTTGTTGTTGCTTTTTTGGTTTTGTTTGTTTTTATTTTTGTTTTCTATATGGCAAAATCCCCTTGGCTTTGTACTTTGGAAAGGAAACTGGAGAAAGAAGTATGTTAGGTCCTGTCATTTATACTGGGTCTCCAAGCATGCTTACAGCAACTGAGAGAGAATAGTCCCTCTATTCTTGTGAATTCTTATGCTTAATGTGTGCCTTTGTTTCTGCTCCAAAATCCTGGATACTATTTTTTTTTTATTTTCATACCTTTCTCTTTGATGGTCTCTAGGTTTCAGGTCTTGGATTGTTGGCAACTTGAAATCTTTAAAAATAAAAAAGTTATTGTTAATATTTGTATGTTTTCTAGCTTTATCTGAAGATACACAAAAGTGGTTATAGAATATAGCCCACTGGATTTAGTCATACAGAGATTTGGATATTTTTGGATTTGTATTATATTAAGATAATGCCACATGCAACTTTGCATTGGTTTTTTGAGACAAGGTTTCTCTGTGTAGTTCTGGCTGTCCTCAAACTCACTCTGTAGACCAGATAAAGTTGTTTTTTTTTTTTTAAATGCTGTCATATTATTAAAACATTATAAGCTTAAGGTAACATAGATGGGCAAATTGTAATAAATTATTCTTGAAAAGATATCTAATTTTCACCATTTAAAATTATTTCTTTAGAGTATGTATAATAAGATAAAATTGTTGTAGTATTTTAAATTATGGATTCGAAGTGGGGCATGGTGGTTATGCCTTTAATTCAAGCAGTTTTAATTATTTTTAAGTATGGCTCCCATTCATGGTCATGGATGTCTTTGAATCACTTCATGAAATATGAACTTTCTTTCTCTTATGGCATTTAAGACCATTAAAGTCATGGTTTAAAACCTGTAAAATTCCAAGCAGAAAAATATGTTTGATAATTAGTTGTTATACATTTCTAAAGTTATAATGAATTCTTAATGGTAACAAAGGCACTTAAAAGAGGTATGTCTAATCATAAAACTAACTTCAAAAAAGCATATGTAATCATAAAAGTCTCTGATAATTTTATTAAGGTTTAGCAATTTAGAGAATCTGAGTCATACAAAGACTTTTTTTAGATGATATAAACGGACAAGAAAAATGAGATTACTATTCTCTCAAATTGACTGTATTTATAGGATAAAACTTATTTTAGTGCAAAAAAGAACTTGAATTTAAAAACTGTAAATACTAAAGCTTAAACATTGTAATATAAATAAAAGAATAAAATCAAAATCTTATAGGAATCACTCATCTGTATTTGAAATAATTTACAACAAAGATACTGAAAAAGAAGTAAATAATCTGTCATCTTATATATTACCAAATTATTTAATGTGGTTAGTTAATATTTGCAGTCATGTTAAGTACAATTGTAATTGATTTACAGAAACAAGCTTGGAAGGGAAGGACAATTTATAACTGACATTATATAGTTTTCTTACATATTGTTAAAGTTCATTATAAGGCAAGTAATTCACTATAAATTTAAAGTAGAATTAAAGTTTATTTATTGTAAAATAATGTTCAAAACCAAGTATAAGAACTGGTTAAGAAAAAATGGGTGTCTCTATTAAATGGGTTAAATTTACAAATACACAGGACAGGATACAGCTCCACTATAATGAATTGCATGCTGGTCTCATTACTGGTTAAAAATGAATGGAAAAACAAGACCTACCAGATGCCTACTCGCTTGTCTCCAGTGCCTGTCCAGAACTAGCTCTCTAGGTAAAACCAGAAAATCCTCTTCCTTATTTGTATGGAAGAAGAATAGTACCTCACGTCTCACATACATGACAATGAATGCTCTTTCTCAGTGGATGATCTTGCAGTCTGCATCCACATCCTAAATGTTTTAACTACAAAGATCAATTTCTTTGATCAGAATATCTCAAAAATGGAATATAAGAATCTATAAACAGGGGAATCTTGAACCTAAGCCTACAACTCAAATTGTAACCTGGTTCATACTTCAATTGAAAAAAGAGCTTTTTCCTGGTATCCATTTATTCATCTTAGCAAAAGCTAATTCCATGGTCAATAATGTAATCCCTGATATTTTCTGAATAAGGAAGGCTGTCAGATACGTGAACATCAAACTCATACTTTGGGTGATTATTCAAAAGTTTCAATTAGTGTATTTGAAATATTTCTAGACAATCTATAAAAATGACTCAATCGGATGCTATTTCTTTTCATAATTTTCAATCAAATTCTGTATTTTAAAGACTTTCTTTAAAATCTTGTAGATGCTTTTTCCTTATGCAGGAGTCTGAAGTTAATAAAAAATTTATTACAGTTATCTTATCCTTCTACAGAATTTTGTTTCATTGTCCAGCCAGCTTTACAACTGTATTTCACTTTAATAAACAAAGCTTATATTAATCATATGGAAAACTCTTATTGACTCTCATAATGTTGTAATAGAGCAGACCCAATCAATAATATATTGATTAATTATAATTAATAACATATTGTAGACAGTGAAAAATGTTGAATTGCTTTTTCATCTTGTCATTAACAACAATAACACAAATTATCAGGTCTTGTAAACATCTTTGAAAAAGAGGGCTAAAGATTGCTGAGATCATTTTCTTTCCTGTTTTTGTACTTCAATAAAGGCTGAACTGCCTCAAATATTTTCTTAACTATTCCCTTACAAAAAGGAGAATAAGACTACTAAAACAGTTACTCTAGTACATTCCACATAAAATCCCATATATACTACCATTAAATTCCTGTCTTTGCTCTGGAACTTTACCATCTTTTAAGTTTTATTGTGGGCCCTTGGTGGAATCATCCTTTGAGACACTCTAATTGCTGCTCCTTCTATATTAACATTTTTGTAAGATAAAAGTTTGTAACATTCATCTTCCGAATTTGCATTCTTTCTCTCTGTGTCTATACTATATAAGTACCATCACAAAATGGAATTTTATATCACCAAACCCTCACATTTCATAGGTGTTGCTATCAAATATATCATTTCAAAATCTTAATTTGTAAAACTATCCTCAGAGATCTGTAAGTGATAAAAATGTATCTTTTGTCACATGTGCAGTCTTGATAAATCTCCACTATTTCTCAAATGACCATGTCATCTGACCCTGATTGCTTGCCCTCTCAAAATTCTTCACCAGAAAGAAAACTTGCAGGGAATAAAAGCAACATATGACACAAAATAGTTGCAAGAAAATCTATAATAAATATAATTTTAAAAATGCTTTCTGATTCTAAAGTATAATCCAGACAAAGAAATTGAAGTGCATTGATATGCATGGTTTATTGATGGGGAATGGTGTAGATGAAGCAGAGTAGTCAATAAGTGGAAAGTATGAAACTGAATGCGAAAAAGAATGTTTCACTGAATAAAGTCCACTCTGTGGCAGCATGTTCAGGCCTTCTGATTAGCCTTTACTCAAATATGGAATGGAACGCTAAAGTTAAAAAATAATAAAACACAGAGTAAAACAAATAAAAACAATGAAAGCAAACAATACTTATCCCATATCAATAATTTATACCTAATAGTAGAACATGGATTGGAAATTAGAACCTCTGAGACTCTCAATACAGAAGGATGGCAACGAAGAAGATACCAATACTATATCTTCTGCTCTCAGATGGCCATTGGTAGAAATGTTATAGCTCTGAACTCTCTGAGATTCTCAGGGCCACATAGGTGAGATCTGTTCCAGACAGAGCAACTCTACAAAGATTGGATCCATAAAAGGTATGTAACTAAAGTTCACTCACCTCAATCAGCTTCAGAAGACTGAAGTGAAACAACGATGGAAAGCCACATTTATTCTTTACTAAGCTTGCGTCCAAGCCTGAGTTATGAATGACATGCATTAAACAAAATCAGTAGTCTCATATGAGGAACATAGTCCCAAGAGATGAAACAGGGGCAATGTCACTATCAGGAAGAAGGTGGGGAACACAAAGAATCCTCTTAATCCCATTTTTCCATTGGTGATATAAAAACTGCAGGTCTCATGAGCAGTCCCCCTTCCCTGAATAAAACTTTGTAGTCAAGTCCTTTGCTAGAGACCTAAAGCATCTGAAAGCTGGACCTCAGTTAGGAGACTGTCAAGACCTCTTTGTGCTTGGATTCATATTAACTTGGTTGGTTTTGGTTACCTGAGTGTGTGAATAAAAAAAAGAATGGATTAAGTACCAATCAGCAGAAAATGGAAGAGAGTTAGCATAAACCCAGGAGTGGAAAATAAAAATCCACACCTGAGTACCTTCATTAAGGGTACAGTTTCAGCCAGGCATCCTTACACCCTATGCGGTATAGTAGAATAAAGAAAAGTTAAAAGGAGAGAGGAACAAATGTAAGTTACCCTAGGCTCATTAAATAAGCATATGATGTGTTAAAGCACTGAACAAGCATTATTCCAAATTAGTCTGGAGTATATTACAATTGTAAATATGATAAAGAAATAATTTAATAATTATTTTAGAAATGAAATTAAGATCCAATGTGGATGGGAAATATAAAAGTCAAAATGCCTCCTAAACACAAAACTGACTCAGATATGAACTCACAAAGATCACAGCAACATTCATAGGTCTATACAGGAAAAATCCAGAAAGCATCCCACGACTGAGAAGAAGAAAGGAACAGGTTCACCTCCATCCTTAACCATGAACAACCACTAACCAACAAAAAAAGGGAGTTTCAATGAGTTGCACACTACACTAATATGGGAGGCTCATTACCAGCAATAAATTGCTGCCTAAAAATAAATTCTACATATTTTGGAAAAAAAATCACACAATGCTTTGCTTACACATTTTTAAATCTTACTTTTGTGTTGTTTATTTATTATGGTTACCAACAATTTATTTGTAAGTATTCTCTGTGTGCATAAATCTCTGCATCGTATATTTTCTTGCTTTGTCTTTAGACTTTCTTCTTTCTATGTTTTTATCCTATCCTGAATTTTTGCCTTATTATTGTCCTGTTTCTTTTCATAGAAGATAAAGAAATAAGGCATGGAGTTGGGTGGGTTGTGAGGTATGAAGGTCCTGGGAGGAGTTTAGGGGGACTCCATGGTCATAAAATAGTATTTCTGTTAATATACATTGTAATTTTAAAACCCCTTCTCTCCCTGTTCCCCCTTTCTCTCTCCCTCCCTCCCTCCCTCCCTCCCTCTCTCTCTCTCTCTCTCTCTCTCTCTCTCTCTCTCTCTCTCTCTCTCTCTCTTTCTCCTTTACATCAAAGGAATCAATTTATTGCTGCCAGAATATGCATGGATGGGGAACAATCTATATAAAAATGAGAGGCCTCTCAGGGGAACATAACTAAAGAAATCTTACTGTCTCATCTCCAGCAGCCTATCAACTGCCAATAGCTACTCAAATAGGTGTGGAACTTGAGTCCCTTGTCCAGCCATAATTCTGTGGCTTGATCTGGCACAAGTCATGTGAATGTAGTTGGGAGTTCATGTGTTAGATTTTCTTTCATACCCAGGAAATACTGCATTAAGCTATATACAGCAACCCAAGATCAGTTGATACAGAGTTTCTTCATGGCCCCAAGTTTACCAAGTTTAGTAGGCTATTAAGCTAACAAAATGTAGAGATCTGTCTGTCACTTCTCTTCATGTCCTGGTAGTGCTTGCACAAACCACTATGCCTTGATTTTGACATATATTTTATAAAAAATATCCTTTGTAGCAAGTTTGTATCTTCAAGGCCTGAATTTTGCTGACAGTGCAAACACTGCAGCCCTTCATATTTTGATCTAAAAAAAACTGAGTATTATTCAAGGACCACAAGGCCTCTCACCCCATGTACACATCCAACACTGCACTACTATTCTGCCACATCCATGAATCTTTTTCTTTGATCTTCTCCCAAAGTTTTTATTTTACCCTTCTGAACACTGGACTGAAAAATATGAAATGTAAAAGTATCTGTGCTTTTTCCCTCTGAATGAAATTATCTGACTGTTATTGAACTCAAGAAAAATGGCCAGGAAGTAAACAATTCATTTCTCTTGTTGTGTGATGCTGGTTGGATTATCTCAGAGGCAAGACAGTAGTTCTGAAATCTAAATACACAAAATTAAAGCACTTAATATTAATAATACATCAAACAAAAGTAAGAAAGTTGGTATGGCTCTTATATCTGTCATTCCACATTTGAGAACATGGAAACTAGTTTTCTCATTCAGATTAGGAATATGTTGCAGAGAAATATCATATCCTTATAGCAAATGAGTGAGTCTGCAGATAACTCTGGAGTATGGGGAATACTTCAAAGACATAGCAATTGACACTGTTGCTCCCTGCATGGGGCTGCAAACTCCCTCAGCTCCTACAATCCCTTCTCCAACTCTTCCATCTGGGACCTCACATTCAGTCCAACAGTTACTGTGAAGTGAAACTTGGGTATTCTGGACTTTTGGGCTAATATCCACTTATCAGTGAGTACATACCATATTCATTCTTTTGTGACTGAGTTACCTCACTCAGGATGATATTTTCAAGTTCCATCCATTTGCCTGCGAATTTCATGAAGTCATTGTTTTTAATAGCTGTAATTGTGTGAGTGTAATTGTGTAAGTGTACCACATTTTCTGTATCCATTCCTCTACTGAGGGACATCTGGGTTGTTTCCAGCTTCTGGCTATTATAAATATGGCTACTATGAACATAGTGGGGAGTTGGAGAAGGGACTAAAGGACCTGTTGGAGTGTGCAACCCCATGGAGGGAGCAACAGTGTCAACTGGCTTGGCCCCCTGGTGCTCCTGGAGGCAGGACCACCAACCAAAGCATACACATGGAGGGTTCCCATGGTTCGGACCACATATGTGGTAGTGGAGGGCCTTGTTGGCCATCAGGGGGAGGAGAGGCCCTTGGGCCCGAGGATGTTAAAGGTCTCAGTATAGGGGAATGCCAAGGTGGGAAGACGGGAGTAGGTGGGCAGGTGGATGTGTGGGGGAATACCCTCATAGAGGCGGGAGGAGGGGGAGAAAATAGGGGGTTTCTAAAGTGGAGACCTGGAAAGGGGGAAACATTTGAAATGTAAATAAAGTATCAAAAAATAAAAATTTTAAAAAATGAAAAAAAAAAAGACATGGCAAGCTGTAGATTAACAAGTGATAACCTGCAGAGTAAGAAGTGTGAACAGGGAGATATGTGATATGATGAGGCAGTCTCTTCTACTATGTAATTCTGTTTCTCCTCAATCAAGTGCAGAATATTTATCCTATATCGTCAATACTAGGTGACTACATTGATGAGGAAAATATTTTTCTCATGCACAAGGTTTTTCTCTGCTGTGTGTG
The DNA here is from genome assembly GCA_028551405.1 of Uromys caudimaculatus. NCBI lineage: Eukaryota > Metazoa > Chordata > Mammalia > Rodentia > Muridae > Uromys > Uromys caudimaculatus. The sequence continues at coordinate 127,417,394 of CM052703.1, read as the reverse complement.
TAACAAACTCTAAGTTGTTAATTGCTTAAATCTGTTATATTGCTGTTGTCTTCATGTTCATCCACTGTATTTGTAAGCAATGTTGAAATGAATGTGTGATGATATAGAAGAAAAAAGAAGAAAAGTATATCTAAAGGGTGATTATTTCCCTTTGAATGAAAATAATTGACTGGATTTGGTTTGGTAGACAACCATAGTAGGTACCCTAGCTATCACTTTTAATGTATCTAATTATCATCTCAGATTTAAAAATATTTATGAACATCCAAAAGGACATTCTACTACTAACTAATTCTACTAACTAATATCTACTTGAAACAATATTTTGATGTATTTTACTTTTATTTCAATATTGAGGTGGGAGGGATAGTGTATGTGTGTCTCACAAATATTTATTTACCCATTTGTAAACTCCATTGAAACATTGTTGGAGACAGTACTAAGTATCCACATTAAATTTCATGTTTACCACTAGTGTTACCAATTTTCCTTGTGTCAAAATTTTCCCCATTTTACTCATTATCTGGATATCACATTGAATGTGATACCAACAGATATGTAACTATTTTTATATAAAATCCAATTGCCTTGATATGTATAAACTACACCTGCATTCATTATGCCACAAATGCAAACTTATTTAACCATCAAGACCGAAGAAACTAATGAGGGCTTCGCTAGTTTCCATATTGCTGAACAATCATATGGCAGTTGCTATATTTCATTTTCTGACTACTCAAGGAAGTTTCCTTGAGAATAATGGTAACAAAATAACAAATAACTAAGAGATGATGCACAAATAAAATGCGTTCAAAATCATTCCATGGGGTCAATTTTATCTTAAAGGAGTTAAAAGTCTAAATAGGAAGAAAATTACAGATCATAATGTCTACTGGTAATAGTTTGTAATTGAATACAAGGCAGTAATAAAAACAAAACTTTCTAACATAAAAATATCATATATTAAGTATAAAGTTGGCATATGTGCAGATCCTTGTATGACAATATTTCTGTGTGTTAAATGGTAACCAAGAATAACCACCCTGGCCATCTCCATTTCATGATGCCTTAATGGACTGTCTTAAGGCAATTCATGAATGTTAGGTTTCAAACCAGAGATAAATGGCATAGAATGGCAGACTTGGACTCCATGCTCTTTCAGGATCCCCTAGTTGCTACCTCTTATAGGGCATGATTGGCATATCCTGCCCTCTACTCTGAACACTCCAGCCCAGGGATTTGGTGACCCTTCTCCGAGAGACTTTTCCTTATATAATACTGCCATTTTGCTTACCTGCCCCTTTTGTACCTTTGACCTCCTGGGTACTAGAACCAGTTCTCCTCTCTACTGTCTCCCTTTCTCTTTCTTCACCCTCTCCTAACAGGCCGCAGTGTCATATGACTCTGGAATCTACTAGATGTTTCTGTCTCTAGCTATGCTTTCCCTTTTATGTACAATACACTTTCTCCTTTACCATACCTAGGTACAGTAATGTCCTTTTCTTTCCTTTCCTTTTCAGTGTTGTCCTTAAGGCCAACAAGAAAATCTGCAATTCTCTTGAGAAGGCATAATATTGTGTAAAGCACTCAGCAATCATACATGTACACATATCTAATAACTTCTGAAAATTACAGAGTATAACAAAATATAAACTTCAATCTAATAATTTTTATGAGCAATCAATAACCAAAAGAGAAATAAGAAAGCAATAAGTTTTACAATACCATAAGTTAGTGTAGTGGCCTCCTCCAGTGTGAAATTCTCAGGATGCTGAGAGACAGCATGGTTTTAGTGCTTGAATTGCAACAACCCTGACAAGCATAGTCAGACTCCCTATAACAAATAAATGTTATAATTAAATGAGAACATAGGGATAAATTAATATGAGTATACATGCATATATATAGATAGATAGCTATCACATTTCATTGACTTTAAGAACCAACAGTTCTCAAAACTATTGAGGGACAAAGAGTATCCCATCCAATGCTAAGATATATTACTTTTTGTTCTATTGTCAAACTCTTCTAAATATCATAGGGATTGCCGTACAATCCTCAACATTGACACAATATTCAGAGAGAGAAGTACAGTTGGAGAACTTGAGTTTTCACTCATGTTTCAAAACTTAGCACAAACCGAGCATCATCAAGGTTAAGTATTTTAGTAAGTGTTTCCTAAAATTACCACACGGATGCCGTTTTCAAGTGGTAGACAAGGTTATACATTATGCTTTTCAGCCAAAGTTGCTAGTACAAGGGTTTCTCAGGTGGTGAGATGTTTGAAGACATGAAGAGCTCTTTGAGAGAGTGCCAAGCAGCTGAGGCTTGGCACTATGGAATAGAGTTGGTGTTTTTGTCACTGTAGCCACAGTTCCAAGTGTGTGCTGGCTAGTTTATTGTAAATTTGATGTAGGCTAGAGTCATTAGAAATAAGAAACATTAATTGAAAACTATTTCTATAAGATCTGGGTGAGGTAAACATTATAGGGTAATTTCTTAATACCCCCTGCTTGACAGGGGACAGCCCAACCATTGTTGGCAATGCAGTCTATGTGCTGGGGAGTCAATGTTCCCAAACAAAGCAGGCTGAGCAAAGCCATAAGAGCAAACCAGTAAGCAATACCCTTCCATAGAGTCTGCATCAACTACCACCTCCAGTGTCTTGCCCTGTTTGAGTATCTGCTCTTATATATTTCAATGATGTACTATTATATGTGGATTTAAGCCAAATAAACCTTATCCTGCACAATGTGTTTTTAGTTACAACATTTCATCACAGCAATAGTAACCCTAACTAAGTCCATGTACAGGACAGCATATTCTAATACATGTGAGTAAAGCATAGAAGCAGACAGAGATAAATCAAAGGACTACAATTCCTCTCCTTATACGATTCTACTAAGATACAGAATTGGATTTAACGAATGGAGCCACGTCCTATATCTGATGTGTTGTGAAAGCAGAATGAACTAACTATAGATATATATGTAGACTAATCACAACACATGACATATTTAAATATATTGAACACAATTTCAAAATAGATAGCAAATAAAATCTAAACTTTGTAACATAAAGATTTTATACTCTATAAGGTTTTCCCCTTTATTAACAATAAATATATTCACAAATGGTTTTTAGAAAAACCATTTCTGTGACTCTCTGAAGTGTTACTATAAAGCAGATATAGTAAATCAACATGTGAGTGGTGATTTTCATTATGATCAGACTATGACAAAAACTCCTTCCCTACTGTCCATGTTTTCCACACAAGACCATCTTCTGTCAGGTTCTGATGCATGGGTGATGCACTATTTTTTTTTTTTGATATTCTCTTTATTTACCTTTCCAATGTTGTCCCCTTTCCCGGTTTCCCCTCCTGAAACCCCCAATCGCTTCCCTCATCCCCTGCTTCCAGGCGGTTGCTCCCCCATGCCTCCCTGTCCTAGCATTCCCCTACACTGGGTGCTCACAGCCAACTATTTTACTGATGCACCATTTCTTAAAAAATTTACATGTATTTTAGCTTCAAACATATTTTGTTGATGAAGAAATCTCTAGAAAACAGTAATAATGTCAGATCAAATTTAGACCAGACATACAAATCTAGACCCTATTATTAGTTAAATTAACTATGTTTTCTGTGAGATACCATTTCTTAGGAAACACCATACAGAATCAGTAACAATATACTAGGAATTCCTAGGTAAAAATGCTCACATCAAATTTCAACAATATTATAACATAATTATATCCACTTTTAGTGTTAAGAGTTACTATTGAATAAATTTAATAGCTAGTGTATATAATAGATGCTTATAACTTCATGCTATATATTTGTGTGATTATGAATTCAATATTATTTTAAATGCAGTTTGCACTCACCCTTCAAGTTTCTACATCAAGATCTTCCTTAATGCCACGAATATAATCCATCTAGATATTAACATGAAACAAATCTCCATCCTTACATTATTCTATGGGAGAGATAACACATAAAAGTATCAACAATGAACTACTCACAACTCATACTTCACAGTAAACGCAGAAATACAAAGGAATTGCTATTCAGTTAAGGGTAACAATGACTTCCTGAAATCCATGTTGCTTACTCCAAATGCAACATGTAAAGTGGGCATTTTGAACATTTCTAGATGCCTATAAATAATTTGCCCCACCCGGTGCCCATGTTTTCCCTCACCCCTACATCCTTCTCCATCTCCTTATGTGTTAAAAATCTGGAATGCTCCTATGTTGGTGTTCAACTTGTGCATACATGTGAAAAGCATTTACTGGAATCAATGGCTTTGAAAGAAAATTATCAAAATTATTATAGTAGATGGGAGAGATGTTGGATGTGAGATTTGGTAAATTGATGGTGGATATGATAAAACTTTATTAGATACATGAGTGAGAATATCAAACAGTAAATTTTTTAAATTACTAAATAGTACTAAGTCTCACTTGAAACTTTCATTGATTCTAATTAATACTTACAATCCATGATAGGATATCAGCAAACCACGATTCCCATGGTGTATCCATAAGAGTTGATGGGCTTTTACTGAATCAAATGTCTGAGTACCTAAGCATAATTACATTCAGACAGAACTATGGCTGCTTTTTAGTCTCTATCAAGGAAAATTACACAAATATTAGTGTAACCAAATATTTCCCTTGACTTCCCATTTCAGAGAAAAAAATGAGAGCTTAGCAAGATACTGTTCTGAGACAACAAAATATTAACATAAGTTTGTATTTAAATTTAAAACAGCTTAAATAAAGATTGATTATTGAAACAGTCACTTGATAATTGAACTACTAAAATTATAGATTACAGTGATCACTTTATATAAATTCATATAAAGTCACCATGTAAAACCTGATTATCAGGTTAACTTTGTTATAAAAGTAGCAGATAACTCCCTAGACTGTATCCATAGGGCTCTGACTCTTCCATTTTCCTCAAAGTAGCCCATTCAGACACCTAGCTCCAGGGCCAGTTCCCACTGTAAAGACTCTATTGGCAAGACAGATAAATACTGGGTTGGTCCAGTAAGTCTCACAGCATATACAGTCCATGTTGAGGAGAACTGCAACTCCAACTTAATTATCAGGAGGTCTCCTGGAAACAGCTAGCATCCTGAAATGCATAATGAAAGAAAAGTATTCGCAAAAGATGCTGTGTACAATGGAAAAAAAAAAAAAAGATGTGATGCCCCTGCTCCCCACCCTCCCTCTGTCCCTATCTAATCATAACTTCAATTGTCACAGCTGGCATTATCAATCCATCATCCCTTTAATCTTCAACATGCAACTTCCTCAAAGACCTCTAAGTTATGAAATACTTCCTTTGTTGTATGTGCTTTCCTGAGTTTTCTCTAACATGTGTTACTTCACCATCAGTCCTAGCCTTGAATTTGTATTCTATCAAGTATTCCACAAGAAAGGATATTTAGGGAAGAAAATTAACATAGGACACTGGTTCTCAACCTGTAGGTTATGACTAACTTGGGGGTCAAACAACCCTTTCCATGGGGTCACCTAAAACTATCAGAAAACACAGATATTTACATGACAATTAATAACTGTAGCAAAAATACAATTTTGAAGAAGCAATAATTTTTTTTCATGGATGTAGGTCATCACAACTTGAGGGACTGTATTGAAGCCTTGGAGCATTAAGAAGATTGAGAACCACTGACATTGCAGAGAGTAGTCACAAGATGACATTAATAAACATTATTGAAAATAGTTTAGTCTCAAAAAACCACTCCAAGTAATTTAACTGCATTAATATATATGATTTACCTCACTGAAGTGACTGGTGGAAACAGATGGTGATGAGCACACACTACATACAAGTGAAGATTACAAGTCTCAACCATCAGCCCTGAAAAGAAAAATACATGCAATATTATACAGACTGAACAGTTTGTGTGTAAGAATATTTATGTAGGCATAGCCTGCAGCAGCAATTAGTGAAAAAGGAGGCCATGAATATGCAGAAGAGTGTGATTGGAGATATGGAAGGGTGTGGAGGGAAAGGAAAGGGAGACATAATGTAATTAAATTATATTCTCAAGCATAAAAACATATAAAAAAAAGGATATTTTGGTAGAAAAGTTCTTTCCATGGGTATATGGACCACCCTGTTCCCTCATCCAATCTCAAATAATAAAAGGTGCAGAAAGGGTAGAATAAACAAATGTATTTGCCACAAAGCATAATAATATTAACCTTGGCTTGGAAAAGACAATCTATGAAACTTCTTGATGGACTCAGGATAGAAATAAAGTATAATGTGACTATACATTTTATAATAAAGTATAATGTGACTTACGTGTTATAATTCTATGATCTCTGAGAGAAGGAACTTGGGTATCATGCAAGAAAATGATGAAAGAAGAACTGATACCTAATTCAGAAGCTATCTCTAATTGATAACTATAAGAAAATGAAACATCATTTTTCTCCAATAGATTCTCACTGCATATATAAATCCCTATAAAGGGCAGGGCCCAGATGTGCATGGTTCCCACAAAAGCACTCAATGGCATTGTTATAGGTTCTCTTTTCCATGATACTTTGTCATAAATATTAGTGTGCATAAATATTAGTGTAACCAAATATTTTTCAGGCTTTTCGTTCATTTGTTTGTTTTAACCATACAGTTCCCTAGCCTATGTATTATCTTTTCTGATTCTGTATTTTTATGGAATTTCTGTGAGTGTGCACATGTGTGTCTCATACCTATGTGTTTCTTGTTCTTTTTCTCTGGCTACTTTCTCCTGTATATTTATTTCTTTTATCCTACATTAAGTTGGCTCAATATTAGTAGTAATAGGAGGATTATGGTGAGCATTAGCAATAGAATCTTATGTCTGCTTATCTTCTAATGAAAGGCAGAGAAAGAAAGAATGTAAATTGAGATGGGTAGGTGAGCACAAAATATCTATCTAGAGTGGCAGCAGTGGGAAGACTGACATCAAAATATACTGTATGAAAAAAATGACAATATACAGAACCATCCCAAAAGGGAGGTATTTCTCATTAACTATTTTAGTTTTAAGCTTTCATAATCTCAGGTGGCCAAGTGACAAATGTACTTAAATAGCAATTATTTGCTTAGTAGGTCATGAAGGGAAAGTGAGGAATAGCAGGTCTTCAGTTTCTGCTAGATATTGAAAGTTGAGATGAATGAACCTTCATTCAGATAAAGTCAGGATCAAGAACTGGGCAAAAAAGGAATATCTAAAAGGAGAAGCAGTGACCTCGGAGGAATAATTTTCAACAGAATAAAAAGGTATAGAATGATTCTAAGGATAACTGCAGCGAATCCCATTATGCCACCCCACAGTACTTACACTACACTGCTATTGTTCTGTCTCCTGCAGCTCCCAGGAGCAGTGCCCCTTCTCTACTGAGCAGCATTTTGTCAAGCCCTGGCCAGAGCCTGGGATCAGCTGAGAGCTGGACTCCAGCCATGAGCCTGACTGGCAAAGCCCTCTGTTCAGGGATTTCTATTAGCTCTGTTAGCTTATGATTTGCTGAGTGTGTGCATTCATATAGAGAATGGAGTTAGGACCAATCAAGAGAGGTATCTCAAATTTAGGGTTAGAGATAAAAACATACTGTATCTAGGGAGATTTTTGTCAAAGCTACTGTTTTGTTTCTCTCTCCTCTCTCCCTGTATCTCACAGTGGAAGCAGAGAATTGAAAGGAAAATTGATAAAATATAATTTAATGGGGTCTCTGGCTCTAATGAGCATCAGACAAAAGAGCCAGCAAATCCTGGATGCTGAGCATGTATCTGGCTACTTGGAACTAGATCCTGGCTATTAACTAGAAAGGTTTCATTTTGTTCTGGACTATTCTGACTTTGACTCTGGGCTGACAAGTAGAACTTGCTGCAGATTCTTTGAAATGTTCCTGTTTCAGTTTCCCCCATTGCCATTACTATATGCATGAGCCTTCACTCTTGATTATAACTTTATGTATGTTAGAGTGCCCTGAAAAAAAACTTCTTCCACTAAAGGAAAAAAAAATGATGAGTTTGAGCTCTGTGTGCCTGGAGTGTCCTAAAATGACATGATGGTAAAGAAATATTTTAAGAGGTCTTTAAAAAAAATTCTGTCAAATTTTATGTAAATTTTAACCATACTATGTGTTATTATGTGTGTGTGTGTATGTGTTTATTTGTGTATACACTGGCAATTTTTGATGTGCAGTGGTCACACATAGGTTTATGGTCACATGGCATCCAGAGGATAAACTCTATTATTGCTTCCTTGGTGTCTTAAAATCATAAAAATAATTTATTAAATATAAATAGTAAATATTGTATGTTTGTAAAAATCTATAGCTCCTTCACTATCTGTTTTGCTAAACTAGGATAGTCTTGAGAACTCTTGCTCTTCTGTGTATATGATTATGTGCATGCATTATTTTTGTATACACACATGTGTGTTTATCTGTGTGTGTGTATGTGCTTGTGTGTGTAATTTTATATTGAATTATGGTTGAGGTTTGAACACATATGTGCATGTAGGTACCATCCAGAGTACAAAATCTACTGTTGTTGCTCTAGTGCCTTAAGAATATTTTTCAACATAAATATATAAATATATATTTATTTAAAGCTTCTGCCCATACCCTAATCTGAAATTTTTCCTCTGTTCCTGCAAAGACTATTTTATACTAACTTCAATAACTCTGTATTCTTTTTGTATATGTGCCCATATGTGCATGCACATGTTTTTATACATATATTCATGTATGTGTGAATCCATGTGTGTGGGGACAATGCTAATAAATCTCTTAAGATTTATTAACTTTTTGTATATGAGTGTTCTATCTGCCCAGAAGAGGGCATAAGTTCACATTATATATGGTTGTAATCAGATCCCCATGTGGTTGTTGGGGATTGAACTTAGGACCTCTGGAAGAGTAGACACAGATCCCCATGTGGTTGTTGGGGATTGAACTTAGGACCTCTGGAAGAGTAGACAGTTCTTTTAACCAATGAGCCATCTCTCCAGCCTCTTCCTGTTAGTTTTAACAGTATAATGTAAGTACAATATTTCTGTATTCCCTTTCCTCCTTCAAACCCTTTCATATACTACTATATGTTCTTCAAATTTATGACCTCATTTTTCAAGCAGTTGTTATTGGAAGCGTATATGTATACATTTATGCAAATATGTTCTTAAATACTATCTGATCAGTCTCTTAATGGTATCTGAATTTGTGTTTTTAAAAGCAGGAAAGAAACATCTCTCTGTACTTTGGCCTGATCAGAAAGAATGACACCTTGTTTAGTACTAGAAATCTAGTTAAAGACTCAGAGGTACTAAAATCATGTAGGAAAAAATACAACTAAAAATGTATTAAACCAGCACAGTCTCCAACAATAATTTATGTATAGAACTAAAGAAAATTCACAAGAGAGGAATGTCAAATGGTGGAGAAGCACTTAAAGAAATTCCTTAGTCATCAGGAAAACGCAAATCAAAAGGAGTCTGAAATTCCATCTTACACCAATCAGAATGGTTAAGATAAAAACCATAGGTGACAGCGCATGTTGGCGAGGATGTGGAGAAAGAGGAAAACTCCTCCATTGCTGGTGGAATTACAAACTGGTACAACCACTCTGGAAATCAATCTGGAGGTTCCTCAGAAAATTGGAAATAGATTTCCCTGAAGACCCAACCAGCTATATCACTCTTGGACATATACCAAAAGATGCCCGATCATACCACAGAGGTACTTGTTCCACTATGTTCATGGCAGCCTTATTTGTGATAGTCAGAAGCTGGAAACAATGCACACTTACCATAACAGAGGAATGGATACAGAAATGTGGTTCACTTACACAATGGAATACTACTAAGCTATTAAGAACAAGGACATCATTAGTTTTGCAGGCAAATGGATAGAACTAGAATATATCATTCTGAATGAGATAACTCAGACCCAAAAGGACATGCATGGTATGTACTCACTAATAAGTGGATATCAGTCACAAAAAGTACAGAATAGCAAGGATAAAATCCACTGAATTCAAGAAGATTAACGAGCAGAAGGGCCCAAGTGAGGATGTCTCAATACCACTTGTGAGGGAGAAGAAACAATCATGAGGGGCAGAGGGAGAGAGAGACCTAGGTTGGAAAGGAGAAGAGGAGGGGAAAGGGAGAACATAATCAGGTATCGCAGAGACAGGGGTGAAGCACTGGGGACCAGCAGAAAGAATGGAAACAGGCAACATCAGGAGGTAGGAGGTGGGGGGACCCTCTAGAATGTACCAGAGGCCTGGGAGGTGAGAGATGCTCAGTACTCAATGGGAATGACACTATATGAAATGCTCTACAGTGGGGTGAGGGAACTTGTAGAGTCCACCTCCAATAGAAAGACAGGATGTCAAGTGGAAGGATGGGGTTGCCATCCTAGTTAAAATTAGTTAAAAATTCTGACCCAGAATTGTTTCTGTATAAAAGAACTATAGGGTCAAAAATGGAGATGAGATTGAGGGAAAGGAGATTCAGTGACTGGATCAAATTGGAATCCATATCAAGGGGAGGCTCCAAGGTCTGACAACATTACTGATGCTGCAGTGTGCTTACAGACAGGAGCCTAGCATGGCTGCCCTCAATGTATAGCTAAAAGAGTCGGATACAGATACTTACACTCAACCAATGGACAGAAGCCAGGACCCCTGTGGTTGAGTTAGGGGAAGGCTGGAAGAAACTGAGGAGGAAAGCTATCCCATAAGATACCAGCAGTCTCAACTAACATGGACCCCTGAGATCTCTCAGACACTGAGCTACCAACCAGGCAGCATACACTAACTAATATGAGGCCCCCAACATGTATATAGCAGTGGACTTCCTGGTCTGGCCTCAATGAGAGAAGATGCACCTAACCCTTGGGAGACTTGAAGCCCCAGGGAGTGGGGAGGTCTGGTGGGGTAGTGTTTGGGGTAGGGGCATCCTATTTAAGATGGGGGAAGAGGGGAGGAATGGGATGAGGAACAGTGAGGTGGCAGACTGCGAGGGAGTTAATGACTAGAATGCAATAAAAAAGTGTGGGGCTGTGAAAGGCAGTCTGTTTTCTGGTAGAGCTAAGGTTCAAACCCTTTTGGGCCCTATAGATTGTCTCCAACAGGGGACAGTCTATAAGGGAAGGCAGGCATTTGTCAGGCTCCTGGAAACAACTCCTGACACATGGCTACATCTCTCCGTAAGTCTGTGACATTTGGTCAGGTAAAAAGAAAGCACCCCTCAAGCCCCTCCTCAGGTCGAGGCATGGCCATGTAGCCTCAAGACATTCCCATGTTAATGAGGCACCTAGAAGCTTAGCCACACCCCTTCCCAGTTACTATTGTAACCTCGCCCCTTCCTGAGGTCATGGGGCGTACAGTCTCATCCACACCACTCTTTTCCATGACAATAAACGTTCTGAAACCCTGGACTGTCTCTCTTCATCCACTGTGGGAAACAATGGAACTGGCCTTCGCCTAAAGAGCCACCATCTAGCCTCCCTCCAAAGGTATCCCAATGTATCCCAGTGTTCTCAGCCACGGCAACCACCCACCCAACCAATGCAGCTAGCCAGTGTTCAAGCCGTGAACCACAGTCTCCCCACCGGATCGGGTCGTGTTCCTTCCCTTCTCCACTTCTCCCTTTTCATGGCCCCACATGTGGGCTCACACACTTCATTCTCAGCTCTTCCGAGTCATCCAGCAGTGTCTGCGGTGCCCAAGAGTGTGGGAACCCAATGGGGCCAGTTCCCTATGATCCCTGGGACTCACAGCCACCTCCCCTACCCCTGACTGTGTTTCCACAGAGGCTTCTCACAGCCTGACACACACCTGACAGCCCACGAGCACCCTGGGCAGACCTGCGGGACTGCACTCCACTGTGCCATTGTATCCAACAAAAAAGATTAAAGAAAAATACTTTTAAAAATGTGCTCAAACCCAAGGATAAGTTCAGTCCTCTCCTCTCATCAAGTATTCTCTTTGCGATAGATAGACATCATTACAAAAAAAATCTAAAAAGAGAATTTTGGAGTCCAGTATCCAATTCTTCATAATATATATTTAGGACTACCTGTACATACATAGATGTTTGGAAATCTATGAGATTGTAAGTAGCTTCTGTGATGAATCATTCCTTATTATAACATAGAAGTAGTGTCAGGAAGAGTAGCCAGGTGAAACCAGGTACTACACATTCCTCTGAATCATGAAAAACAAGAACCTAGAATGAAAATCACCATGAGTGTCTGAATCAAGCAGTCTGACTTCAACATCCTAGTATTTGATCTCTTCTGCTTCTCCTGACCCAGAAGATTAATGTTTGCAACAATATCTAATTATCTCCTAGCAGATGTGAAAAATGCTTCCTTTAACCCACTACAGATTACTTCTTCACTTATGCCAGGTACCTATAGTGCTCCTATTTATAAGGTCTGTGAATCAAAAATATCACAATGAGTAGTGCAAGAGTATAGGATATCCTTTCCTGAGAATGGGCCAGAAACAAAGAATGGGCATCTGTGCAGAACAGATACCTGCAAGATTTTAGCTGTCATCATAGAGTACAAGGAAAGATGCCTTGATCCTGATGAACCATTTTCCTTTCCTGAACTTACACATCTTGGTCTTTTTAGATTCCAAACAAAGGTGAATCCACACATTCCCAAATACGGTCTGGTATAAAGTTTGAGGTATGAATATGCCTTTATTCACTATCTCTTAGGAATACCAAAGACAAGATCCTACTAGACCTTTGATTCTGGACTAAATGTAAGCTGACTTGAGAGATTCATCATTCAAGAAGGAGACCCTACTCAAAGATCACACTTTCACTCCTAACAAGCTCCAGTTGTCTCCACTGGAATTTTTGACCCTGGAAAATTTGAATTCAGAAAAAGACTTTGTTTCACTTTTCTTTTCAGTATGTCAGAAAACTTCATGGCTACTTGGAGTTTTTCGACATTCGAGAGACTAAAGACCGATAAATTTTAACAACTTTTCCCTCCCAGCAGATACATTGGCCCTAACTGCATATAAAAAGCATAAACCATAAACCCAAGATCTGACCTCATGGTAACAATGAATTCAGAAGAAGAATGACTTTCTGAATGGAAATTTCCCAGGTGTATTTAGTGGGAATCATCCCCCTCTTGCCAAACAGAAAGAGGTTTGGTTCCTTGAGCGCAAATTCCCAGGAAAAAGCCTCTTAGCTAAAGTTTTCAGGATAAATAACCACAAAATCTTATGAGATCAAAGCTCACAGCTACACATATAGATTACTCATGGGCACTCTAGTGAGGACTGAAGCTGTGGATCATAGCCAAGGCTGATGCTAGGATCAAGCCACAGCAGGACAGAGTCCTTTGCCAAGAACTTATGGTTGTTCATTGTCTTTCAATGAATCCTCTAGGTAGTAATTCATATATTTAAGGAATTAATATAGATGATTTATTGTATATATTTTCCCAAATAATTATATGAGAATAATTTGATAATGAAACTAATAAAAGAGGTAACATGGTCAGAATTTTATTACACCATAGGGTATAAAAATAAAGTAAAAATAAAAGGGAGACTCTGGTATGGTTAAGGAAATATTTTTCCATTATATTAGCAGGTAAAACAAAGCACATGTCTAACAACATAAATTTTCAAGGCCAGGGGTTTTGTAAGACCTTAAAGTGCTCATCTACCTCAAATAATTAACTGCATTTCTATCAGAAATTTTGTAACAAATATTAATATGGAAAATGACTCAAGAAGATAGCTAACAATGTACACTCTTATGTTCAAAAATTTAGATGATGTACTACCCACAAATACATAGAAAAAAAAACAATGATATATTTCAGATGATATATACTGTAAGTATTTTTTAAATATTTGTGGAGAAATAATAACTTTTGGAGAGAATGTGTTTGTTTGACATAGACATAACCATGGTCAGGTACCCAATGCCTCAGACCTGTGGATTTTTCAAAACCTTACCCAGGTGAGACTCAGTGTGATGGCAAATCTCTCATCCTAGCTTCAATACTGTCAGTCGATGCAATAACAACAAACCACAGATCCCTCCTAAATGAATAAGTCCAGCCTGAAATGATACCCTACAAAGAGTTGGTGTCAAGATTACGTAAACATGTCTTTTTTCCTTACATCTACCCTAAACCTGCCTCTTAATTCAGCTGTACACAATAAACCAAACTAACCTCCAGGATCCAGATATGTAAAATAAATACATTGAGGATCTAGTTAGAGTTGATTATTTTCATCAAAACAAGCACAGTCTACAGATGCCCAGGTTTTCAATATATGTGTCTGAATATTTCCCCTTCTTTTAGTTCCTTTGTCAATCAAAGTTTCATCAAGTCCAGAATCATTGCAGAGAATACAAAAGTAATGTATATTCTGAAAAAGATGATAGAATCCATTAAGAAGAAGAAATTAGTTTTATGGGAGCAATCTTGGAAAAACTATGGGAAGAAATACCTATACATCCTCCATGGAACTACCACGTGACAACTCATGTGCCTATGCCTCCTTGTAACCTCCCTGGTTTACTTGACTTTCCCCTCATTCTCTCTTTCAATGATTATGAATACCAAAAAAAATGTTACACCAAAAATAACAACTACCACAAGGTCACACAAGGAAAGAACAGAAGCATCAAAGAAAAGACAAAAGACTCCATCAATCAGTGGAATAGCATATCTGCAACCCGCACATGTAATGAGAATCTACTGTCCACAATATGTTAGATGCAACTGCATCCTTCCTTAATAGATGACTATGAATGCCTTTTTTAAACAAGTAAATTCCCTGAGTAGAAATTATTCCAAAGTACCCGTAGAAAATGAGTAAAAAGGCAGAGAAAAAAATCTTAATGTTTTTAATCTCAAGAAAGTAAATTCTAATCGCCCTTGAGAGAGACTATACTAATCTAAGAGGCATGAGGTTATGTGGACATGCATTAAACTTAATACGCTACTTGACATAGTATTTGCTGGATTCTAATATTGTATGAAAGATTTAACGGTATCAGAAAATATGGGGATAAAATGGGAGAGTGCAAACTGCCTGTTTTAAGAAACATGCTAACCACCTTTTAGAAAATATATACGGTGTGAAAAATAAGACACAGAATTACTAATCTAACACTCTACAATGATGGAAACTCAGTCTAAAGCAAATTTTATTAATTGCCAACTCACTCCTAACCAACATAAACATTTCACTAACTTCAATAAAAAAGGAAAACATGTGCCATAGAAACCACACTTGTATTCTTGAGTATGCTTAAAATTTACATTTGCCTAGAATAAGTGTTAAGCATGCTTCCTTAAACTACTATGTGAACCAGTGGGCAGGCCCGTTACATATATTTCAATATTCTCCAGATTCAATGATTTAAACAATTTAAGTAGGAATGTCCTCTATACAGTGTAGGAGTGTGACTTCTTGAAAAGTCCATAAAACTTCCTTTATAAATTTGCTCCAAATCTTCTGTTACTAAGGGTCTCAATTTTATCATCTCCATCATCCTTGATTGGAAGAGGATGAATGTCAGAGCATGAAGTGGCTTGTTCAGTAATAGTGAATAAACAGAGTGTGCATCATAAAAAAACAGCTTCAAGACATGCTCCCTAAACCTCAGGGTAAGTACACATGAGTCAGTATTTAGGATTTCCCAAGTACTCTGACAAGTCAGTTTTTACATCTGTTGAAGAGCATTTTCTTTCATTCTTGATTTTTTTTGTTCTTCCTATGTAAACTTTTGATTTAAGCAATTTATAAATCTTTATACAAAATCAGCACTAGAAAAAAATAACTAATCTCATATGTATTTATTAATGCTAAAAATAAATAATTTAGTGGTATTGAATTAAAAGAAATGACTACAATGCCTTCTACTGCTTTTCTAAAATGAGTCCATTCCAAATGTTAAAGTAAAAACGTTCAAAGAATATATATTAATATCCCACATTACTGCCAATTGCCATAAATTAGTAAACTAATATAAAATGTGATATATAATTCTATTAATCAAATACAGATAAATGTAGTCAAAAACTGTATTGAAGCTCACCTGTGACTAAGAAGAGAACAAAAACACTAAAGTAAAATCTTCACATTGTACTGTTTTGTTGGGTACAACCTATAGAATTTGATGAAAGGGGCATAGCCAGGCAGATTATGAGTTCAAGGCCAGCCTGGGCTATATATTTAATGAAGGGAATGGTGGTGCATAACTTTAATCCCAGCACATAGGGACCCAATGGAAACAGGTCTCTGAGATTTAGGGTAGACTGGTCTACAGAGTGGGTTCCATGACAGCCAAAGCTACACAGAGAAACCCTGTCTTGAAAAAATGCATTGCTGGAACAAGGGATACTGGTCAGATGGGACTGAAGAATGAGCTGTGGTAAAGAAGAGACCAGCATCAAAGAGACGAAGTCATCCAGCATGTGCGTCATGAGCACACAGAAGCTGTGTTCCAGAGACAGCCACGTTTGTACATACCGCTGGCATCCAAACTTTGAAATATACATGTCACTTAGATTATTTTGAAGGTATGAAGATGTCATAGAGAACAGCTGATGTCTGTCACTATGTGGTAGAACAAAAGTCCCTATCACTGGCACAGCATAACCATATATGCCCTGATTAGTTTATTTCCAACCTGACACAAGCTAAAGGTACAGAATGATGGAAACCTCCATTGAAAATGCCATCATTAGATCTAGATGTAGAAAATCCTCTAGGGCATTACCTAATTAATTATTAATGATGGCTGTCCAGTCCTTTGTGTGTGGTGCCATCCCTGGCCTGGTGCTCCTAAGTTCTTTAAGAAATTTGGCTGTGTACCACATGAGGGGCAAGAGAGTTAGCAGAACTCCTGCATGACCTCTGCTTCAGCTGAGCAAGCCATGACATATTTATTAATATTGAACATGTTCTTAAATCAGATGATATGAATCAATTGCCAATACTTCACTTTTGTCTAATGATGAAAAGTGAATTATCAATATCATTGTGCAATGATTTCTTACTATATTTTGTTTTTAAAGTTTGTTTAAAATCACACATACACACACACACATGCACACACACACACATACACACACACACACACACACACACACATATTGAATTTGGTAAAAACCATTTCTGTTAATGGGGAGTTAAAATGAAACAGACACAGTAAGTCAATCTGTGTGTGTGAATTCTGTTCTGATCAGACTGCGAGAGACTGCTCTCACACCCATGTTTTTGTCACACTCATCCTCAGTGTGAAAATGATGCATGGTTGATGATGCATTTCTTAAGAAAGTCTCATATTCTTCCTTAAAAAATTAATTTACATCTAATACAGATTTTAAACACATTTTTTGTTTTGTTTTCTTTTTTGTTTTTTTTAGTTTTATTGTTGTTTTGGGATTTTTTCATTTTGCTTTTGTTTATTTATTTGTTGTTTGTTTGTTTGTTTGTTTGAATTTGTTCTAGTTTTTTTGTTTAATACGTGGAACTAAACAAGAGGTCCCTTACATTAAAAGTAGTGTCAGTATAACATATTATTCAAATCATACAGATGCATATCTGTAACCTATTATTTGTTGAATTGACTATTTATGTCATCATTCCTTAGGCATTAGCATAGAAATTCAGGTAGAGTATCCTATGCATTTCTCAAAGAAAAATTATTGAATAAAATTTCGATAATTTTACAAAATTACTTCATCCACTTTTCATAATGAGAGGAACTATTGGACAAATTAAATATTATATATATAGATATATAAATGAATGCTTATAAATTCATGTTATACATTCATGGACTCAACTTTATCATATAAAAATGCATTTCCCTCACTCTTTAGGTTTCTAGTTCACTCTTACTCCTAACAACATCAATGTGATACATCCAGATATCCACATGAAGCCAGTCTCCTTCCAGACCAGATTCAGGAGACAGAGAGATACAAGAGTACCACCACTGACACTCGCACCTCATAGTACATGAAGAAGTATATATGAAGTGCCATCCAATTACAAGGTAATAGTGACCTCCTGGGGTTCATGTTGCTTACTTCAAAACCATCATAGATGATGGGATTTCTGAAATTTTCTAGATTCTAATAAATAATTTGTCCTAAAGTCCACGGATTTTTCTCTGTATACCACATTTGTTTAGTTCTTTTCCTATAACTTATTGGCAAAGTTGATTTTTTTCTTAGTACTCACTGTATGCATACATATATGAAGCACTAATCAATCACTGGTGATAAATGATAAAAGGAAGACAAGAGCTTAGAATCAATTTTTTTTGTTGTTTTGGTTTTTCGAGACAGTGTTAGAATCAAATTTGATATGGGCATCATAGAAGATTCGGAAAGTGCCAAAAGGTGGATAAAAATCCATTACACATTTTTATTTTATTCATTTTTGGAAATTTTATATATAAAACATTTGTATATAATATACAGTGTATGTATTATATATAATTTCAAAAACGAATCAAATAAAATCATTAATATTGAAAATTTCCATGTGACATTTTTAACAATTGTAATTCTAAGCTATTGCAGGATATCAGAAAGATAATGGTAAATCTGTAGGAGTCACTGGGCTTTTAAGTATGCACATGTTTTTACACCTAAAGATAATAATATTCAGACTGCTCTTCAGGTACTTTTTAATCTCTGTCAATGAAAATTACACTATCATTAGTAGTATAAACAGAAATTTCCTGTGAATACTTATTTCATAGAAACAATTATGAGAGATTAGCAATATATTATTCTAAGATAATGTGGTAGTTTGAATAAGTATGGCTGTCATGGACTCACTGTTTAAATGCTTGATCACTAGGGAGTAGCATTATTAGGAGGTATAGTCTTTGAGTAAATGTGGCCCTACTAGAGGAAATGTGCCACTGGGTGTTGGCTTTCAAGATTCAAATGCTCAAACCAGGCCTAGTCTTCTTTTTCCCGCCTATGAATCCAGATACAGAACTCTCAGACCCCTTCCTACCACCATATCCGCCTTCATGCTGCCATGCTTCTCACTATTATGATAATGTGAGAAATCTGTAAATATAAACAATGCTTTCTTTTACAAACGTTTCTGTAGTCATGGTGTCTTTCAAAGCAGAAGAACATTGATTAAAACAGATAACAAAATCTTCATTTGTTTATCTTAAATATAAACTGAAGCATAAATAAAAATTGATTCAGTTAGAGTCATCTCATGAGAGAACTGTTTAAATTTGCATATCAGTCTAATCATTATTTGAATAATATTGTGAGTTTTTACATTTACCAGGTATCTGCAGCTATTTGAGCATCACCTTAGCACTGTTATAAAACAAGAAAACTAAATATATCCTTCATATCCTGTAGTCTCTGCCTCCTCAAATTTCTTAAAATTCCCCATTCAGACAACTAACTCTTGGATCTACACCCTAGTGTAAACTTCCTAATGAAAAGTGAAATCAACATTTGAGATACTCCAGTGAGTCTACCTACCCATACCACTCATGCAGAAGAGCACAGCAAATCCTGCTTGGTTACCAAGGAACTGCCTGAAAACCAGCTAGCTTCCTCCGTACCTATGATGGAAGAGAAACATTTTGAGTAATGGTGCACACAATAAAAAGAGATATGCAGAGCCACCATGTGTGTATGTATGCCTCCCTCTCGATTTCTCTCTCTCTCTCTCTCTCTCTCTCTCTCTCTCTCTCTCTCTCTCTCTCTCATTCTACTTAGCCCATAATCTATAAGTATCTCTATCCAACATTAACTCTACCTTTCTCAGCCATTCCTATTAATTCACCATTCCATTGAACCTCTTACATTGAGAACCCTAAGTAAAGACATACTTGAATTTTTACAAGTGTTTGTTGACTCTACAGTGTCTTTCTTGACAGTCAGTCCTGATCCTGAACACATGCCCTCTCAAAATGTGCAAAAAGAAGTGAAATCTGAAGAGAATAAAAGTAATATAAGAAATAAAATAGGGTACAATAAAAAATAAAGATATGCCCTCCCCTGTGCATGTGCATAAGCACCCTGTAAAAGGATATGCAACAAAATGTTTAAAAATGGTTTATGTTTTCCAGAAGCAATTCTGATAAAGTAATGCCACTGCATTAATATAAATATATTATTGCACAGAAGAGATTGAAAAAAAAACAGAGTGCTGATAAACAGACAATAGATGCTAAGGAGAAATTACAAGTCTAAACAATCATTCCTAAAACTAATATGCAAATAAAGATTTAAAGACTGAACAGTTTATATTTAAGTATATTTATGTATGTATACAGGATTTTGAGGGAGAGTGGGAGTGGGTATTTGGATGGTTTGAAAGCAAAGCTAAGGGAAATTTTTTGTAATTAAACAACATCATAATTCCGAATATACACCATTTTGATAGAAAACTTCTTTCCATGGGCAAATGGACAAGCTTCTTATCTTGCCTGATCATACATCATAAGTCAGGGAAGAATAGAAAATGCATTTGTAACACATTAGTCACAATAAACTTCTGTCAAGGGAAGCTGGTTTGTAAAGTAGAATCTATGAGACCTTTCAGGCAACAGGATCAAAACAAGGGAAGTGCCAGTAGTATAGTTCTCTGCTCTCAAATGGCCGTTGGATACTAGGCAAGGAAATGCCAGCAGATATCTCATCCCTAAAGCAGAAGCTATCTCCAATTGATAACTACAAGCAAATCCAAATTAGTGTTTTCCAATGGAGTCTCACTGCATATAAACATACCACTTAGGGACAGGACTCAGACCAAAAATATTCAGTGGCATTTTTAGAAGGTATTTGTCTCATAATACTTTTTCAGGGATTTATTTTAAACCTATTTTCTATATTTTATGGTTTCAGTTTATGAGCAATTTTATCTGTGGTGTGAACATGAGTGTCTCTACATTTCCATGTGTTTCTTGTGATTTTTCGTGTTTGTTTAACTATTCATTTTACACTGATCTTATTTGTTCTGCCTATCTATCTATGACCAATATTAGCATCATATGTCAGTTTATATTCTAATGAGAGATACAGAAAGAAATATTGTAGATTTCAGTGAGTGGGGAAGTGGAGAGGAGCTGGGGATGGAAAATCATAATCAGAATATACTGTATGAATTAAAATTTACCTTTAATGAAAATGAAATGTGCACAAAAGAGAGACAGAAATGTAAAAATATACCTGAGCACTAAGCTTTCAGTGTTTCAGTGTGGTAGATGATAACTGTAAGGAAAGGCTATCCAGAGACGGTCTCACATGGGGACCCATCTCATATGCAGCCACAAAACCCAGACACTATTGTGGATGCTGGGAAGTGCTTGCTGACAGAAGCCTGATATAGCTGTCTCCTGAGAGGCTCTGCCAGAGCCTGACCAATACAGATGTGGATGCTCACAACCAACCATAAGACTGAGCACAGTAACTCCAATGGAGGAGTTAAGGGAAGGACTGAAGGAGCTGAAGGGGTTTAAAACCCCATAGGAAGAACAACAATATCAACCAACCAGATCCACCCAGAGCTCCCAGGGACCAAATCACCAAAGAATAGCAATGGCTCCAGCTGCATATATAGCAGAGGATGGCCTTATCTGGCATCAATGGGAAAGGAGGTCCTTGGTCCTGTGGAGGCTCAATGTCCCAGTGTAGGGGAATGCCAGGGTGGTGAGGTGGGAGTGGGTAAATGGGTGGGGGAGCACCCTCATAGAAGCAGGGGGAGGGGGATGACATAGGGGAGTTGCAGAGGGGAAACTGGAAAAGGGAATGACATTTGAAATGTAAATAAAAAATTATCCAATAAAAAATCAATTTCTCACATAATAGGTCCATAAAGAGAGTGTGAGGAACAAACAGGTATCCTCTATCCGATTCTGAAGGTTGAAATGAATCTTTCAGATATAGCCAGAATACAGGACTCACTAAGAACAAAATTTCGTAAAGGAGAATCAGTGGCCTCAGAAGCAAAAATAAATTTACAGCAGATGAAAGAGGTACAAAATCACACTGAAGATGAATGTGGGGAGTTCCAAATATAACCTCACTTTACGGTGCTTATACCAGACTACCATTGCCTCTATCTCCTGCAGATCTCAGGAGCAGTCCTCCTTTCCTGATTAGCAGATTGTAGTCAGGCCCCAGCTAGAGACTGGAACCAGCTAAGAG
The DNA here is from genome assembly GCA_028551405.1 of Uromys caudimaculatus. NCBI lineage: Eukaryota > Metazoa > Chordata > Mammalia > Rodentia > Muridae > Uromys > Uromys caudimaculatus. The sequence goes on along the minus strand of CM052703.1, from coordinate 127,395,155 downwards.
CTGGACTCCAGCCAGAAGCCTGACTAGCAAATATCCTGGGTACACAAACATATATTAACTTGGATTTCCTCTGATTGGGTGCATGTGTACATGCAAATAGAGAGTATATTGAGATCAAAAGAGTGATCTCAAACCTAGCAATGGACACCCAAAGCCTGCTGTAACCTAGGAGACTTCCATCAGAGCTGCTATTTCATGTATATTCCCCTCCCCCTCCCTAGCGTTGCTACAGAAGCAAAGAAAGTGCAAGGAGAAAGACAAGAAAATGCAATATCCACTGTGCACTGACTCCAAGTAACAACAGAAAACAACAGGCAGTGGTGCTAGGTCTGAGCATTTATCCGGCTCCTTGGATCTAGATCCTGGCTATTTACTAGAAATCTCCCAATGATATCTGAGCCCCTACAATCATGACTCTGGGCAGCCATGTGCACCTTGCTGGTGACTCTATAATCTGCCTGTTTCAGTTTCCCCAATAGGTATAATTGATTGCGTGAGCACACTAGATTTGAATTATACTTTTATTAGATGGCCCTGGGAAAAGCTTCTTGGATTTAGGAAAGAAGTGGTTCCTAGTAAGCATTGAGTAGCTTAAATTGTCATGGTGTTAAAGAAATAATTTAAGAGTTGTAAGAGTTATTTTGAAAAAGAAAGTTTCAAAATCTATGGGGTGTGTGTGTGCATGCGTGTGTGTGTGCGTGCGTGTGTGTGTGCGTGCGTGTGTGTGTGCGTGTGTGTGTGTGTGTGCAGATTTTGATATGGGGAGTGAGCACATGTGTGCATGCAGATGACAGCTAGAAGACAAACTCTGCTATTTTTCTCTCTTTTCTTCATTTTAAAAACTATGTTATTTGGGACTGGAGAGATGGCTCAGTGGTTAAGAGTACTGACTGCTCTTCTGAAGGTCCCGAGTTCAAATCCCAGCAGCCACATGGTGGCTCACAACCATCTGTAATGAGATCTGATGCCTTCTTCTGGGGTGTCTGAAGACAGCTATAGTGTACTTAAATATAATAATAAATAAAAATGAATCTTTAAAAAAACTATGTTATTTAACATAAATATTAAATTTTTGTATGGAAAATTCGTTTCCCATACCTAATAGCACTATTCTAACATCAAGAACTCTCTCGGCCGGGCAGTGGTGGTGCACACCTTTAATCCCAGCGCTTGGGAGGCAGAGGCAAGTGGATTTCTGAGTTCAAGGCCAGCCCGGTCTACAGAGTGAGTTCCAGCAGACAGGGCTACACAGAGAAACCCTGTCTGGAAAAACCAAAAAAAAAAACAACAACAACAAAAAAAAAAAAGAACTCTCTCTCCTCCTTCTTTTTGCTTGCATGCATAGGTGTGTGTGTGTGTGTGTGTGTGTGTGTGTGTGTGTGTGTGTGTGTGTGTGTGTGTGTGTGTTTAGGTGTAGGTATTTGTGTGTGTGTGTGTACAGATATACACACATGTGGCTTCATTCTTTGGTTTTATTGTTGAGAAGGTAATTTATTTACAACACTTATTTTTCCATTACCTCCTTGAAACCTTCCAATATACCATGGCATGCTTTCCTTAAAATTCATGGCTTTATTTTCTTTTACCAATTTTTATTATATGCATATTATATAAGCATGTACATTCTTAAGTATCCCATGCTCAGTCCATTTAATGCTATCTGTATATATGTTATCAAAGCTGACACTTGGTCCTAGAGAACCATATAGTAGGTTTTCCCTGGGAAACTCCATATCTCTCTTTCCCAGCTTCAACTGAGTCCTAAGGGCTTTTCTCTGTCCAGTTTGGCATGTTAGTCCTTATTCAGCTAATTTTTGAACAGTTATGTCACTGTGGATTTATGGGTGGAGCTCTTGACATTACTAGGATATGCAATGTTTTAGAAACTTTCTGATTATCTGGCTCTTACAATTTTTCTACTCACTTGTCTGCACTATTCCCTGAACATTAGGTGTGGGTGTGTTTTGTAGCTCTATCCATTAGGACCATGCAAACTCCCAGAGGAGAAAGAAAACACATAAGCGAATAGCACTGCACAATAACCCTAAGTGTGAAATATAGCACACATATATTGGTGGTAACTAACAGCTTTGTAATTATATTTATGACCTGCTCGTCAAGGTTGATATGTTCTTGGTTACTGAATACATGTTAATTACTCAGTTCTAGTGAAGGAGAATTTACAACCACGAAATTATTAAGTCAGCATAATCTCTAACAACAATTTATAAACATTTGTCTTCATGCTCACAGAGAAGGGTAGCCTTCCCCACACATGAGGGAAAATTTCTTGACAAAAGTTGGAGCTGATTACATAAAACATAGCTCAAGAAACAATATTCTTCCTTCTCCAGCAGGACATCAAATCCCAATAATTCCCATAATAGGAGTGGGATTTCACAAGTCTTTCTTCCAGCCTTCCTGAGATTTTAGCTGGTACAAGTCTTTAAAATGCAGTCTTAGCTGTTGGGTGTTTTTATGTGAAACTTTCCTAATGTGTTCGGCAACTATTATTTTGATTCAAATATCTACTACATCTGCTTTGTTTGAGGCAGTGTTTCTGACTGAAATTCACCAAATATAGATTGGCAGGTCACAAAACTCAGAGATCTGTCACTTCTGATCATGTCCAGGGATTGCATACTGATACCAATATGCTTGGATGTGACTTGTGTATTAAAAAAAAAAAAAACTCATGCATTTATAATTTCAAGATAGGTGTGCTGTGACTGGGAAAACTTCCAAAGCATGTATATTTGGCTATAGAAAGATAAGTAATCCATTGAACACAATTCAAGGATTATGAGGCTGACCGTTATGTAAAGTTCCAATCTAATTACACCACATTGCGGAAGTATTTTTTGAAGATCCTCCTCAGGTTTCAATTTTGCTTTTCTAAAATATTAAGAAATGGAAGAGTGTCTATACTGTTCTACCTTGAGCTAAAAACATGTAGTAGAACATAAGAAGCAGAAAGGATTTTCCAAAACATCCCACATTGAACATAAACCAAACTTCTGTAAGAACACTTATGTTTATCTTTCTCCCAATATAGTTAATTTAAAATTTTTACACTATTAATGCAGTAAAGATCATCTCAGTTGTCAGCTTTATATTTAGTCAGCTCCTTAACATCATGCTCTGTTGATGGGAACACTATACATAACCTTGTTACAAAACTTCTAGGTAAATTTCATGATTTAAAAACATTCCTCAAATATCATTGTTTCCCCAATCTTAACCCATACATGGCTACTTAAGACTTGGTGGCTCAATGCCACCGGTGAATTGAATGATATTCTGGTGAGGAAAATTGACTTATCTCATGGTCAATCACAGAAATTATGTGAAACAGTGCAAACATTGCCAACTACCAACATATAATATGATCATAATCATATATGTTATATAAAATTAGAAACCACATGGTTTAGATAATTGGCAGCTCTACATTCCCTTCCAGGATCCATGGTCATGTTATATATTGGTTACAGACAAGATTTGCACTGTTTCACTTAATTTCACATAATGTGTGTGTGTGTGTGTGTGTGTGTGTGTGTATCTGTGTGTAACATAAAATTAATGATTGTAATATGGTATATATACAAATACATGGTGCCATTCACAAATAGAGTGTTATAATTGTTGTCCCAACCATCACAATCTACCTCCACGAATATGACTAATCTCTACAACCTGATGGCTAGACTCTATTAATGGAAATACTGTTTGTTTATGACATCAAACATGAGAAAATCAGATTGGTGACCAACTAGATGGTTCAGTCCTAATAACTAGAAATCCTGATGTTGGAAGGTATTCTACATATTATTGGAAGAGTAAAGAAATCCTCAACACCCCAAGAAACCAACCCTGAAACCTACAATAGTAACCTGCTTGTAAGACAAAGTAATACTATCACAAATATCAAATGATTTACCAATCACTTTTTTCATTGGATTCAAAGTCGACTCTGTAAAATGGAGCCCATTTCTGTAATATGCAAGAAACCTGAGTCTACATAGGCCCAGATTTTGATCTTAAGGAATTCCTGGTTTTCTTCCCCATTTATGGCTCCCACAGCCCCTGGGAAGTAAGGCATAGTCGAGGTTGACAACAGCAATCTAGGAAAAGACATGGCAAAAAAGTGAGTTTTCTCAAAATGGCACACCCTTTTGCATGGCTGAGATGGGTTTGTTCGACAAGGCATGGATTCCAAAGATTTAGCCCAGGATTGCTTCTCCCTTCTGATATGCCTTCCTGCCATTATTACATAGCTTAATGATTTCCTGAGTATTTACCTATTCTGTTGGGCAGATTTCCTGCACAATCAATATGAAGATGTACTTTCATATATTAATGCTGTTTAGATGAACTGATGATTTCATAAATTCTGGTAATGATTTTTTTTGAAGCTTCTAAATTGATATAAGTAATTTTGATCCCCATGTAAAATAAAACTTGCAAGGTGAGCTCTGTAAACCTTCATTTTTCACAATATAATTGCAATAGGAAAAGGAAACAGGCTTAGAATAAATTGCAATTAAGGAAAACATTCCCTCTAGGTTAGAAATGAGGCCAATATCTTGATAACTACAGATCATAAATAGAGAATGGGCAATTTATTGTAGATGTAAGGACAGAAAATGAATAATAGACTAGTTTACCTATGTAAATAATAAGACACAAGGCAGATGATTTATATCTTGACAAAACTGCTAACTTTTGACATAAAAACTATTTCTTTAAACTTACAGTAAACTTTCTTTCAATCTAGAAAGTAGATAATGGATGTTTAGTCGGGTACTAGTACTAATGGAAAGACATGTAAACAATTCTGTTATAACTTCTTAAAACTTACCAACCTATGACATGAATTATTATGGTATACTTACTATGAACTTATGGATTATAAAAGTGTTTAGAAAAACATGTAATCAGTTATCTTGCTGTAACAGTTCTACCTGATAATTATTGTGAGGTCATTTTTGGAGTAAGTCTAAATACTAAGAACAATAATAATCTGGTGGTACAGCCCTTTTTGCTTTGTCCCGTGTGCATATGTCTGAATATGTGCCTGACTTTCTTTTTCTCTTTTCTTTTCTCTCTGGCTCACAAAGTGTTAAAAAAAACAAAAACAAAAAACCAGAGCCCTAGGCCTGGCCAGTGAGACCACCTCTGAGTCAAAGTGTAAAGAGTTCAAGTAACTAAATTTCTTTGTTTCTGTTATTTATCTCCTGCTGTTATCAGTAGGAGTTCATTGACAGAAGCCATTAGCTTTTGGCCCCAGAAGAGCAAGGGAGAGTTAAATTGCAAGAAGCTATCAGCTTCTGGCTCCCACAACAGTTAGGGAGAGTTAATGGCCAGAGGCCATCAGCCTTTGGCCTTTGTATTACCCTGCTTCCCGCCTCCTTACCTGAGTGTTGGGGTGGGACCCCAGCACAGGCTAATTAATGTCCCTGTCTAGATATTCTACTACAAAGGCCAATTAGTTACTACAGCAGCCATGGAACAGGAAATGTTATATGTATATGTGGTAGCCACTCCTACTTCTCTATCCTGACTAAGACTCAGTATCATAGTTTGTAACTGGGCTCCTCAGCTAAATTATGTTAGATTATGTAAATGTAAATTTAATTATGATTATGATAAAATGGAAATTAACCAAATAAGACCCTCTATATCTGTGGTTCTCAACTTTTCTTATGTTGTGACCCTTTAATACAATTTTGGGATAATTATCACCCATAAATTTTCATTGCTACTTCAAAACTATAATATTCCTGTTGTTATGAATTATAATGTAAACATCTGATAAAGTTGGAACAGAGATTGAGGGAATGGCCAATGACTGGCCCAACTTGAGAACCAAATCCTGACGCTATTGATACTCTGATATGCTTGCAGACAGGAGACAAAAATAACTGTCATCTGAGAGTCTTCACCCAGCTGTGGATGGAAACAGATGCAGAGACCTACAACCAATATCAGGCAAAGCTCAGAGAGTCTTGTGAAAGAGTGGGGAATAGAATTAAATGAGTGGAGGGGTCAAGGATAACACAAGAAGATCTACAGAGTCAACTAACCTGGGGCAATGAGGGCTCACACAGACTGAACCAACAACCAAAGAGCATGCAGTGGATGGATCTAGGTCCCCTAGATATTTGTAGCAAATGTGCAGCTTGGTCTTCATGTGAGTCCCCTAACATCTGGAGCAGGAGGTGTCTCTGACTCTGTTACCTGCCACTAGATCCTCTTCTCCTAGGATTTCCTGGTTGTGCTTCAGTGGGAAAAAGTGGGAAAAGGGGTGCTTAGCACTGCAGTGACTTGATTAACAGGGTAGGGTGGTCCCCAAGTGGGGCCTTTCCTTCTCCTTAGAGTAGGGGAGTAGGTAATGAAGATATTGATTTGTGAGGGTGTAACTAAGAGGAGAGGAGGAATGGAGGGCTGTGATTAGGATATAAAGTGAATAAATATATTAATTAATGAAAAATACTAACTCCTTTACATAGCATGCTTGAAGAATACACACTATCACCAAATGGCTGTCCTGAGATATGGACATGTGCCATCTCCTAAGATTTACTGTGGTCCCTCAGATGTATCCTTCTCTGAAATACTCTAACTGCTATCCCTTCTATGAGCAAGAAGGATGTAACACTCCTCTCCTTCTTTACATTCCTTCTCTCTGTCCCTATTGTCTATCATCTTTATATGTTTCTCAATCTCATCATTCCCTATGTTTTCAAAGATGTTATCGTCAATTCATCATTCCATCATTTTATCACATAAAAATTTCTTCCTCTGAGATCTCTAAGTGATGAAATAATCCAGCATCACATGTGTTTTCTTGACTTACCTTAAGTGTTTCTCTCTTGACCATTTCTCCTAATCTTGAATTTTGCAGTCCTCGTTTTTTCCACAAGGAGGAAGACCTGAAGAGAATAAAGTTAACACAGGACACACAATAACTGAATAATAAATATGATAGGAAAAAGTTATGTGAGTCCAAAGAACAATTCAGATAAAGTAACATAACCAAATAAACACAAATGTCTTAGCACACTGAAGTGATTGGCAGGAACAGAATGCTGATGAAGACAGGCTCATCACTAATTAGAGATTACAAATCACAAAGAGAACAAAATAGGATGGGTGAAGTTCTTTCTACAAAAGTAGGTATAGGGGAATGTTTCTAATGGCTCAGGCTCTAAGATCAAGAATTGATAAATGGGACTTCATGAAACTGAAAAGCTTCTGTAAGACAAAGGACATAGTCAATAGGACAAATCGGCATATTACAGATCAGGAACAAACTTCACTAACACCACATCCAATAGAGGGCTAATATCCAAAATATATAAAGAACTCAAGAAGCTAACCTCCAAAACAACCAAACTACACAATCAAAAAATGGGATATAGAACTAAACAGAAAATTCACAACAGAAGAATCTCAAATGGCCAAGAAGCACTTTAAAAAGTGTTCAAAGAATTACTGATCAGGGAAATGCAAATCAAAACGGTCCTGAGATTCTGCCCTTACAATAGTCATAATGGCTAAGATCAAAAACTCAGGGTACAGCATATTTTGACGAGGATGTGGAGAAAGAGGAATACTCCTCCACTGCTGGTGAGATTGCAAACTAGTACAACCCATCTGGAAATCAATCTGGAGGTTCCCAGAAAATTTGGAATAGATCTACATGAAGACCCAGCTATAACACTCTTGGGCATATATCCAAATGATGCCCCACCATGCCACAAGGACATGTGTTCCACTATGCTCAGAGTGGGCTTATTTCTGACAGCCATAAGCTGGAAACAACCCAGATGTCCCACAACAGAAGAATGGATACAGAAAATGTAGTTCATTTACACAATTTAGCAATTAAAAACAATGACTTCATGAAATTCACAGGGAAATGGATGGAGCTAGAAAACATCATCCTGAATGAGATAGCTCAGACCCAAAAATATGCATGGTATGTACTCAATAATAAATGAATATTAGCCAAAATGACTACAAAATACTCAGGAAACAATCCACAGAACTCAAGAAGCTTAACAAGCCAAAGTGCCCAAGTGAGGATGATTCAATCCCAACTGGGAGGGAAAAGAAAGCAGAGGGCAAAGGGAGGGAGGAAACTGGGTAGAAGAGGGGAGCAGGAGAGGCAGGAGAATAAGGTAACCTGATCAGGTATTGGGGGAACCAGGTGTGAAGCCCCAAGGGCCAGCACAATGAAATGTACAAGCTCATGAGATAGGAGGAGGGGTAGCCCACTAGAATGCACCAGAGACCTGGGAGGTGAGAGAATCTCAAGACTAAAAGGTAAGAAGCTTAGATGAAATGACCAACAGTGGGGAGAGAGAATTTGTAGAATCCACCTCCAGTAAAAAACAGGGTATCAAGTGGAGGGATTCAGTTGCCATCAAAACTCTGACCCAGAATTGTTCCTGTCTAAAAGAATTGCTGGGACAAAAATGTAGAAGAGACTGAGGGAAAGGAGGTCCAGTGACCAACCCAAATTGGAACCCATCTCAAGGGGAGGCTCCAGTGCCTGACACTATTACTGATGCTATGATGTACTTACAGACAGGAGCCGAGCATGGCTGCCCTCAGAGAGGCCCAGCAAAAAGCTGACTGAGACAGAAGCAGATATTTACACCCAACCAATGGTCTGAAGTTGGGGACCACTGTGTTTGAATTAGGGAAGTCTGGAAGACGTTGGGGAGGAGGGCAACTCCATAGGAAGATCAGCAGTCTCAACAAACTTGGACTCCCAAGATCTCTCAGACTCTGAGTCACCAAACAGGCAGCATGCACTAGTTGGTCCCAGGTCCCTGACACATATACAGCGGAGGACTGCCTGGTCTGACCTCAATGAGAGAAGATGCACCTAACCCTTGAGAGTCTTGAGGCTCTGGGGAACAAGAAGGCCTGGCTGGATGTAAGGGGTTTCGGGGTGTGGGGACATCCTCTCGGAGACAAAGGAAGAGGAATGGGAGGAGGAACTGTCAGACGGAAAGATAACAACAACAACAACAACAACAACAACAACAAAAGTAGGTACAAGCCTCATGAATTACCTGTCATCAAAAAATTGAGTGGGAAGAATAGGAAGAGAAAAAAATCCATATTTCACATAGCAGGAACCTGTCAGAAGAACTTGGATAAGAAAGTAGAAGCTCTAAGATTCTTCATGGTAGGATTATGGCAACAAAGTTGATGCCAGTATTCTAATATTTTTCTCTCAGAAGTTCAAGGGTTGTAAGATAAAAGTAGGGTTAGCAAATGGTACACTTCTAAGCCCTCAGAGATTCTCATGATGGCAGTTGAGAATAGCCCCTGACATAGCAATTCTTTATTATTATTATTATTATTATTATTATTATTATTATTATTTTATTAATCATTCCTGTCACTTACATCTCAAATGATATCCCCCTTGCAGGTTACACCTCCACAACCCCATCCCATCTGCCCTCTCATCCTTCTGCTTTGCCTCTATGAGGGTGCTCCCCTACCTACCCACCCACTCCTGCCCCAGTGCTCCAGCATCCCTCTACGCTGCGGCATCAAACCTCCACAGAATCAACTGCCTCCCCTCCCAATGATTTTAGGCTATCCTTTGCCACATATGTATCTGGAGCTATAGATCCCTCCCTGTACACTCCTTGGTTGGTGGTCTAGTCCCTCTTTCAATTCTTAACAGAGGAGGTCTACCAAAGGAGTATAATAAACAAAAATTATCTCATGTCTTTCAGCTTCCACAGGAAGAACTAAAACATCATTTTCTTAGACAATGCTAAAGTCAAACACTGAGTTATGAATAACATACCTGAAAGCAAAATCATCAGAAAGAGGGGGAGAGAGGCAGCTCAAATCAAGAAAGGGAAATCAAAATTATATCCTGGAACAAGTACTGTTTCAAGCAGATATCACTCCCCCCCTCTTTGTGTTGAAATAGAAACAGGGAGAGTGGATTGAGATAGACAGGAAGAAAATAATTTACGTGAGGCTTTGGCTTCAACTGACAATTGAGAAAAGAGCCAGTGGTGCTTCAGAGCTAAGCATGTATCTGACACTTGGGGCTTCTTCATGGCTATCTACAAGAAGGCCACATTCTATTTCTGTCTGGTCCTTCCAATTGTTACTCTGGTGGTTTTGTGCAATCTTTCTGAGTCAGTTCTCTCAAGTGATATGATTATAGTCATGAGTTTTTATACTGGATCAAACATTATGTCCATGTCTATGTATATAAAAGCATTTTATGTGTGAAATAAATATGTATGTTCAGGGGATTGCCAATATTTGCTAAAGAGGAGGTGTGATTGTATATGCTTGGGCCACAGAGTGGCACTATTAGGGTTTGTGGGCTTGTTGGAGTACATATGTCACTGTGGGTGGGGGCTTTAATACCCTTGAACTGACACAAGTCTTTTCATGTAGTCTTAGATGTTGGGAGTTCATGGTTCAACTGTTCTGTCATATCTAGAAAATATTGTAGTGATGCATAATACTAATATCACTGCTCGTTTGAGATAATATTTCATAATTGACTAGAATTTGACAAGTAGTCCAAAATGCATGGGAAAAAAATCTGTCTACCACCTTCTGTCATAACCTTGGGGTGCTAGCTCACAAAACACACTAGCCCTTCATTTTTACATACCTATTCTATGAAGAAAAGTCAGGTCCTCATATCTATAAGGCAAGAATGTTGCTGATTAAGAAATATCCCCAGCCTGCATATTTTGATCTATAAAGGAAATGTAACACACTGAAAGTTATCCACAGACCATAAGGTCATACCTGCTATATAAACCTCCAATCTTCTACTTCATCTCTGATGTTTTGTCTTGAGATTCTCTTCAAATTGCAGTTTTATTTTTCTAAAAACAGGACTGAAAAGTTAGGAAACAGGTAAGTGTCTGTCCTTACCGTCATGAACCCCAAACATGTAGTGAAACACTAGCAGCACGTAAGTGTGACATGACTATGTCCTATGCCACACATGGCCCATATATCAGTCCAAGGTCTAAAATACATTCAATATACTTTCCAATAAGTTGAATTTTAGAATTCATTGTAATATGGAAATGATATTGAGAATGTCCAATATCAATCAACTTTACCCTGGGCAATTTCTTACCACCATGTTATGTTGATGTAAACTCTGCAGGTAACACTGCTCTAAACATGTGCGCAAACATGATTTTACCATCTTTCCTTAAGTGTATCATGTCTAAAATATTAATTATTACCAGGATATTAGAAGTTTGGTGGCTCAAAGCCATACCTCAATTGTTCACACTATTCCTGGTAAGTAGACTTATATCATAGCCAAGAAGAAAAATCACCCTGAATACTGTAGACTTGGTCAAATTTCCACAGTTACTGAGGTTATAGATCCTGCAGCAAAGCTTATCACAGCCACTTTTTGAACCTGTATGATTTCTAACTACATTTCAAATGTGTATCTTTTCATGCAGATATAAATGTAACTCTCACCCTCACCAAACACTTCATTTTAAAACAGATGAAGACCAGCAGAGAATTTTACAACTAGTCAAAATGCAACGAATAAATAACTGGTAAATAAATGATAAATTAACTCAAGAAATAAAAGAAAAATAAGAGAGAAGAAAGCAGAAATCATATTACACCCAAAACTCAGAGAACTTGTTTAAGAGTGAGCAGTAAGAGTGTAAGATCCCGAGGAACAGGATGCCTGCTGTGAGAAAGTGTCTTCTAGTTATAACAGGCAAGCTGCAACCACGGTATCTCAAATAATAAGAATACCTAAAGAAGATTTATTTTAAAAACTGACACCACAGGTTCTTGTGCCAGTGTGGATGGGGAGGATGTTACAGACCACTCTGCTAACTGAAGACCTATGGTAATTTATAGAGGTTATGGGAGGGAGAACGAGATTTCTCCTGGGACAAGTCCCTTAATAAGCTAAGTCTTGAGAAATTAGATATATGAACTTGGTAGTCAGTAATTAAGCGTGCAGAATTGTTTTATGTGAGAGTAGAGCATGAATTTTGGAGCTAATGTGGTACAAAAGGAAGAAACTGCAGGTGGGAAATCATAGAAATAACATAAAGGCATTGCCTGTGTAATTTCATTTGATTATTGAAATATTCATTAAAATACTTTTCAAATATACTTTCTGAGTAATTTAAATGGAGATACCATATGTTGGGTGAGACAATTGCCACCTAGACATATGACACCAAATAAAAATTTCAGAGTCAGGAATAGATTATTTTTGTATAGCAATGGTCAATGGTGTTGCACACCCCTCTCAATAACACGTTATTATCAAAACTATCAGTTATTCTCCACAAACTGAATATATCATTAATTTATATAAATAAACATAGACAACTTCATCTGGTTCCCAAGCAGAAGCCATACTAGTACTAATGAGCACCCATACTGTTGAAAGGCCCTTGGCACACTGCTGGAAGACAAAAGAAATCATCAATTTACTCAGCTACAACCCGTGAAACCTATAGTAGTGATCTCTATGTAAGGTATATCATTGCAATAATTCCACAAATGTTACAGACATAACAACAACTTAATAGTTGGATTTAAGGGTTATTCCATAAGTTGGGCCCATATCTGATACTGCTAAAGTGTCCAAGAATCTGAGGCTAGAAAGGTCCTATGCTTAATACTGTTATTCTGATAAAGGAAAACTATCAATAAAATGATCTCTAAGAAATAACTCAGAGTCCCACAAGTGGACAATGTGAAGAGACTTTGGATAATTTGAACCTACATTGGAAGCCTTCATCAAGCCTCTCTCCTCAAATCTCATCAACTTGTGCAGAAGGGGAGGTGGACAATTTAAAGAGCCAGACGTAATAGATGACTCCAAGGAAAAAGTTCCTTCAATCCTTAATAGTATAAACATATGAATGCACAAAGACTGCAACAGCACACACAAGACCTTCACAGGTTCAAACCAGGCAAAAGTCCCTTCAGTAAGCAGGGGATGTGGAAACAAAATCCCACCACCATCATGAAGCTATTTGCAATTAATATCCACTATCAAATGGGGACATAAATTTTCACCAATGGACTGTCCTGAGTTCAGGGTAGGCCCCATGGCCACCACAGGTAGTTAGTTAACACAATAGGGACTTCATGTTTTGTTTTGGACTTTGTATGGACTTTTAGGTTTGTGTGTTTGGTATCTCAATTAAAATTTACTATTTGCATCACTTGTCTTGTTGACTTGTCTCTTCTTTATCTGAACTGAGCATCACCCTGAAACTGTTTCCACACCCCCTCGGAATCACAACAATAAGAGAAATTTAGAGTAAATAAAATTAAAATGGCCACACAAGAGCCACAAAATTGTATAAAGAATTGAAAAAAGAGTTTTGTGATTCCAAAGAGCAACAGAGACAAACCAATATGACTACATGACTTAAAACAATAAGCTGATTGGCAGGTTGCTAATTGGGAGACCTTAGTCAAGAATAGGAAATTGCAATCCAAAAAGAGAATTAAAAGTTTGCTTTTCCACAGCCATGTGGAAAGCCCTCTTCACTAGCTTGCCATCCAAAAAGTTTTAAAGGAGGGAACAGAGAAAAGAAAATAAATTTTGGGAAGTATTATTTCCCATACAGCAGTGACAGCTCAACCCAGAAAGTTGAACCTGTATTGGAAAGGAGTATCTCTGAAACACTTCATAGCAGCTGAAGGCCAACATCAGGAAACTTTGTTCTCAGCAGGCTGTTGCACACCAGGTAAAATGCCATAAATGGCATGGCTCTTAGCATTCCGATGATCTGAGGGTATCCGTTGACAGTTGCCTTTGATGTAGCAATTCCTGAGAGTGGATACCCCAAAAATAGTGCAAGAAGCATCAGCTCTCGTGTCTCTGTTATACTGAAGGCTGTATGGAATCACCCTCCCTTCAGATAAAGCATGACTCCAAGTCTGAGACAGGAAGGAAAGATTTTAAAGCAGAAGTAGTATTGGCAGACACAAGAACAAATTTCTAGCAATGAAGACAGGAGCAGAATTGCTCTGAGCAGGACTGTGGGTAATCACTTCATGGATCCCAAACTTTACTGCCTGTATATTATCTCTGTCAAATCAGACACAGTCTTCCTTCTATGAATAATAGGTTTCAGTCAACCTGGTAACTGCTGAGAGGTTGACTCCAGCCAAGAGCCTAAATGACAAAATCCTATGTGCATGAATTTATATTAGCTCTGGTGCCACTGGTTGTCAGAAAGTGTGCATTCAAATAAATAATGAATTAAGAGCAAATCAGAAGAGAGAACTCTCAAACATAGGAATGGAAATTAAAAGCTTGGCCTAACCTGGTAGCGTTTTCCATTTGATTCTGCTCTAGCTCTTCTGCCTCAACCCTGTGTGCTACAAGGTGCTGACTTCAACTTACATTAGAAAAACTAGTCATTGGGAGAAGGAAGTTTGAGCCTCTATCTGGTCATAGAAGGCTTTCATCCTGGCAACATGCAAGAAAATCATTTGTGTCTGCAGCATTCTGGTTGTGTTATTGGGTTGTCCAATGCAGCTTGCTGTTGACATTTGCAATTCTCCAGTGTCAGCTTTATCAGTTGTTTTGATTATATTACAATCCATTACACTGATTCATGTCTTTGTGACTATTACAACACACTAAAGAGAAACTGCTTGGGTTATATAAAGAAATGGTGGGTTCAAGCCAAGGTAAGCAATACAGCTAATTAGCATGGAGTTTATAATAGTTTAATCATGGTAAATAATTCAAGAGATATACTTTAGAACAAAAATAGTGAAAATTTATTCACCATTCATTTATGGGCAATAAACATGTATTTTTTTCATAGTACAAAACACATAGTCTGCATGTCTATGAAAACTAGAGGAGAATTCACTAAACTGTTTCTCAAGAATTATTCATCCTTTAAAACTAATTTTCATGTTAACAAATGCATATAACATGTAGTTAATTCGACCCCCAATTCTATAGAAGTGAATTTCTCCTTAATATCAACTAATGTTTCATCCCAATTTCATATTCTCTCTCCTTTATTATACTTTTTCCATTCAGTGCTATTTGTGTCTGCACAGAGGTGTAGCCACCTGCTAAAACATTAATAGCCTCTCAGGGCAAGTATCTCTGAAGAAAACTGGTTCTTGTTCCATCGGCATTTAATCAAATATCACTAGCTTCTTAAATATGAGTTTGGCTTCATGAATCCTGTTGGCTTCATGAATCCTGATTTAGTTGGCTACTTATGATACAAGTATTGTGCATTTAGTTTTAGATGTTGGGAGTTTATGTGTTCAAATGTGAAGTCTTGTCCAGCAAATACTGTTTCCGTGCAAAGGCCTACTATCTCTGTTAAAGCTTATGTCATTTAACATTCAGAGGATTTACCACGCACTACACTACACTAGCTGACCAGTAATATCTAAAGGGCTCTCTGTCTCTAAGCCTGAAATTCCAGGGTGGCTTTCATATACCTCTGTGTCAAGTTTTAATATGTATACTTTATGAGTATGTGCGTTCAAATAAAATAAATTAAGAGCCAGTCAGAAGAGAAAGCTTTCAAACATAGGAATGGAAATAAAGTCATGCTGTAACTGGGGAAGTGCTCTCAGCTGGAGCTTGCTTTAACTCTGATGCCTCCTTCCTGGGTATTTCAAGGTGCTGGCTTTTACTGACACTAGAGAAAAACAGCTAAAGGGATAAAGAAATTGGTAATAAATTGTGGGTGATCAAAACTCAAAGACAAGCACATTGCTGATAGTGCCATCTCCCCAGCCCTACATTTTTAAACTTAATAATCAATTAAATATAATTCAAGTAAAACTCCCTGCTGCCTACTACTACATGCAACTTTCAAATTTTCCTCCCTGCAAGCTCTGCTGTTGTCCTCTGAGATACTCCTCTAGCTTTAATTTTAGTCTTTTTAGATATAGGACTGAAATAACAGAAAACAGCACTGAGTCTGTACTGATCCCCGGCAAACACACACATGTAGTAGAACAAGAGCGGCACTGATGGCTCGCCCATATATCCCTCCTCACATATCAATCAATCCTTGTCAAATTTCTTACCTATATTTGTACATTTTTTCAATAATCTCCAATTTTCATTCATTTATAAATTAATTATTTGTCTGAAAAAGTTCTACTATTCACCTGGAATGCCCTTCTCCATTGCATAGGGTTTGTTAAAATAATTATTTGGAGAAATTAATATAGTTTGGATTAAGGTAAGTAGGCCTTCTAAACTAAAAAATATATCGCCATTATAACTACTAGGATGACATATGTGTATGGGAACTGCACATACTACTCACCTTTACCACTATAATTCATCCTATTGCATTATGGCTACCAGCATGATTTCTAGACTCCCACACACACCAACCACCATTAGCATGCCATTCATGTCCTTTTCAATCTCTCACAATAAATTTTTTCTTTATTGGTTGTCCTTTTCTTTACTCCCACCTTCTCTGCCCTCTACTTTCATTGTTTTGTATTTTACAAATATGGCAATGAAAATTCTAAGGACATAAGAAAGTAGCTTTGTATTTCAGAAACTGAAATATTTCACAAATAAAACCACTAATAAAGGTGATCTGATCAGGAAATTAAAAAGTAGGGTTCTTTGTAAAAGAGGTTGGTAGAAATAGAAAGAAGGAAGTAAGGGGGCAAAATAACAATAAGGGTGTCTGAAAATTCATAAGAAATCACACTACTAACTAACTAAAATCTATAATATAGCTCTATATTTGTCTTTGTCTCTGTATATATCTCAATCTCTAACTAGATTGATGATAGATAGATAGATAGATAGATAGATAGATAGATAGATAGATAGATACATAGATAGATAGATACATAGATGATAAATATAGATACATTGCCTCCACCAACCAAAACTCCCAACATAGATGTAAGAGGTCCTTTTTTGAGTTGCTGTTGAAATGTGTTTGAAAGATGCCCAAATACTCCAGGTATTTCTATTGCCAATGATTGGTCCCAAGAGGTGGAAAGTCAGTCCCTATTGATACAGACAACATACACTTCAGACACGGGGCCTAAACGTTCCTGATCTGAAACTGACCTGCATGACTTCTCTCCGAGGACTAGCTTCCATAATACCAGAAAACACTAGACCGTGTTTCAAAAGAAGGAAACAGTCAACTTTCCTGCTCATCTGTGTCACATATGAACCATAACATTTACTGGCATGACACAAAAAATCTCAAGAGTGCATTTGTGGCAGACATACTTTGGAAGTAACAAGAGCACTCTCATTGAACTTAAGATATACTCAATGTGAACAAATCCATGTCTTACACTAAAAATCTAGTTAAATACTGAGTACTAAAAATGCCATCATTCTTAGAGGAGAACCTACTAATATTTAGAACTCTACTTGACCAGCATAATCATTAACATTAATCTAAACAGTTTTCACTATACCTGCAGACAATAAGTAGTAAAATGGTCCACTAGCATAAACAAGTATACTACAAAATGCACAAATATCCTCCATTGCCTTTCACAATGAATTGCAAGGCAAGGGATTGAAATAATTAAAAACCACAATCAAGCCTAAGTCAGAGAGTGGACAATAGCTGCTTGATATGAATGCTTCTATCTTTTACATGCATGCAGAATACCTTCTGGCAGCATGAAATCACATTAATATGGATGAAGTATCTTCTTGGGCACAAACTACATTTCCCCATATTTGATGATATAAGTGGCATATTTAGAAGAAGTATTATCTACACCCATTATGGGTGTTGAGGTTGTAAATAAAACTTTCAGCACTACTAATTCATGTTTGAGGTTGGGAAATTCTTTGGCCAATGACCCAGCAAGATTTTACCCATTCCTACTTCTGGAGGTTTACTTGGTGACATGTCTAGCTAAAGAATTCTCTTTTTTAAATATGGTGAGTACATTATAATTATAATCATATGTGTACATATTATAGAAAGCTTCTACAGCAATAGGCATAGACAAGACTTCCAATATTTCATACCACTTACAATCGCAGCATTGATTAAGGGTGTGAAGACGAAGTCCTACTCCTCATCAGGAATGTATTTATAGTTTATATCTGTAGGGAAAGGGAGAATCAGGTTTTTCAAATGGAATTATTGGGAATATCAACCACAATCTAAGGTTGGCTTCATTCCCAAGAGTAATAGGCCAAAACAAAATGAAAGCCATGTTTTATTTGTTTGTTATTTGATTATGTTCTGTTTTGTGATGTGTTTTGTTTTGGTTTGGTTTGTTAGATTTTCTGTTTCTTTGTATATTCATTTTTTCTTAAAGATACATAGAGAGAATAGAGATAACAGTAAATTAGTTGGCAGGAAGATAGGAAGAATCTAGACGGCATTGAGAGAGAAAAAATTAATTAAAATTACTATATGTTAATAAAGTATTAAATATATGATACATATAAATAAATAGGACTCTGGGCATGAAATATTCACTGGGAAGAAAGAGCAAGAAATCAGCTATTGGCTGAATACACCTGTTGGAGGGGCAACCTTTTAAGGAACCAGACAAAAGTAAACAAATTCTGTACTACACAGGAAATATGAAACGGTCATGGAAATTTAATTTTGCCTCATGCTGCCTTGTGCAATCTGTTTTCTGCAATATCAGGAATGGTGATCACACAATTCACCTTGTTTTCTGTCACAACCAAATGTTGTGAGGATCTTGATATTCAGAAAGTTTGGAGTCTCCCCCTCGCTCTGTGACCAACTCTCCCCTGAGACTTGGAAACATAAATGAATTTTGTTGTTACCAGATCAACAAAGTGAATAAAAATTTTAAAGCATAACAAAATATAAACTTCAGTCTAATTATTTACATAAATAATCAAAAAACAAGCCGGGCAGTGGTGGCGCACGCCTTTAATCCCAGCACTTGGGAGGCAGAGGCAGGCAGATTTCTGAGTTTGAGGCCAGCCTGGTCTACAGAGTGAGTTCTAGGACAGCCAGGGCTACACAGAGAAACCCTGTCTCAAAAAAAAAAAAAAAAAAAAAAAAAAAGCAAAAAATAATAATCAAAAAACAAAAGCAAATGTTGGAAGGCAAATGACTTCATAATACCATAGCTCAGGGTAGTGGTCCCCAGTGTGATCTTCTCAGGATGTTGATAGGAAGCCTGGCAATAGTGCTTGAGTTTGCAGCCTCACTAAGATGTACAGGGAGACTCCATAACAGAAATACCTGACATAAAAAATGAAAAACACAGGGATAAGTGAGTATGAGAATACTTAAAGATTAAAACATGTATTCAAGACTATTAATAACACCTATTATTTTTAAAGTCCCAATCAATTGACTTTAAAAAGTCTGTAATTATCAAAGCTATTAGAGATTAAGAGTATCCCCAACTAAAGCAAAGGATATTTCTTTTTGTTCTATGGTCAAACTCATCTAAACTTCATGAGGAACTGCTATAAAAGAACCAAAATTGACCCAATATTCAGATAAAGAAAAGTAAAAATGAAGAACTTAAATTTCCAGTCCATTTCAAAACTTATGACAAATAAGTTTCAATAAAGATATTTGAATATGATATATGTTTAAGCATATATTAGTAAATTGAAACCAAATACCAAAATAAACACTTAATTGGCATTTGTGAATATGATCATGGTGTGTGAAAATGTTTCAAACTGTATATGGATTCACGGTGAACATAAGGGCTTTCAATCAACCCAATTCTACATATTTTAAGAGATATCATCTTAGAGTTTAGCAGCTAAATAAAATAGCAGACCAATTCTGGGATTAGGATGGCATGCCACCAATTTCTGTTTCTTTATTGGTTGGTTTATTTCTATAACTGCTAGAGATCCAGTACTATATATCTGCAAGTTCTGGGAGAAACACTGTATAAGTGACTAATCCCTAAGCATAAACCACTGATAGTTAACATCAGTGATTATCAAAAACTTGTGAGATTTTCAGTACACCCAGTAATTTTTGAAGTTATCAGAACAAGTTGATACAATATGAAAATTTGAATACAGCAAACATAACTGATTAAAATTGCCCATGCACCAATATATACTGAAAATTTAAAACTCATAAAACAGCAATATCTATGGAGTTAATTACTGTAGCATTAATGAACAAATTATTAGTAACATGGAGGCAGAAATTACTGAAAGAAAAGAGCATTGCAACTAATATAAAATATGCATTTTATAAAATGAATTATACATTCAAACAGTTAGTATGACACAAATATAGAATTTTCAAGTATCAATGTTTGCCAATAAGGTAAGTTGTTTGGAGGAGTACCAGAAAAAGAGAGTGAAGTATGCACATATGCCCCATATGTCGAGTTACATCACCACATGTCCCTTCAAGCGTTTCCATCTGCTACCCAAATTTCTCAATGTAATCACTGTTATGAAACATAAAATCCAAGAGTGAAAATGTATAAAACAACAACCATCACATAACAGACAAAAAATACCAAGAGAAGTTAAACTGGAGGCCCCAGGGAGTTTAGAGGTCTGGTTGGGTGGGGGTAGGGCTGGGGACATCCCCATGGAGACAGGGGCATGGGGAGGAGGTATGGGATGTGGAACAGTCAGAGGATGAACAGTCAGAAATAAAATCTGGAGTGGAAAGGAAGGAAGGAAGAAAGGAAGAAAGAAAAGAAAAGAAAAGAAAAGAAAAGAAAAGAAAAGAAAAGAAAATTCAAAACAAAGGAAAACATAAAATAACAATAGAGCCTGACACAGCTTAGTAAAAGTGAAAATACAATCAGTAGAATCATGTGTTTTTAGATCATATTGGATAAATCCACTAACAAGAAAGTATAAAATATTTTACTATTCTAAATTTAAAAGAGGAATATCAAAACTATATATGTAAGAGTCTAAATAGACATTTATGTAAAGCAATTCTATGAGCAATGCAGAAGTAAATTTTATAAAATAAATAGAAGCACTAGGGTTGGTTAGTCAAAAATGACAAGGGAATCATTATTAATAATTTTCCCATTATATATAATTGTTATTCACACATAGACACACACATACACGTGTGTGTGTGTGTGTGTGTATGTTTACATAAATTACACACAATTGGGAAGATTATTGGCCCACCAGGGTCATGAATATCTAAGAAAAAGTCTAAGAAAACTCTGAAATTTTGAATTGTTAGTAAATTTGATGAGTTGTTGTAAAAGGATTTCAGGAGACTACCACAAGAGTACAGTCTATTACTTTTGCCTTTGGTTGCTTCCAAGAAGTGGCAGGTAAATACCTATTGCTGAAATCACTGCATTTTGGATATGAGTTTATGAGAAATTGAACTGTAATTACAAAAAAGCCTGGTTTCTGAGGACTAGCTTTCACTTTCATAGTGAAAGCTGTTAAGTCAAATCATCAATTGCAAACTCAGTTATAATGCATTTAAATGACAACGGAGAGCATATACTAAAGATAAATTGTGTTCTTCTATATGTTCAATAACTAAAGCTACCTAATTGAGATCAAGACCTGCTTAACAAGAAGCTAATGATGCCTCATTGTTTAAACCAGCAAATGTCACAAGGCTAGTTAGCCTTTGGAACTTATAGTCTTTACCACTACTTTCAGAAACCATTATATTCCTTAATGCCTGATGCAGTCTTATTCTTATTCCTACAGAATATTTAGAGCTAAGAATATTAAATCAATTTAGTAAGTTGCATTTACATAGAAATACATATGTGTTTGTTTGTGTGTGTATGTAACACTAATAATTAATGAAGAAGACCTGAATTTGAAAGTGTAGAGAGGGGTAAACAGGAAGAGACAGATATGTCAAAATTATGTAATATCTATTCATATGAAATTTTATTTTTGGACAAAGAAATAGTAAGGAGACTTGGAATATAGATTTTCAGTAGAAGAAATATTAGAGAAGAATGAAATAGAAGAACTGAGATGAAAATGAGTAAAACTCATTTAATACATGAATATATAAGAAATTGAAATCCAAGAAGAAATAGAAAACTCAGCAAATCAGGTCATGCACAGAACTGAAAGTTTGTGGATTTAAATAGAAGAAAATGCCTACCTTACTAAAAATCTAAGTACTTTCCAAGCAGTTATAAAAGAAAAGATAAAATTGGATGGCACTTCATAGAATTTACTGGTCATTAATCTTAGTCAAATTAGTGAATAAAATAAACAGTAGGTCAATCCTCTGTCTTTTCCTTAAGACAAAGAAGACAAACTTCTTCAGGTTGGAAATATTATATTGTTTCTATAGAAATGCACAAAATATACATATTTTAAAATATGGCTATCAAACATAAAATTATATGAAAATATAAATTTTCAATTGAATTTACAGAGAAGAAACTAATAATGAAAAATGAAAGGCAAAAAGCCACACAATATACAATACCACAAGCTACGTGTGAAATCTCTCTCTTTAATAAAAGCTCCTCAGGAGACCAGCAAGAAGCACCTTCTCGGAGTCTAAGATCAGCTTGAGCAGCATGGTGAGACTGAGCATCATAAAAAGAAAAACAAAATGTTTAAGAATAAGTACTTAGTAATTGTAAACTATATAGCCTTCATTATTTATTTTCTCTCATATATTACATCCCAACTGCAATATCCCTGCGTCCATTACACTCACCCACCCTCCCTCTGATCTTTCTCAGATCCTCTGCTCCTCTATTTCTCTTTAAAAAGGATCAGGCCTCCCAGGGGTATGAACCAAGCATGGCATATCAAGCTCCAATAAGACTAGGAACAGTCTCTCACATCAAAGCTGGATGAGGCAGCTGAGGAGGAGGGAAGGGTCTCAAGTACAGGAAAGAGTCAGGGGCAGCCTCACAGCCACTGTTAGCAGTCCCACAAGAACACCAAGCTACACAACCATAGTGCAGATGCAGAGGACCTAGCTAAGATCCATACGGGTTTCGTGATTGTCACTTAAGTCTCTGTGAGCCCCTGTGAGTCTTGCTTTGTTGATTCAATGGGCCATGTTCTTTCAATGTCCTTGGCCGCTCTGTCCCATACAATCCTTCTTCCCCCTCTTCTGTAGGGTTCACCAAGCTCTACCAATTTACAACTAAACAGAAAATAATTGTCATTGTGATATTATTATTAAGATCTATATAAGGTTTAGAAAGTCCCAGATTCCTAAACAAGGAGTTTTAACACTATTATAAATGCAGTATTCTCAAGTATAAAAAATTGGTTGCAGTGACCATAATATCTAAAATTTGCAGAGAAGCACAAGAAATTCAATATTAATGAAATAATTTTGAAAAAAATAATAAAATCAGCATTCTACTCATACGTCCTTGTTTCTTTTCATCATTGGAAATAGACACCTCTTTCATACAATGCACTCTGACCACAGGTTCCCCTACCTCCATTCCGCCCAGCTTCCCCTCACCTACTCTCTACCCCAGATTCATTGCCCTTTTGTTTCCCTTCAGAAGAGAGCAGG
The DNA here is from genome assembly GCA_028551405.1 of Uromys caudimaculatus. Lineage (NCBI taxonomy): Eukaryota > Metazoa > Chordata > Mammalia > Rodentia > Muridae > Uromys > Uromys caudimaculatus. Next base: position 127,371,651 of record CM052703.1, on the reverse strand, counting down.
ACCACAACAAAACATGGAAAAACATACATTAAGAGAAGGTAAAAGTCCTCATTTCAAGACTGGGCAAATCAAACCAATTTTAGGGAAAGATTCCTAAGACCAGCCAAGAGAGTCAGAGTCACCCACTCCCACTGTTAGGAGCCCCACAAAAACACCAAGCTAACAGCCACAGCATATGTGAAGAGGGCCTGTTGCACAACATTGAAGGCCATATGCTTGCCACTTTAGTCTCTATAAGCCCATAGGAGGCATATTCTCCTGGTGTCCCTCAGCCCTTCTCACAGCTACAATCATTACTCCTCCTTTTCTCTGAGGTTCTCAAATATCCAAAGGAAGGAACCTATAGAAACCTCCAGTTTAAATACTCTCTCCATTTAATGCCTGACTGTGAGTATTTGCACCCTCTCCCATCTGCTGCTGTAGGAAGCCTTTCTGATAATGATTGAACAAGGCACTGACCTTGTTTATAAATTCATGATAGTGTGACACTAAACACAAATACACATACATATATACATATACACACAAACATTCATAGAAATATAAAATTACTTGAGATAATTTGAGGGCTCAAAATATCATTTACTTATTATCATGTAACTCATGTCAGAAACTTATAAAAGTCATTGTAGGTAAAATATTTCTCAAAAGTTCCAGGACAAGTAGATATCACAGAAAAATATATTGGGATTACATATGTAAACTAGGCACTTGCCTCACCAAAGTCTCAACCCATCAATGGCAATAACATGGGAATGCTATAGAGTTGGAATTTCACTGTCGTGACTGCAAGCATCTCAATTGAGCAGACCTTTTTACCACAATAATTATTCACCATTTATATAAATAAGGCAAGTTTAAGAAGCCTTTTCAAACTAGTAAGTTCATGAGATTCCTTTACAGTATAAAAAAATGCCATGACTCTAGTTCAGGAAATATTCTCTCAAGAAGCAATGCTTCAATTCACAGAAAATAGATTCACAACAGAGAAAATGCACTAACCTAGGTGATATGAGGAAAGACCATGGGGAAATCATGAGCATTTCCAAGGCTTGTCTCCTCACCTCTTACTTAACAGACACATTCTGCTAACTTGCCCAAAGCTAGCATGTAACACAAGCCTCTGAGAAAGGTGTGCACACCAATAAAGGGTCTGACCTCACTCTCTTTTATTCTCCATCTCTACCTCTATTATTATCATTCCTACATTAATCTATATTTTATCACATTCTGACCTCTATCTTAAGTTGGTATTAATTTTTCAGTCTGTTAATCTGTGAGCCATGCCTGAAGTCTGTAAGGAAAATATATTTCCAGAGTTGCATTGCATTGCCGATTTGTCTCTACTGTGCCTCACTTAGCCATCACTTCTGACCCTATACACCTTTTCTCACTTGATAACCACTTCTCTCAAAACATTTGATACAATATTAATATATAAACACTATGTTTGAAAAAATAGGCTCACCATTTCCTAATCAAAAATTCCTCTATTAACCCTATGATTATTTCTATTATATCTTCATGTATTCTCACCCTTCTTTATACAGTCTGGGTCCTTTACTACTGCATGTGTATGTATGGATGCCCCCCGTGAGTAGATGAGAGGATGAGTAGACTCTCAAGGAAAACAGTTCTAAAGCAATATCGCTCTTTCAGCTCCCATAAGGCAATCAAATTCCAATAGCTCTGGACGGATCGGACTTCATGAGTCTTTCCTGCAGCCATGGTAGTATGTTGGCTGGCTTAATTTGTTACAGGTCTTGTGTATGTAGGCTTACCTGTTGAACCTTCATTTGTTCAACTTTTCTGTTACATCCAACAACTACTGTTATCATGCAGATATCTGCTACCTCTAGCTCACTTGAGACTGTGTTTCTCAGTGGACTGGAAATTTCTAAGTAGTATAGGCTGACTGGCTGACAAAATTCAGATATCAGACTGTCACATCCTCTTATATCTTGGGAGTCCTTGCCTATACAATTATGCCTGGTTTTTCATATATATTTTCTAAAAATAAAACTTAGTTGTTTATATCTATTTAAAAAAGCATATTGCGGAATAGCTCACCTCCACAGACCTATGTATTTTAACATAAAATGAAAAACTAATACACCAAATGCTGTGCAAGAATCATAATGCTGTGCTGGGGGCCAGGGAGAGCAAGCCTGGAGCAAGGATGTGGTTGAGGCATGTAGAAACCCTCGAAATCTCATCCTGAGATTGGCAGTAGTAAGATATGCTCCCCAACTCTGCCCTGGGCCTGCATGCCCTTGTACATGGAGCCCTGTGCCCCCAATTTGTTCCACCAGAGTTCATGTAGCCTAGTAGCCAGGTTAAACTTTCCTTTTCCCTTATAATATCATGTCTATCAAATATTTGGAATTACTCCTTATGCTAGGGCATCTCCAGCACCTGGCCCTTACCAATGATGTACCTTTACTCTATAACTCCTACTCATCCTGCAAAACATTTAAATAGCCTTTAAACCACACCTTAAAATGAGCTTTCTCAATGAAGCTGCTTCTAGATAGTATGTTCTCACTGTGCTCACTGCCACCTGAGACAATATTCCAACTAGATATTTTAAGATATCAAATAATTGTGCATGTCGTGGAAGTCAAGGACACTACAAGATAAGCTATATAGTCAACTAACCTGGACCCATCGGGGCTCACCAAGACTGAAACAACAACCAAAGAGTATGCAGGGGCTACAACTAGACCCCCAACACTTTTGTGCCATATGTGTAGCTTGATCTTCATGTGGCTCCCATAACAATAAGAGCAGGGCTATCTCTGACTCTGTTGCCTGCCATTAGATCCCCTTTCATAACTGGACTGCTGGTTGTGCCTCAATGGGAGAGGATAGACTTAGTCCTGCTGTGACTGGATATTCCAGGGTGAGGAAGTACCCAAGGGGGGCATCCTCTTCTCTGAGTAGAGAGGTAATATCAGAAGGGATTTGTGAGGGGGCAGTGGGAAAAGAGGAAGAAGGGGGCTGTGATCAGTAGACAAAGTGCATAAATAAATAAATTAATGAAAAAATTGTCAGGAATGGTTTATATTTTTGTTGAGTTGTTGTCCAATGGGATGTCATAAAGACATGGCCAAACATTACAAGCTATCCCATATACACATATACATTTGAGCACCAACTAATGGAATCAACAGTGACCAGTTAGAAATAAATAATAATAGATATACATCAATAAAAATGAAAATCTCTCCAGTGTTGAAAATGGGTTATTTTGTTGAATTTTAGTCAGTGGCATCCCATAGACAACCCCAAACAAGATATTGACAAGGCTATTTGTTACTCTCTACAATCTGAAGGTAAAGCCCTAACTCTAAAGATATCACTTACTTAAGCCATCAAACATGGAGAAATTGAGACGTTGCCCAGCTAGAAGCTTCACATCTAATGTTCATGGAGTTGGCAAGTATTCTTCATGCTACTGGAGGAAAAATTAAATAATCATTAACATTCAGCTACAAACCCTGTAACCTCCAATAGTGACATGCCTACAGAATATACTGCTGTAATTGTGACACAAATTTTATTGATTTTATTTTATTTTATTTTATTTTTGATTGGATTTATGGCCCAACACATGAAAATCAAGACTCATACCAGACACTGTTAATGAGCTCAAGAACCTAAGAATACATGGGTCATGGGAAAACACCATTATTCTGGAAATAGCACATTGCAATAAAATTACTCCTAATGGCATATTATATCCATAGATCAGTGCATCACTTAACGTCATTAGAGAAGCTTCTTCTTGTAGTAAATGGGAACTAGGCCAGAGAACCACAACAGCATAATGTACAGACAGTGAGACTTTGGAGTTCTTGTCCTCAATAAGATTCCTTCATCGAACCATTCCCCTCAAGCCTAGTAGATCTATGGGGAAGGGAAATTAGAAAGACTTTAAGAGGAAGAGGTGATAGATGACTGCAAGGAATAAGGCTCTTCCATATACAGCGGAGCCTATAAATATCTGTACTCACAGAGAGTGTTACAGCATATACAAGACTTCATAGTTCCAACTGAACAAAAATCTCAGCAGTAAACAGGAACGGTCGAAATGAAGTCCCACCTCTAATTAGAAGCTATGTGCAATTGATACCTGCTAGAAAAGGGAAAGTCGATTTTTTCCATCTTGGGTCACTGGATATATCAACAAAATTCAAGGGCAAACTGCATGTCAGAAAGTAATTAGGAAACACAAAATGGTAACCCATATTCTCTTTTGGGTTGGGGAGAGGGGCTTTTTGTTCCATTTTTTTTGTTCTGTTGTTTTAGTTTCATTTGATTTTGGTATTGATTTGTATTATTGATAGGTTTTGTCGTTCTGTTTGATTTTCTTTTATGTTTTGTTTTGGGAGTATTGGGAAATAGAGAAAGAACACAAAGTTTGGTGAATAGGGAAGCAGGAAGGAGTTGAGAGTAGTTGGAAGAGGAGAAATAATATGATCAAAATATATAATATGAAAACAATTATATATATAGTATATATATATATGATAGATTGTATTAATCCAAATCTACCAATATAAAATATTACTATATACCACGAAGAGGAAAATATGATTCAAATATTTGAGATTTGTTTTAAATACATAAAGAATTAATATAAAGTATAACCTTAATACAAAACTGAGTAATAATTGTATGACCCTCTCCAAGTAAACAAAGAAAAAACATGATTTGAAGGAAAACACTCAAATATTAGTTACAAAAATAATATTCCATAAGCTTAATTATCTATATATTATATACAGATATTAAATCATCCAGAATGTAAACAACTTTAAAAATAAAGCAAAGATAATCACATCCATAAACATGTAAATATTTTTTGGGAAATCTTTACCAAATATCTCATAAAAAGTTTATACTCTCTAACACAACGCATATGGACACACACACATACACAGACATTATATACAGTATAATATATGTATATAACAGTATATATTATATAGTGTATATAATATAAAACATTTTATATTATATATGCATTATATGTAGTGTACTATGTGTATATATACTGCATTTCATGTATGTACATATAGATGTGTATACATTGTTTATATGTGTTTATGTATAGGTGTATGTACTGAAAACATAGACCCATACCTGGACAATGTGCAGAGAATGAGAGACTTGGAACACTCAGTCCTAAACAGTATGTCTTTCAGGCTGTTATTCAGGGCTTGGTGCTAGGACGAAGAGGAGGCAGAAAGAGTCTAAGAGCCAAAGGCCATGACTAACATCCATGGAAACACTACCTTTCAGACACAGTAGTGGTGAGACACATATGAACTCACAGAAAATATGGCAGGAGGGCCAGATGCACAGGTTCAAGCGAGATTAGATCTTATCACTGAGAAGGGGAAGTAAATACATGAACATCAGCAACCAAAAGTCTGTCTCCAATAGCAACCGTGTATAAAGGAAAAAAATAGTTTCCAGAGGATATATCGGCCACATTTGAAGGTTGGCCTCAAGCCCAGAAGTATGTGCCCAACACAAGATGAATTCAATGGTATTTTGCAAACTTTTGATCATATTGCTTTATGTCATCAACTTGTTGTTTTACTGGCCTTTTTGCTGGTATATTATGGCTTCTAATGTTGTGTTTTATGCATTTTTTTCTTTGAGGTTTTTTTGAGACAGGATTTCTCAGTGTACCCTTGCTCTCTGAAAATCACTATGTAGCCTGGCCTCAAACTCATGTTATCTGCCTGCCACTGCCTCCAGAGTGCTGGGATTGAAGGCGTGCCCCACCACTGTTCTATTCCTTCCTCCCTTCCTTCCTCCCCTCTCTCTATGTGAGTGTGTTGTCAGTGTATGTGTGTCAGTGTTAGTGTGTGTTTCCACGAAAGGGGGGGCACAGAGACAGATATGTGGATGGGTGAAGAAGATGTGAATAATTTGGGGGAGGAGAAACTGTGATCAGAACATATTTTATGAAAAATGTTTTTCAATAAGAACAATATAATCTTCATATGTGTGGTCAAAACCGTAAATATTGGGTAAACATATGTTACACATAATGCTAAACACTTTTGAAATATGACTTATAGACTCTAAAGGCTGCAATGAACCAAATGCAGGGCTTAATTTTGGTGTAACAATGTTTACCAATTGGAGAAAGCATGGGTAGGAAATTTGGAGCATAGATGTAATTAGCCTACACCCATCACTAAGGGGGTGGGTTATACTCAGTATGTTTGTCTCTTTATATACTTCCTATGCTAATTCAGTTTTCTTCATTGGCAATGCTGTGCATGATAAGGACCAGTAAGTGATAAAACCTAAAGTAGTATCAACCACAAAATGATAGACAAAGAAAACTAAAACAACATGAACAGTAACAGAAAATCCTGAGCATAGCATAAATAAGTAAAGTAACATCACAGTGGATGAAATAACACATTTTGAAATCACGCAGATGATAAGAAACTACTACCATGACATGAATATATTAAAGGTTTTTCACTGAAATATTAAAAGAGGAGTGTTTTTCCTACATAAATAATTCCCTGAAAAGACATGTCTCCAATGTAGTTTTAAAAGGATAGAAAAAGAAAATAAATATATATCAATGCTTTTAGGAAGGCACAAATTTAATAGTCTTGAGACAGACTGCAGAACTCTAAGTGGCATACAGCTAAGTAGAGAAGTAAATTTGTGGAGCACCTTGTAAAACAGTACTTGAGCAGAAAAGGTCAAAATATCAAGTAACACGACAATGCACAGTGAAGTCTGTGTAGGCAGTATTCTAAACCTTTATAATGCATTTCAGGTTTTTTTTTAGAATTTCATGTAGGGTACTGTATTTACATCATGTCTATCCCTCCTTCTGCCTCCCCACTCTTCTAATGCCCCCATATTATTATACAAACTCATGACCTCCTGTCCAGTTTTTTAGAGGCTGAGTACACTAAATAGGAATACCTGATTTCGAAATTTTAACACATCTACCAGTGACCTGTTTTTCTGTTTAGAAATCCAAATTGAGATCCATGAAGGATGTTTACCTGAAGGCTCAGATGGACAGGTCCTCTTTGGGTTCATAGATGGTTTGGGGGGGGTTAAGTCCATGTTGAATTGAAGTGATTTCACTAGAAAAAATGCAGTAGAGTTTATTTTGACTTGTAGTTTCAAGTTACATTCCATCATCATTGGGGAAGTCACATTGGCAAGTTGTGTAAGAGAACTGATCATGTTATATCCATAACTAAGAAACGGAGCTTGTCCACTTGTTTTCTAAAGAAAGAAAAAAAGTATGGAGTTGAGTAGGTTGAGATGAGGGGAAGTTTAGGTATAAATTAGGAGAGGGGAAATGGTGATCAGAATATATTCTCAATCTAAAAAGCAGAAAGTAATGAGCACTAGTTCATTCTAGTTCATGCTAGTACTCAGCCTGCCTTCATCATTTTATACAATCTACAATCTCCTGCCCAGGAGATGTTCCTAGCTACAATTAAGATAGTTTTTCAAACAACCAAGGTGACCTCTCACAAATAATGTCCCAAGGGCTTGCCACCAAGTTGATTTCAGATTCTGTCATGTTGACAGCTAACACTGAACCAACTACATGAGCATACAGAGTGTTCATATTTTAATATAGACAATATTTTTTGAAAAATCGATAAATTTCCTTTACAATCTTGAAAAACAAAACACAGATTTAAAGCTTACAACTCTTTTAGGGATGACAGTGTAACCTAATAACCAAACTTTTCAAGCAAGACAGCACATTAGAGACAAGCATGACTTATGAATTCAGAAAAGGTTTTAAGGGGAGAGGATAGGTGGGGAAGACTGACACCAAGGAGAAGAGGAATGGAAAACTCTGTTTGGGATGTAATACATGAGAGAAGAATGAAAAACAGAATTCAGAAGAGGTAATGGAGGTATGGCTCACTAATAAAAAGCAATGTCTTCTCTTCCAGAGAACCCAGGTTCAATTTCCTGAACCCACATGGCAACTCACAAAATCTGTAACTCCAGTTCCAGGGGATCTCACACCATCTTGTGACCACTGAAGACAGACCTACATGCAAGAAAAAAAATGTACATATATAATTTTTATTTTCTACTTTTAATGTTTACAGTCCAGTCATTACTCCCTCCCAGTCGGTCCTCCCACAGTTCCTCATCCAATTCCACCTCCCACCTAGTCTTTAAGAGGATGCCACCACCGCCCCACTAAGCCTCCCCACTCCCTGTGGCCTCAAGTCTCTTGAGGGTTAGACAAGTATCCTCTCACTGAGGACAGGACAGGCACTCCTCTGCTGCTGTATATGTGTCAGGGTCCTCAACCCAGCTCTTGTATGTTGCCTGGTTGGTGGCTCAGTGTCTGAGAGATCTCAGGGGTCCAAGTTAGTTGAGACTGCTGGTCTTCCTATGGAGGAGCCTTCCTCAGCTTCTTTCAGCCTTTCTCTAATCCAACCACAGTGGTTCCCGACTTCAGACCATTGGTTCAGATCTTTGGTTGAGTGTAAGGATCTGCGTCTGTCTCGGTCAGCTGTTTGTTGGACTTCTCGGGGGGCAGCCATAATAGGCCCTTGTCTGTAAGTACACCATAGTATCAGTAATACTGTCAGGCCTTGGAGCCTCCCCTTGAGACGGATCCCAACTTGGGCCTGTCACTGGACCTCCTTTCCCTGAGTCTCTTCTCCAGTTTTGTCCCTGCAGTTTTTTAGACAGGAACAATTCTAGGTCAGAGTTCCTGACTGTGAGATGGCAACCCCATCCCTCCACCTGATGCCCTGTCTTTCTCTTGAAGGTGGACTCTACAAGTTCTCTCTCCCCACTGTTGGGCATTTCATCTAAGGTCCCTCCTTTTGAGTCCTGAGAGTCTCTCACCTACCAGGTCTCTGGAACATTCTAGAGGGTCCCTCCACCTCACACCCCCTGAGGTTGCATATTTCCATTTATTCTACTGCCTTCAGGGCTTCTCTGCTATCCCCCTCCAATACCTGATTATGTTCCCCTTTCCCCTCTCCCTCCCTCTCCCACCAAGATCCTTCCCTCCCTCTGCCTCCCATGCCTGCAAAACTCATGATGTCCTCATTCTTAATAGCTGAATAGTATTCCACTGTGTAAATCAACCACATTTTCTGTATCCATTCTTCCGTTGTGAGATATCTGGGATTTGTTGTTGTTGTTCTTGTTGTTGTTGTTGCTGTTGTTTTAGATACTTTATTTACATTTCCAATGTTTCCCCCTTTCTAGGTCTCCTCTTTGGAAACCCCCTATCCCCTCCCCCTCCCCGCCTCTATGAGGGTATTCCCCCTCCCACCCACCCGCCCACCCACTCCCATATTCCCACCTTGACGTTCCCCTTTACTGGGGTCTCTAACACCCTCAGGCCCAAGGGCCTCTCCTCCCCCTGATGGCCAACAAGGCCCCCATCTGCCACATATGTAGTCTGAACCATGGGTCCCTCGATGTGTATTCTTTGGTTGGTGGGCCAGCCTCCAGGAGCACCGGGGGGCAGGGGGGCAGGCCAGTTGACACTGCTGCTCCCTCCATGGGGCTGCAAACTCCCTCAGGTCCTTCAGTTCCTTCTCCAACTCCTCCATCTGGGACCTCACTCTCAGTACAGCAGTTACTGTAAAGAGAAACTTGGGTATTCCAAACTTTTGGGCTAATATCCACTTATCAGTGAGTACATACCATGTTCACTCTTTTGTGACTGAGTTACCTCGCTCAGGATGATATTTTCAAGTTCCATCCATTTGCCTGCAAATTTCAAATGAGGCTGCTATGAACATAGTGAAGCCCATGCTCCTGTGACATGGTGAGGTGTCTTTTGGGTATATGCCCAAAAGTGGTATAGCTTGGTCTTCAGGTAGATATACTTCCAATTAAAATTTAAAATACAGAAGAAAACTCCTTCAAAAAATACTTTTGAAACAAAGACAACAAAGAAGAGCAAGAGTACACATGGTCACAAAGTGCATGTGAGTCACAAATGTAACGTTGGTCCCAGACCTTAGAAAGCCGTGAAACTTTAGCCCAACTGAGTTAGCATACTTCTATGGTGGAAGTACTATTTAGAGTATAAAACTCAGCACATACACAGTGACATCTGCCAAAACTACAACAAAGACCTAATCCTAACCCATCAAAATAATTGTTCTGGGAAACTCCCTAAATGTACTAACCTTGCTTTTTGTCTTCTATAGTTCTGTCTTCTGGCTAACTGTTCTTCATAACTGAAGTATTTCAATCCAAAACAAGATTGTTCTTTGAAGCTCATCCTGAAAAGGTCTCAGTGCTGAACTGGGATCCTGAATCTCCAGTGTATTTGTTGCCCAGCTAATAAAGATTTTCTTTTGGCTTTAACCCATGTCCAAGCAGTGTTTTCTGGTAAATACCCTACAACAAAAAATGTTCATTTCAGATTACAAAATAGTTAATATGTTACACTACACACAAAGAGTATGATAAAAAAAAATTAAGTGGTTATTTGACAAAGGCAGAAAAAATCTATCACAAATCCAAACTCAATTCTCAATAAAACACTCAGCAAATTAGGGAGAGAAGAAAGTCATACACATCATTTTTTTCTTCAAAAGCTCAATTTTAAGATTAAAAATAAACAGATGTGCACTCCCTCCATACTTCTATTGAACATTTGTTCCAAGAATACTGTATTTAGTGAGAAAATAACATGAGGAATACTGTATTTACCAAAGTCCATTGGTCAAGGATAAATAAATTATAATCTATCTAAATAAAAATGACATATACTTGTGGACATAAAAGCCATAAGAAACCTACCAAATTCCCTTAAAATATGAAAATATTTTGATAATGTTGCAATGGATATAAGCAAAATAAATGCTCAAGCTACATTTCTATCAGAAGACATCCCAAATATTAACTTAAAAAAATAAACATAGCAAAGGAAAATATGCTAGGCTTAAAGGTGTGCCTGTGGTCACAGCTCAAGGGAAACTAAGTATGAATGATTGCATGAGGTTAAGAGTTGGAGAGCTGCCTGGGTAAGACTGAGAACAGCCTATTTCTCTATATAAAGACTGTTTAATGCAAGTTTAAAATGCAATGACCTTTGCTAAGGAAAGATTCTTAAATTAGATCAGAGCATGTTTTTTTTTTTCTGGCTGTCTTTTCTTGAAGAGGCACAAAGTGAGGTTTGTTCAGCATAGATAGGACATGGATGAAAGCCCAGAAATGGAAAAAGTCCCATTTAGTGCAGGCTGTTGAATCAACAGAAGGGTGGTATATCCAGATAGCTTTTAGTGACTAAAAGTTGAGACTTACGAAGTGTGACTAGTGGGATCCCTCAGGTTTATATTTTTAATTATTTAAAATCATGTGTAATGGCGATATATGCACATAAGTGACAGAACCACTTGACTTTGTGGGATGTGAACTAAGGGTGTTGTGTGTTCTTACTCTCAAGCCACTCTCTAGCACCTAGATTTTTTTAGATCGTCTCTAAGACAATTTCTGAAACTATAATATTAGGAGAAGTGAGGTACAAACCACCATTCAAACCACTGACTGTAAATACAGCTTTTGAGGGGAA
>CM052703.1:127315067-127357567 GCA_028551405.1 Uromys caudimaculatus | reverse complement strand
GGCCCAGGTAACTTAAAAAATAACTGGACATTCCATCCCCAAATGAGAAAACAGTTGTCTGAGAACATTGCTATTTATTAGAAATATTGTTTCCTCAGTATGAACTTCTGATTTTGTAATCACTCTGCATACAATTTTGTATTGATTTCTCAAATCAATGAAGTCAAATTTCTCACTGATAAAGAAGCTATGTATAATTAAATAAAATGAGGTAGACTATTCATGTTCCACTAAAGTTGATCATAAACGTGGTCACACTTAAACTGGTTGTAGACTTGAATATTGTTGATATTTTAAAAAATTCTCTTTGCAATGAAAAGCAACTTGAAATCTATAAAGAAGTGATAGAATTTAGGCTTTGGCAGAAAACCAACACAATTAGCCTATAGCATCAGAATTTTAGGCAAAATCAAAATGTTAAAATGCAGGTTAGTAAAGAAAGCAGATCTAAATTAGTATCTAAAATTTTTATCCTGTGAACTCAAAAAGAAAAGATCCAATTAAGTATAATCAAAACCATGTGAGTGAGGACAGTTATAAACTTTTATAGATTGCCCTAAAAAGTAAAAGTAAAAGCGTTCTGGCATCCCCCTTCTCTCAAATCCCCTCAATAGCCCTGTTCCCTGGTTTTTACAAGAACTCTAAGCCAAACACACAAATCTAAAGATTCAAGGCTACAACCCACATACAAGAGAAATTGTGTGCTGTTTGACTCTCAGCCTGACCTCTGATGGCTGCTAGGCAAAAGAATGTAAGTTTTCTTCAGGGCTGTGGTTAGGGGTAGCTTGCATGGCCCAAGAATGTACATCAAGGAACACTAACTGGATTCAGTACTTTATTTGGGGTCAGGAGGAGAATTGGGAAGGGCACAGTGGGGGCAGGAAGGAGCTTGGGAGTTTGGGGATAAGCATAATCTAAACACATTATATACACAGATGAACTTCTCAAGGAGTAATTTAATTTAAATAACATTTTAGAAACCAAGGTAAATAAATATAATGTAGTTTTTATAGAAATACTATTAGTTTAATAATTTGCATAAAATATCCATGCAAAAATAATGAGATACACACCAAACCCCAACAGATCCTTGCTTTTGGACATTCAGAAATGGATCTTTTAAAATCTCAGATATTTATTCTTTAGCAATGATTAAATAAAAATATAACAATATATGGCAATTCCCTTTGTTTGCTAAAATTCCTTATGAATAACTGGCCAATAAAAACCATACTTACCTACAGGATTGCTTGATAGGGAATGCGGGAGGGCATATGAAAGAAAATAAAACATAAAATTACAAGTTATGATTCGAGATACAAGGTAAAATCATGTGATTGTTTTGAGTCTATTGCATAGTACAAAGCAAGATGCAGAGACACCAGAGAATCTGTACCTATTCTAAGAATGCAGGAAAGACTGCTCACAGCACAGTGACTTTCCACTTACGCTTTTACAACGAATCCCTCTTCACACACTGGACGTCCATCACCCATCGCAGTCCAGAGACCTCAAAGCTTACCTCTGACAAGGCTTTCATCCGGTGGAGTGGTCGGCCTTGTCTTTGTTGGGCCCTCCATTTCATTCTCTGCGCAGCTGCAAACCCTGCCCATCCGCAGCCTCCTAGCAGGCTGTTTGCGGTCTCCATCTAGTGGACACTAGGTGGCAATGTGAGCTGTCATTCTGAACTTCTGATCTAGAAAGTTTATCTAAGCTTGAAAAAAAAAATTAAAAATAAAATAAAAAATAAACTAACATGAATTTACTGGCCTGGTAGGATGGAGTCCTCATAAATGGTGAAAGGGAGAGAAAAGTAGACAGAAGAAAGGTAGACAAAGCCTGCTAGCCTACGTGCCTAGGAGTCATTTCCATTCAACTTGTACCCTTTCTAAATCCAGCCTTCGAGGAAATAGCTTAGAAAAGAGCCTTCTGTGCTTTTCTCGAAAACAGGCATTTTCGTTTAGATGGCAGATAGGGAATATACGCAATGATAAATAAATTACAAAATTCTTCAATACAATAAGCACGTCTTCTAGGAGATGCATCCCCAACTCCTCCTTACTCGTATCCTTTCACCTGTCCAGTATCCTACGCATGGTTCCCGCTATGTTGCAAATCCAGTGCATTCTTGTTATCTCCTTGTCGGGGCCATATACACAGTTGTTGTCCACCCCATATCCTTGCCTGACCAACTTGTCCTTCATCTTCAGAGCAAACTTTCTTTATATAAATAATGTCTCCTTTTCCATCTCATTTAGTTCTAATGCTGTTCTCTTGGTTCCCCAGCAGCTCTCCCTAGCACCAGCTTTTAGATTCAAATTTTATGCATCTCTTAGAAAATTAAATGCCAAGTAAAATGGAAACTGTGCTTATGGGCGTGTACCTGCAAGTCTCATGCAGGTCGTGGGAAGAAGGGGCACAGGTTGTATTTTATGCCGAAGTCACATAAGAATTAATGTCTCAATATTCTGACATATATTCTATCTGCATTACAATAAAAACAAATGTTTGATTTGAGGATTTGAAGACTTATTACTTCTTGTTTTCTCAAGCCAAGACACAGCCCCAGATTCCCACATTAATTCTTGCCTTCGGCTACCCTTTATCTACTCTTGGTAAACACTTGGACAATATCTGTTCTCTCATCTGTATATGTAATGGTTAAGTTGACTCTCTTAAGTCACTATCAAACATTCAGTCTCATTAACCCGTCTCTCTAGACAAATACTTTCAAATCTTTAGTACTTACCATGTTTTGACAATACTACACTGTGTATGTTGTTTTTTGAATGTATAACATTTTTAGCCTGATAACAACCTACCATGACCTTCACTGTGTGCTCATGAATAAACAGGTCTACTCATTCACTTCTATCAAAACTTGCAGATTATCTATCCATAAAAAGAGTGGAGATCACATAGAGGTTGAAGGAACTTAGGAAAAATCTGAATAACACTCCTCTTGCCCCAGTGTCCCTTGCTTTGACTAAAAAATTACAAACTTTTAACATGTACCTATAATCTCAACCCTTGGAAGGCAGAGACAGAGAACAGGATCCAGATATTTGCTGGATATCCAGTCTCAAATAATATATGTGCTGAGTTTTCAGTGAAAGACTGACTCTGTCTCAAACAACACAAGTGTACAGGAGTTCGATTCCAGCATTTACAGCATAACTACACATTGAAACTTTGCTTAACAATAATGAAATACATATAAAATAGAGAAAAACAGGGAATCTGCTCATATTCATACTATATATTCTATAATTACAAACTTTACAACAGATTTATCTGTATTTTTCTTTACTGAATAGTTTAAGGCAGATTCCAGGTATATTGAACTTATATCACTTTATTGATACTTACTTTAGCACTCATCTCTAAAACAAGTATTTCCTCATACAGCATAAAGCTAAATTCTATTTTACAACTGAACAACTTTTATCTAATACCAGTAAGTTTCCAAAAACATCTTTTTCTTGCTTCTTTTTCTTGATTTGAACTTTAAAGGATGCCTTACATTGCGTTTTCAGCGAATATGAAGCTTCTGCACTTTGAAACACAAAATTTTCCCGTAGCTCAGGATGACCTACAATTCTCTCTGTAGCTGAGTAGGCTCTTGAATCCCAATCGTCTTTTCGCCATCTTCTGAATTCTGGACGTTTACCACCACATACAACTCATACCAAGGCTCTGATATCATTTTCTTAGGTGTTTTCTGAAAGACTCTTCATTATACATTATCCCCTATTTCCCAGTTCTCTTTCTGTTTTTCATACCGTTTAGTTCTTATAGAAATAATATCTCTTCCAAAGTAATTTACTGGTCTAGGGAGATAAATCAGTAGGTAAAGTACTTGCTATCTAAGCATAAGGAATTGACTTCAATCTCCAGATCTTAAGCAAAAACCCAGGTGCTATGTCACACACCTGTAATACTAGTAGAAGCAAGGCAGAGACAGGAAGAATTGAGAATTACTGATCATCTATAATAGCTGAATTGTGAGCTCTAGATACAGTGAGAAGCCCTACATCAAAATGTAGAGTAAAAGGATTGAGAAGACATCTGGCATAGAAGTCTGTCCCAAGACAGCCGTATATACTCATTCATATGTGCCTGCAAATACAGTTGGAAATACATATGGGCACATTCATATACAAAAATGGGGTATACATTGATTAAAATCTAAGGATGAATATTATTCATAGACATTTATATAAGAAGCAGGGTTTTTGAGCATATCTGATCTCTAGGAATGAATTTTACCATACGATCTATAAATTTACTCAGCTTTTATGTGCTTGACTTCAACAACATGTGAGTTATAAAAGCATAGTCAGGAGAAAAAGAAAGAAAATAACTCAGCCACATTGGAGGTCAGATAGTGAAGCGATGTGTCGTTGCTCTCCCACTAACTCCTGTTATAAAGAACAGATGACCAGAAATGTTTCCTATGGAATCAGATGGGAATGGATGCACAAACCCACAGCCAGACATCACGTGAAAAAAAGGGGTCTAAACTGGAGGTCTCCATTGGATTTTGTCCCCTCTGTGCAAGGGAATCCCACCGAAGAGGAAGAAGAAAAATTATAAGGGTCAGAAGGTATGGAGAATAAAGCCCATTGAATCAACTAAGCCAGGTTCATATTGACTCACAGAGACAGAAGCCTGCATGGGTTTGCACCAGGTCCTCTTTATATCTGTTGTAGCTGTTAGCTTTGTGTTTTGTGTGTGAGGGTATGTTTCTGACTCTTTTGTCTGTTCTTAGGACTCTTGCTCTTTTTGGTTGTTTTGTCCTATTTCAATGTGAGGACTTTTGCCTTGTCTTACTGTTTCAGGTTTAAGTTTTGTTGTTGTCATCTCTTGGAGGCCTGCTCTTTTTGGATGGGAGACAGAAGTGAAGTGAATATTGGGTAGATTGGAGGTAAGGTGAGAGATAGGAGCAGTAGTTGGAGGGGAAAGTATGGAAAAGAAAAATAAAATCACATTTGAAAATAGAAGGAAACTTAGATGACATGTGAGCCATGTTCAAAAGGCTTTTTGCATGACTTTTCACCAACTTGAAGGTCACTTAGTTGAAACCACTGACATCTTCCATGGTCCTCTGAATATGTCCTATATGTGTATGCTTTGATGGCATAAAGCAAAAATACATACCCTCAAATCTATATAATGTCATTATTTTTCTTAACACATCTCCCATGGATAGATATGAAGATGGATTACGCATAAAGAGATTAAATTACATCACCTCCAGGCTTATTTTTCTTTGCCTTAAATCACACTTCTTCTTAATCCTAAAAATATCTGCAAATTCTCTTCTCTGATAATTGAGATGTAATCTCCTACCAACATACTTAAGCCATGACACAAATAAAACATCTTTGACAACAATCACTTCATGACTGACCTACTAGGCAAGCAGCAAAGTGGGACTCATATAGTAACATTATAGGAGCAAGTTTTATTTAAGCAATATATTTTGTCAACCATTTTCATACCACAGATGGTAACTGTCTTAGTTTGCTCTCTGTTCTTGTGATAAACATGTGATCAAAAGCAACTTGGGGAGGAAAAGATTTATTCAACCTCACAATTCACATTCCACCATATAGTGAAGCCAGGTCAGGAGTTCAAAGAAAGAACCTGGACATAGGAATTGAAGCAGGGACAATGGAGCACTTACTAACTTACCTTCTATGGCTTCTTCAGCTTGCTTTCTTATACAACCAAGGACCACTCCCATTACATCTAGTTATGGTAGGACTAAGCACCCCCTCTCCTACTAAGGCACAACCAAGAAGGGGATTCAATATCGGTGAACACAGATTACCTCCACCTACCTAAGGAGACTTACAGTCACCCTAAGACTTAAAGGCCTTTGTCCAGAGGTTCAAAGTAAGCATATTGCAAGACTTACAAGAAGGGAGGCAGAGAGAGACTCCTACAGATGACTGCTGTGCCTTCTGGTGTGGACAAGAAAGCTGAAGTTAGGACTGGCTCAACAACTTAATTCTAGTTTAGAGGCAGCTTGGTCATGGAAGTGGTCAGCAACCTCAGCAAAGTTGGAGATTTGTTTTTGTTGAATAAACTTAAAAGAAAAAATTACAGTGCATGGGATTAGCTGATAATTAAACTTTTAGAAAGAAATGACTAAAAAATAATGAAAACTCTGACCCATAATTGTTCCTGTCTGAAAGAACTGCAGGGATGGAAATGAAGAGGAGCCTGAGGAAAAGAGGGTCTAGCAACAGGACCAAAGTGGGATACAGCTCAACGGGAGGCGCCAGGGCCTGACACTCACAAAAAGGGACCTATCATGACTGCCCTCTGAAAGATCCAACAAGCAACTGAAAAAGTCAGATACAGATATGTGCACCCAATCAATGGACAGAAGCTGCTGACCCCTATTGTTGAATTAGGGAAAAACTAGAAGAAGCTGAAGAGAACGACCCTGTAGGAGAACCAGCAGTCTCAATTAACCTGAACCCAGAGATCTCTCAGACATTGGATCACCAACTGATATGAGGCACCCAACATATGTACAGCAGAGGACTGCTGGGTCTGGGTTCAGTCCGAGATGATGCACCTAACTCTCAAGAGACTGGAGCCCCAGGGAGTTTAGAGGTCTGGTGGGGTAGGAGGGGTGGGACATCATCCTCGTAGAGACAGAGGGACAGAAGGAGGTATGGGATGTGGAACAGTTGGAGGCTGGAAAAGGAGGGGAATAAAATCTGGATTGTAAAATAAAGAAAAAATTAAATAATAAAAAATAAATAAATAAGAAAAATTCAAGGAAACTATGAAAATTGATGCTTTAACTTAGCTAGGTAACACACGGCACATAATATGGATAGGGTGTTCATACTTTTGTGGGAATATACTGAACCGAAATTAGAAACTGAAACACAAAACCATAAGAAAGAATCTTTAATTACATTTATAAGATGATGGCAAAGTTGACACAGCATTGCTCCTCAGGAATTTAAGTTAGAGTTCATATAGCATGTCTGTTACATCTGAAATTCTTACACCTGAAAAGACCTCAAGTAGTACTGCAAATATGTAATGGTCCAAAATCTCTGGAAAACAATGGCCATTTGTTATGAAATGAAGCTTGTTCCTTCCATATAAATCAGCAATCTCATTCTTGGTCACTTGCCCTAATTAGAAAATGAAAATTTATGTGCACATAAGGACAAGTACTCATAGTAGTTTTACATTTACTGTTTCAAAACTGCAAATAATCTTGATTTTTTTAAATGGGCAAAGAAAATGAAAAGGAATATAATACTCTAGTACTCAGTAATAATGAATAATAGATTTTGAAACAATATATGGACTTCAATGAATTGGTCAGAGTAAGAAAGTCTCAGAAGTCTATACAGGTAGAATAGTGGGTGAAGAAAGTACTTGATATTAAGCTAGAGGACCTAAGTTTGGTTTCCCTGAACCCAGATAAAACCTCATCATTATCTGAGCACTCATATAGCTAGATGGCAGGAGTTCACGAGATAATTTCCTGAAGCTGATATAAGCAGCACTGAAGAACAATCCCCATCCTAAAGAACATGGAAGGCAAGGACAAACACCCAAGGTTGTCCTCCAAATTCCTCATGTCCATTCCATATTCGCAAACAGAAAAACACATATGAACATGTCATATGAACATTCACATATACACATTCTAAAAGATTACCTTCTATATCATTTCATTTATAATGTTTAAGATCTAAAAATAGAGTTATGGAGAATAAATCTTTGAAGGTCAGGACAGGTGGAAAATGATAGTAATAAATCTGTGTAGCAGAAAAGGGTTTTTCACATATACGTGTGATACAATTTTATAGTGTATTTTAATTGTTGAAAGAGAATATAGAGTATACAGTTTTGCTAATGTTTATTCACCAATACCAATTCTCTGGGTTGAACACCATCCTACAGTTACATAAAATGGTCTTGTTGGGAGAATACCTAAACAATGCACCAGAACTATATTTTTATGATTTCTAAAGTGTGACATCATTAAGAACAGCTTCTGACTCTGCTATGCTAAGCCAAGTTCCAGGAACCAACACATTGTATGTTTGGTTACCTGGGAATTTTTAATTTTTTTTTCAAATTTTATTGAATATTTTATTTATTTACATTTCAAATGTTATACCATTTCCAGCCCCCCCAGAAACTCCCTATCCCATCTCCCCTCCCCCTGCTTCTATGAGAGTGCTCCCCCACCAACCCACCCACTCCCACCTCCCAGTCTTGGCATTCCCCTACACTGGGGCATCAAGCCTTCACAGTATCCAGGGCCTCTCCTTCCATTGCTGCCAGACAATGACATCCTCTGCCACATACGCAGCTGGAGCCATGGGTCCCTCCATGTGTACTCCTTGGTTGGTAGTTTAGTTCCTGGGAGCTCTGGGGTTCTGGTTGGTTGATATTGTTGTTCTTCCTATGGGGTTGCAAATCCCTTCAGCTCCTTCAATCCTTTCTCTAACTCCTTCATCAGAGACCCTGGATTTTAATTAAGTATAATAGTATGATGGAGTCTTCAGGGTATCAACTGGAAGCAAACTGTTTTATAGAAAATATTGTATCTTTAATTTTTCAAAGCCAAGACTCCTTATTTCATTACTCAGGCTTTTACATCAAAGTGACCATATCAGAAATTAAGTAATTCTACAGGTCACCATTATCCATTCAGGAACATATTTAAGAATAATTCTAAAGCAGAATCATTCTGCAATCTGTATGCTTACACATTATTTGTGACAAAGTGAGAGATGAATACTCTACATCGAAAATTCATGAATGTAGAGAATAAGAATTGAAAATCAGACAAGAGTAAAGTATAATAGGAATGATATGTGACATTGCTGCCACCTCATGCTTAAAATTGATTGCCATCATATGTATTAATAAAAGTGCCCTTTTGGATTATCATTAATTAGGATTTGTTTCATTTTGACAATAACAGAGAAACTTCTTGTAATCTCTAATATAATGACTGATAGGTACGCAACATATTCACTCACTGGGAAATTGGAACATCAGATAAAGTCTTTCAAAGTAACCCAGGCAACCCTCAAACTCAATGGTCTTCCTACCTCAGTCTAATGAGTCCTGGAATTATAGCCATGAGCAGCAATGCCTATCTTATTTGTCAGATTTTGATCAGAGTTTCTATTGAATGATGCATACTATAGCAAGTAATTGTTAGCATATGTGATTTGATAGCAGGCTATTCTAATCTTCTGTGCTAAACTCAAATTTTAATTGAGACATGCTGATATAATGCAGATGTATTTAAAAACTTGGTCATCCATGAAGACATATATACAAGAATTATTATACAAATTGAGGATTTTGAGCAATAGATAGATAGATAGATAGATAGATAGATAGATAGATAGATGGATGGATGTATATTGAAGTCACCTTTAATGAAAGGAAACACCACAAATTTTTAGGAGAGCAGAGTGGAGTATAAGGAAGGGATTAGGAGAAAAAGCAAGAGAGAAATATTGTAATTATTTTATAATCTCAAATCTAAATACATAGTAAAAGAAAACTTGAGTCACCCTTGCATATGCAATCTAACAAGATGTATGGTGCACACCTTCTGCTTCTGACGTCTCATCTTCCAAAATTAAGAGAATTAAGAAATCCCTTTTCCTCAGAAAAAAAGTCTATATTCTGATTATGATGGAAAAGACTCCAAGAGCATTGGATTGCAATTTTTAAAAAACTGAAATAAGAGTTTAAACTTTCCTGACAATAAGAATTCTAAACACAAACAGGAAAACAACTAAATCCTAGCAGATTAGCTTCTTTTACATGTCAACACTCACACTACCGCCTACATTTCTATCCTCGAATGCCTCTATCAGTGTTCTTCCCCATACGACAGTAGTTTTGCTCTGTGGTTACAGTCTGTCTTTACCTCTCTGGTTTACTATGCATTTCCAGTGAACCTTCTAGTCAGCCACCTGCAAACACATATTACCAAAGAAATGTGATAAGTATAGCTAAATGCACTATGCAGTGTTTAAATTGTTGCTAACAGAAAGTGACTGAATAATACACTTTGTACATTATATATGAACACTTAGGATATGAAAGTTTATTCTTATGTCATATACAAATAATAGTGCAAGATAATACTAAAGTAAGAAATAATACAGATATGGTTCACATATACTCATATGTAGTAAGATTTGAGGGGTGTCCATCATCTATTGACCTAGAAATTAAATTCTAAATTAAGCTCTACAAAATAATATGTTAATAGTCCTGATAAATGTACAGGTATATGTATTTCAATATTGTATCTGCAAATTGAAGCTAACATAGACATAAACCAAGAAAAATAAAATGAAAAAACAATAAATATATGCTAATCAAATAATGATGTAATTTGGTAACAAATTAAAGTATGCTTAAAGTATATTTCTAAATATTACAAACAACTTTTTGCTTGTTAATATCTAAATATTCATAGTAAATGACTCTAGGATAATAGCAAAGTAAAAAAATAAGCATTTGTGCACAGCAATGGAAAAAATGGTAGAGGACTATAGTCTTTTGTCATCATCTAATCTTCTTGAGCCTTTCTTTTTTTTTTTTTTTTTTTTTTTGGTTTTTTTTTTTTTTGGTTTTTCGAGACAGGATTTCTCTGTGTAGTCCTGGCTGTCCTGGAACTCACTCTGTAGACCAGTCTGGTCTCGAACTCAGAAATCCACCTGCCTGTGCCTCCCAATTTGACTAGTGCACCATCAGTACTGAGAACTTGGTACAACAACTCACACATTTGTCTTTTGAATAAGAATATTTTACCCAATCAAAAGGAGCACTCATAGTAATGTGTGACTATCCTATGGCACAATATATCCACCTAAAATTAACTTGATGATCCTTGTACACATTTTTGCAACTTAAAACATCAATAGTAATACACACACTTATTCTGCACACATACGTTGAAAAAATACAGGTGATGTTTGCAAAATTCAGAATTCAAAGATCAGACTGTGACTTTTCATTTTATATTATTTTCTACATAAAATCTAAATTCTATCCGTTTTCTTCAAAAATGCTAAAGCTCACATAGTGAAATTATTACATGCATATACTTCTGAACACTTTATAAATAATTCCAGGGACGTAGATGGACACAAATCCAAAATACCATAAAAGATTTTGATTTCAGTATTTTTCTGCTTCTCTTTTGTCTTTCCCACTAATTTATTTCTTTAAATTCATAATGATGAAAAACGGAATAACAACTTACAATTTACACGGTAAAGAAATAAAAGTCATAGATTTCCTTGGTATAACTAAGATAGTCTTGCTGTCAAGCAAAACAAAAACAAACGAAAATAATTAAAACCTGTAAAAAATTTGAAAGTATGCTGCTCAACAGAAGAAATAAGTGCAGATACTACTACTATATGCACCTTATGTACTTGTGCATGAATATAAAGTTGATAAATACGTATCCATGTTTTCTAAGGGGAGAAAAAAGTACATCTTCTGTTTGTTGTGGGAGGAGTGCAGGGGTAAGAATCTGTTGGAAAGCAGGACTGGGCAAGAAGTTGCAGGTCCAGCCATAGACTGAAGAAATGTGCCTAAGGAACCGGAAGCTAAAACTCCCCGGTATAGACTTCTAGACTGTTGGGGACCAGTAAATGCTGAGCATCTGGCTGCCTAGCTGATACAGAAGAGCCAAATTAAGATTGGCCCTTGCCAGATGCCGTCTCTATATCGCAAACACGTGACTTTCCCACCATTCCCTACTACTGAGCCGGCTAATGTCCGGACAGTTACCAGCATTAATGACCAGCCTGGTGCGCTGATACTGAGCAGTCCCCAGGGGCCACTGCGGAGCCCAGAACAAGAGTTCCTGGAGGGTCTGCTACAGTCACTTAATTCACTCCAAATCAACTGAAAAGCATCTGTGGAGCACAAAGCACAATGAAGTTTTCATCCTAAAGGAAACATTAGTCTTCATACTTCCTACATCTTTTTTTGTTTTATTTTGTTTTGTTTTGTTTTACAAATAGTTCTTGAATTTTCTAAAATTAAAATATTAAGAGAATAGACTACACAGGTCATAAGAACGTTTACAAAGTCTTGAGAATCAAAAAAAATACATATCAATAATGGTAAAATGTTAAAATAAAAATTGTATATTTATTTCCCAAATATTTGCCTCTATTTAGTTTTACCCTATTCTGCTTAACCATTAAATTCTATTAAAATTCTAACCATTAAGTTCTATTAAGCCAATATTTTAATAGAAAAAATATAAACACTTTCTAGCAAAAATATGCAAATGTTATTTTTACATTAAAACATATTTTAAACACTTCATATTTAATTAGTCATATCATAATGGTCTAGGTTATTAGCAATTTTATTATTAGTGAAGTTTAAAGGAAGTATGAAATTTACAAAACTACTTATGACTATATCTTCTGCCATTCTGAAAATAATTAATCAAGTATGTACCAGTCCATAGATAAATTAAGAGACATTTAATTTTAAGATTACAAAATACAGAATTAATACATATATATGTATAACTAATATTTGGAAAGTAACATAAGAAAATGGAAAAACAAAACAAAAACCAACCAACAAAAAAAACCACCAAGGTCTCAAATCTTGGAGGCAACTGCCAGTCCTAATGTTCCTAATGAACTGCCAGTCCTAATGAATTTATTTTCTAAAAAATCAAAAAAAGGTAGTAACAAAATTCATACTTAGTGATGTAGAGATGTGGGCATTTTCAAATATTTCTAAAATAATATCAACTTTCTACCTTTTAACATACATGTAAATATATTATATATATAATTAGTACTATATGTTTTAAGTGAAAATAGCATTTGTATATTTTTGAGAGGTAAACTGATTGCATGAAATCAGAAATATTTACAATTTTTAAATTATTGGTAATATTTAAGTGTGATAGAGTAAACCTAAAAACAGTCAAATATTTGGGAAAAATTTGTATCTTTGTTATATACAAGTTGTAGGACACACAATAATTTAACATTAGTAATGAATGCTTTTTAAAATGTTAAAACAATTTACCAAAGAGAAAAATAACTAAGGAGTAGGAATAGTAGGCATTTAACACTAAGTAAATCAATTAGGCGAGCTGGGCTTGCTTGTGCAAGGAGAGGTGCTGGGCCAGCTTATGCAAGGAGAGGTACTGAGACTGAGCTGGGCTAGCTTGTGCAAGGAGAGTTGCTAAGACTGAAGCCTGAACACTGCACATTTAATATCATCATTTAATATAGAATGAATGTCATAATGGTTGGGGACTCAACAATTTTATTACTAGTGAAGCTTACAATACTTTTGCCTGTATTTTCTGTGAAACAGAAAAACAATAAATCAAGTATATATTGTTAGTCTACATAAATTACAAAATAAAAAATAATGCATGTCTATCTAATGATAAGAAAAATATGGCAAGTGTTTGTGTATCAAGCACTGACTATCACATATGGCTAGCTTCATATATTAGCTATATAATTGTTCATGGCAAGTTTTTAGAAATATGTAGACTTAATTGAGTTTAATTGCAAATGCTATTTGTCATAGGTAAGGTTTCTATTATTATGATAAAACACGATGACCAAATTTAAGAAGGAAATGTTTCAGTTGACTTACATATCCTGGGTCACAGTCCACTGAGAGAACCCAAGATGGGAACTCAGGGAGAGAACCTGCAGGGAGAACCTGACACATGGAGGAATGGTGCTCACTGGCTTGCTCAAACCGCCTACCTTGTTATACTTCCAAGGGCCGCCATCCTAGGGGTGCAGCTCCCACAGTGCGCTGGACTCTCCTGCATCAACTGTAAAGAAGAAAAGGCTCCATAGACTTGCCTAAAATCCAAGCTGCTGACCACGACTCCTCAGTTGAGATGCCCTTTTCCCAGGCTGCATCTTTACAGATGGATATATAAAGTTGAGTATGGTGTTAAGGTCTTTTTGAACATGTTCCTGTTTTAAAAACAGTGTGCAAGTAAATAGAAAGGAATGCTAGTGCCAAACTTTTAACTGTTCCTTTGTTTCTGGTTTATTGTTTTGTTTTGTTTTTCCTGGTCTCTGGTTTACCAGTATCTGTTGTTTTGGAGCCAGGATTTCCATTAGGTACCCAGTCTGGTGCTGTACTCAAAATTCATATACTTGTACTTCCATTTCTGGATGGCAGATGGCGATGTTGAATTGCTTTATGGGATTTCTCTACATATATTAATATTGTTAGCTCATACACACTGTACATTTTAACTAAAACTAAAAACAGAGTTGTCAGGGTTATCAAACCTTCTTCAAGAATAGATTAATATAAATTCCCCAGGTAAAGTTTAAGGGCTTTATTAGCTAAAGATTCAGTGAAATCACAGTAACACCCACTATGTCCTGGGTGAGAGGTATTCTGCAGAAGATTCAGCTAGAGACCTACGAAGGGATCAAAATCAGAAACAGTGAATTGGCCTTCTAGAACATTCTCAAGGTGCCATGATAAGTAAATACAATATGTTATTCTGAATAGGATCCTGGGACACTGTTATGTGTTTTAAATTGATACTGATAATAACATTTTAACTCAATGAATAAAAAGAGAGTTGTGTAAGAATACTCACAAATCAATGAAAGCTAGGTGATGAAACATCCCTCATTACAGAACGACCACAACATTTCCCTTAGAAGAAAGGAAAGTGAAGTTAGAAAGTCATGAAATTCTGCCAGTAACAGAAAGTACATAATAAATAGGTGTGTGGCCAGAAAGATTTAATCAATCCTAACTTGCCTGAGTGTTGCTACAGGAGATATTTTACTTCAAATGCACTCGGAAAGATTTTGAGTTAAAACATTCCTACCCCTTGCATTTTCAATGGTTCAAAATAAATACGTGGCATTATTTGTACATGTGAATGAATATAAAGGAAATGAAAATAGAGAAAATAACAAGAAGTGGAGTATAAGGTAAAATATGACAAATATTTGTAAAGAAAAAAATAGAAATCCATTATAGCATGATAACATCTCCTTTATGCTTAACATCAGATAGTAACAAAGTTTAAATTAATTTTTGAATAACTTACTATTTATTTCCTCTAGAAAAAATTTACTGTTCTATCACATATTCACAAAATAAATTTCAATTAATACAAAAATTCTGTGGAAAATTAAGGAGAGGATCATGTTATTAAGGGAAAAAAAACTATCTGTGAGATCTGCACTGTACAAAGCATTGTTGTATAGAATCCATAAAGTATTTCTATAAAAGATTAAAAATAACAACTTATCTGCTTCAGATAGCATAGAGCAATTTTATGCAATGAAACATTTTTTAGAAGATAAACACAAATGCTCAAGGAATATGGTCAAAAACCATAATGTGTAGTATCCAGGAAAATAAAACTTTTGTTTTCATCAGGAAATGACAAACACACACACACAAAATTTAAATTGTGTTTTGTTGTCAGAAGAACAGGAGAATAAATGCCCTCTGTTTCAGTAATCATTGAGCTTTGATACTGTATGTGTTTATAATTACCATCCAGTGCACAAGCAGGAAAGTCTAGAAATGGGTAATTCAAATACTAAGTGATTCTTCCCTCAGACTTAGCCGTGTTCTTGGCTCAGACTATTGCAACAACCCTTGGGAATCTTCAGAATCCTGATGCTGAGGAGTGAGCTCTTTTCTAGAATGTGGCACTGGGATATTTAAGCCCAGAAGATTCTCCAGACTCTCATCAGAGTCAACTTAATTTAGAAATCCCAGCAAATATCCAGGCTGAGCGCTGTTTGAAGTAAGAAGTTGGGGCAAAATGAGTTTCATAAATGGTTCATTCTCTCCGTCTCCTTCTCCCTCTCTCTCTCCTCCATCTCTCTGTCTCTCTCTCTTTTTGTGAGAGAGAGAGAGACAGAGAGAGAGAGAGAGAGAGAGAGAGAGAGAGAGAGAGAGAGAGAGAGACGCATTATTGTACTCCCCAAAGTGAAACATTTCAGCAAAAAGTAGTTGTGTTGCAGACTTTGGAATGGAATAGCATAAACTGAAAACGTAACAACAACAACAAAAAAAGAGTGTTAGAAAAACTGAGGGAAATAAACAAACTAAACAAACTTCAGTTGACTGGAGGTTAAAAAACAAAAATCTGGTAAATGTCACTGATAAAGAATGAAGCACCTGGCTATGACATATGGCCCACAGCAAGATGGCTTTCAAATAAAATGTTGAGTCAGTAGTCTTTTGGTGTTGTTAAGTATCATAAAATCCAACGAAAGATACAAATTTCTCAATCCAGAAACGAGGCTTTTGAAGAAAGAGAGGAAACAGAATGTAGGGAAGAACTATTTTTCAGGTACAAGCTAAAGAAAACCCAAAAATTTGTAATAGAACCTCATTGCTTCTACTGTGGTTAAGAATAAGGAAAACTAACTTACATACTACGGCTTTAAAACCGTCAACATGTGAGTAACTCCCATGATCATGATATTTTCACCTCCAGCCCAGACTATAAAAAAGCACATGCATACAAGATACAGTTAATTTGAAGTCTGATTAAATTTTCGCCAATTTATTACACACATTAAAAAATTAGAATGTGAACTTTGCTGTTTTTTTTTTCCTTTGTGACACTCAGTCCTTCTTGAGTATGGAAAAGGTCAGCTAACTGTCCCTTTGAGTGAATTTGAAGTTGGCTTTAGGCTGTATCTTTTTTTTTTTTTTTTTTTTTTTTTTTTTTGACTGTGAGTATCTTAAATCACCCTGTGTCACATTATCACATAGCTTCCATCCCATATTTAGCCACAGTCCTTTCAACAGAAGCCCAGCTAAACTTTTGTGAATACAGAGATATATGGTATAAATCCAGTATATAGGCTGAGGAAAAATGTGTCCTATCATCTTTAAAGCCATCTCTACACTAAATGACTGGGAGTGGGAATGATTAGCTGTTCGAGGAGTGGACAGTGACAAGCTTTCCAATAATGACTCCCTGTTTTTAAAAGGCTCCCTTAGTTTTTTTGCATGTCACATGGAGAGAAAGAAGCACAGAGATTGTTTTATGTTGCACCTGTTAACAAACAGGCTTTGGAAGGACCCAGTCCTGTGCCAGACCATCCCATTGCTTTGTTCAAATGACCCATCCCCTGTTCTGGTCAGCCACAGGAGAGTGGGACTTGGGGGTCAGATTTTGGGAAGCAGTGTTCCTGGGATGCAGTCAGGCCTTTGTTTACTCAACATTCTCTCCTCTGCACCCTTCCTTAGTGTCTATCTGGGAAATATGGATCAAAAACACCCCAAAGCTGTTAAAACCAGGGTGGGCCCTCTCATATTTCTTTTTCTGACTTGAGCAAGCTGGGAATCTGCATTTCTAACAATGTTGCTCTAATGCAGATGCCCAGCAAGGAGCTGAGACCCCAGGGGATAGAGTCCTGGGTTGGGGGCAGGCTGAAGGGCATCAGGCTCAAATGCTGAGGTAATCTTTTCTCTGAGGCAGCTCACCTTCAGCTTGTCAACGCACCCAAATTTCCTATGCAGCTGCTCTTTCCAAAATTAGGATGTGTTATTTGACTCGAATTCTACTTTGGTGACCCACACAGCACATTTCCAACATTTCCAGGCCCTAACAAACACTGCAGTCAGAAGCTGTCAGGGGACAGAAGGGCCTCTTCTGTTCCATGCAGCAGCCGCCTGTTGGCGCAGTAACCTGAGCAAAGGAACACTTGTGGCTTGAGAGCTGCAAAGGGAGGGGCTGGAGCAAAGAGCCACAGCCCAACTCCCTCTCTGCCCCCTCCCTTGCCTAGCCCTAGATCTTTCTAGAAGCTGCCAAACTGGCGCAGTCGCAAAGTAGACTCTGCAATGCTGTAGTAAGAGTGCGCAGGCGCCAGGAAGCCCCCTCTTCGAGCGAAGGGAGCTGCTGCAGTGTGTTTCCATTGCGCATGTGCCAAGAAATCCCCCTCCCTCGTGAGCAGACCCCTGCACTGCGGTGAAAAGAGTGCGCATGTGCTAGCAGGCCCCCCTTCCTCCAAGACTGTGAGCTGCTCTGAGCCCATCGCCTCCTGCCTCGTTTTTGTTTTTTGGTTTTTTTCAGGTGATTGACACTAGATAAGGCCCACAACGGTGGTGAGAGCTTGTAAAATGGTGGCTGTGAGAGACTGAGACCGATTCCCTACAGAAATGTAATTGAAATGTTCTCAGTTACTGGAAAAGAACCCAGGTACCTGCCCCCTGACACCAGGATGACAGTTTAAAGCAAGAAAGTAAGCTTACTCTGGGTCAATTAGCCAAAGTCAGATTAGCTCAATTTTCTGAAATCAGGTTTTCAGACCCTTGAGTGACTTCAAGGCACATTCGGCCTCACAGCCTTGAAATAGCATTTGCAATTGACCTCTGACTTTTCCCCTTCTTAAATCATGGGTTATCAGTAGTATCATTATTTAAACTTTGGACGAACCTACACGATTTAGGCTTTGTGCTTCCACTGAATTTTAATAACTCACAGGTATGGGAAGTCAGGAGAGGCATAGAGAGCGTGGTGAAGAAGAAAAGACTTCTTTTGTAACCAAGTCTGGAAGCAAAGGACAGGCAAGGAGAACAGCCTCCCTGGTTACTGAACTCTAGCCTTACATACAAATGCCTGTACAGTTTTTCCCTTGATAATTTTTCCCTCTGCTCGGGCTAAGAACCACATTTTCCCAGTAGACTCAAGTTTAAACATTCTGGTTTCGAACTGGCTGTGATCCAAGCCACACCTTCAGTATCCTGCCCCAGAGTCCTGCTAAACAAGGCTTCTCTGAACAGCACGGATCTGGGAGTACAGCAAAGCACTTGTTTCTCACCTTATTTTAATACTTACTGAGACTCAACACTGTTACTGGAACATTACATAGAGCTACTATAGATTTTTCTTTCACACCTCTGTCGGGAACTCACATAACCCCACAGCTTCGTCAAAGTAAAAGGCACCTAGTAAGAACCTGGCCCATAGGTGAAACCTGACTTGAATCCATCCCACTCACTTCGAGTATCCGAAATAACCCCTTAACACAATTTCCTGTCTATACCCCAGTGCCTCCCCACACCCATATCATCCTCACAGCAGAATGAGTCACACCGAAGTAAATCTCCTTTCAAAAAGCTACACCGAGTGGAAGCCAGAGAAATCATTCTCTGATTCTAGCTGCTTCTCAGCCACACAGGCCTCTATTGTCAGTCACTCCATGAGCTCGGGGGTGTTTTGTCTGTGTCTAGGAAGATACATCTTCCACTTCTATTGATTGACTCAACTCTTGTAAATTTTTTATCAAAATTCAAGTCAAACACGTCTAATCCAGATTCCCTTCATTACCTTCGAAGCCTCTGGCATCTAGCACCCTCAGCCTTGCCTTTGTGTGCTTTGATTATTTTTGTCTGCTTTATGCATCACATTTTATTCACTGTATTAATAAACATAACATGCAAATATGGTGAGAGCCTGATAAAAATATACAAGGAAGCAGATACCTTTATTTTACAAACAAACATGCCCGAAGCTTCTAAAACAGGATTATATAATCATCAGAGTTTTAAAAGATTTTTGTTAGATAAATAGATAAGTAAATAAATAAATAGCAGCGTCTTACAATGAAACGGCAGGTTAGGAAC
Organism: Uromys caudimaculatus; assembly: GCA_028551405.1. Taxonomy (NCBI): domain Eukaryota; kingdom Metazoa; phylum Chordata; class Mammalia; order Rodentia; family Muridae; genus Uromys; species Uromys caudimaculatus. The sequence goes on along the minus strand of CM052703.1, from coordinate 127,337,890 downwards.
TATGAATAGTCTTGAGAATGAAAGGCAAATAGCAAAAAAAAAAAAAAAGACAAAGCAAAAGGCAAAATTATTAGTCTCTGAAAAAGTATTCTAAAGTGCTTTATTGGACGATAACAAGGTGATCACAATGAATCTCTTCATTTGCTTTCCTTTTTTTACTTCACTCTCCATTACAAAGCTCCCGGGCCCTCCCGTCCTTGGAACACAATGTGGATACAGTTGGACGTGAAACTTGCTTTCCCTGGAAGTGCTTAATTTCACAATCAGTGGCCTCATCTTTAATATCTTGGTCTCCTTGTGTCTGAATCACATACACAGTCCTCAAATGTTTACCCCTTGCCAGCAACCAGAGAGGTTTTCGAGGGATTAATTGCAATGAGACTGAGAGGCCTCCTCGTTTCCTTTTTGAAATCAGAACAAGTCTATAATAAAGCCTCTGTCTTTGTGATCTTATAGAAGCCTCTACAAGTAAAGATTTTTACAATACATTGCAAAGGGTAAAATGCCCTATTTTACTTCTGCACAAGTATATTTTTCTAAAACAAACAAAAAATGTTGTGATGGTCAGCATTATTTGCAATAGCAGAAATATTAGAAATGTTCTAGTTCTCTATGAATGACTACAAAACCTGGTGCCTATGATCTTAGGTATCACAGACTTGATAATATACACTGTGATGAAAAAATGGTCTGTGAGATTTTACAAATTGAGAACAATTTTAAATCACAAAAAATGTAAAATCAATATGTGTATTTCCCTAGACACATTGGATTGTTTATTTAGAGCCATCAGTCCCTTTTGAGATGCTGGTCAATTTGAAATGAGGATTTCATCTGGTTAAGTTAGGGAGCACAGACTCTTGGTTATTTCACAGTTGTATATTATTTAAATATTTGTATTTGGTATGATTTTTTTTTAAGTACTCTGCTTCACTAGCCCCATCATCACCAGTCATCGGGGGTTCTGATGCACAGGAGCTGTTTTTATCAGCAGCCGCCGTTATTGCAGCACTTTACTCCTGCAAGAGACTTCCTGTTCTTGTTGCTAGATGGCACTATAACCTGATTAGTGAAGGCTCCCAGTCACCATAAAGGAAATGAGAATTAAAATCTCTTTGAAACAGCCAACTTGGATTTGCCTGGGCTTCATTCCTCCTCAAGGAAGTGGGGATTTGTTCCTTTAGTTACAAGCAGATGTTTGAGGATTTAGATGGAGGGGAAAGCAGGAACTCTTGGGAGGCTGAAAAGACAGCTGTATTAGAGCAAGTGCCTCGGGACCTCAAAGCACGGTCTGTTATCTGCAATCATCCATACTCCAGATCCCTCACATTCTTAGGAAATAGTCTAAATGCACAGTAGAGCCAGAAGTAGACCTTCCTCTGGGACCTACCTTGTTGCAATCTACAGAAACAACATATAAAAGGGCAGCCTTGAAAAAGGTTGCTGCAGTAGATTTGGGAAAGTGGCTGACATTTCACATGTGAGAGGGCATGCATAACAGCACAGAAAACGTATAAGATGACAAGAGGAATCAATTAGAATAATATTCCATCAAATTTCAATTACTCTGAATTTTACTGTTTTACACAGGGGTCATAAGAACTGCCAGAAGTGGATTGGTGGAGCCACTGGGGAGACATACAAAAAACCCTTATTTAGAGGGTTTCTATTCCATAAATATAAATGATCAATTTTTTTAAAGGCCACTGTGGACTTATATGCAAAAACCTGTAGTCCCAATGTTCATGAGGTTGAAGAAAAAATTTAAAAGGAGGGGTAGGGAGGAGCAAGATTTGTATTTAATCTATGTATACATGGAGATTTATCCAAACAAATTCAAATAATTTCCAACTGCATATGGCTGAGACATTAAAAAATCATTTCACAACACTTGGTTAACTTCCATTGGGAGAAACTGTAGCTAAAATGTTATCTTATATCATTAAAAATAAATAAATCTAGTGATCTGGAATTAGGAAAGTTAGTTTAAAAGAAGTGAAAAAGATAAGATATAGGCTTGGTGGAAATCTTTGCAAATTTTGTAACTGTATTATAGAAAGAATGTCTATAAATTGCTGGAAGAAACGGCTGCTGATGTGATGAGGGACAAGGCAAATTATATGAAAAATCAAATCATGACAACATGAGATTTAAATGTGTTTATTTATGATTTGTATTTCCATTCTCCTATTCTACAGCACCGTAGTCCCATGGGCATTGCTGCCCTAAGCACTGATAGGCTCTTGCCAGAGGCTGAAGTTCTGGAAACAATTAATGCTAATGGGGTATAAGAAAATCATTTTATTTTCCAAGCATGTAATTATTGGTGTGATCATGAATACATTTTATGTCTTAAAATTACATTAGAAAACCCCACAGGTAGATTAAGAGCAGCCTGAATGGGGAATGCTTTGTTACCTTTATCTGCAGGGAGTTGGAGGCAATCACAAATGTTTAAGAACATTTGTGTGTTGCATATTTTGAAACAAACTGTTACAGAATTTTCAGAACATATGTTCATCTCTGTGTGTACTCATACATAACAATGAAGAAAAAGGTCCTTAATATTCTGCTTAATTCAAAATAGTTTTTCTGTTGAATATTACCAAATACCACCTCAGTGGCTAATAACTAAATATGACTTTGAGGATCATGTGTAGTTACCATAATCATCACAAACCTCTCTCCTGTGTGAACACACACAAAAATGCCTGATGTGGGTTTCCAGCTGGACCTATCCATCCATGAAACCTAGGCTGGGCTTCTGGCCAAGGAAGGAATAGATCCTAGAATGGTGGTATATCTTCACAGCCCCTGAAATAAGTCCAGGTTAGCATATGTTCCCTTAGGATAAGTCAAGAATGTTTTTGTGTGTGTGTGTGTTTTCAGAGAGAAAGATGATAAAGAGAGGGAGAGGGAGAAAAAAGAGAAACAGAAAGAGATCGATATGTCTGTTTCTGTGGGGTTGTATGTTTATGTGTGTGCAATTGTGTGTATCTGTATGAGTATGTCTGTTTGTATCTATGAATGTGTGTGCATCTATGTGAATATGTCTGTGTTTGTCTGCATATGTGTGTCTTCATGAGTATCAGTATGAGTGTACCTATGTATATGTGTGTCTCTCTCTGTGCATCAGTCTTTCTCTGTGTAACTGTCTCTGCGTGCAAAACTATGTGTATGCCTTTGTGTTTGTGTCTGTGGGTATGCATGTTCATGTGTGTGTATATTTTGTGTTTGTGTGTGCAACTGTGTGTATGTCTGTGTCTGGTTTGTATCTTGTTGATTCTGTGTCTCTCTATGTTCTCTATCCCTCCTCCCCCCCCCCTTTCTTTGCCTCTCCCTCCCCCTCTCCCTATTCCCCTCCCTTTCCCTCTCTCCTTCCCTCCTCCTTCTGTGTATAAGTGTCTGTCTATATATCCACGTGTATATGCGAGTCTCAGAATGTGTCTTTGTCTCTCTGTGTCTGTATGAGTGTTTGTGAACTTTTGTTATTTGAGTATTCCTGTGTATAAGTATGTCTCTATGGGAGTGTGTGTGTGTGTGTGTGTGTGTGTGTGTGTGTGTGTGTGTGTGTATGTGTGTAAATCTATGTGCCTCAGTGTTTCTAGATGTCTGTATGTGTCTGGGTGTCTGAGTTAAAATGTCCAGGAATATGTGTTTCTGTATGTCTCTGTGTCATCCATGTTTGTATGAATCTGTATGGTGTGCCTTATTGTGTGTGTCTCTATGTGTTTTTTTGAGGTATGTATGCATGTATTTTAGTGTGTCTCAACCGTGTTTTGATGTGTGCATCTGTGTGAGTGGATATGTATCTTTGTGTGTGTGCCCAAATGTATATGTATGTCTGTTTATCTGTATCTAGGTGCAACTGTATGAGTGTGTAGGGTGTTTCTGTGTTAGTATACCTCTGTGTATGTGAGTTTGTGTGTGTGTGTGTGTGTGTGTGTGTGTGTGTGTGCGCACGCGCGCGCGCGCGCGCGCGCGTGTGTGTACCTGTCTATCTGTCTTGGTGGGGGGATTAATATACCATAATTCGTGTCTATTTGAATACATGTAGGCTCTGAAGATGTGCTCTGTAGGCATCTGTGTGTGTGTGTGTCTGCCATGTACCCATGTGTGTATTGGAGCATGTCTACGTGTCTGTTAATGTACTGTGTATGTATGTATGTCTGAATATCTGTGTGAATCTCTATACATGTTTTTGCATGCATGTGTTTACATGTGCAAGTGTCTTTGTTTGAATGACTGTGTGTGCATAATTGTGAGTGTGTAAACATACATGTCAGCAAGAATTTTTGTGTGTGAATATGTCTATGTATCTTGTGTTAGTCTATGAGTGTCTGTATATTACTTTCTGAGAACATCTTTTTATATGTGAGTGTGTAAATATCTGTGTCTTTGTGTGAGCCTCTGTAGTGTGTCTTGGTGTGTATATGTCTTTCAGTGAATGTGTGTGCATTTGTGTGAATGTCTGTGTGTGTCTGTATGTTTCTGTGGGTATGTGAATGACTGTGTTTTTGTATAGTATTTGTTTCTCTTTGTGTGACTGTTTGTCATTGTATCTGTGTGAGTGTTTCTGTGTATGTCTCTATGAGCATATGTCTATGTATGTCTGTGCATGCTTCTCTGTATGTACATGTATGTGTGTGTGTGTGTGTGTGTGTGTTTTCTCAGGAAATCTTACTTTAATTGTCTTTAGAAGAAACTCAGGTATAAATGAGAGCAGAAGAAAGCTGCTCTTTAGGATTTTACCCATTATCATTTTCTTACTAGAGCTTCTGTTTGCTGCTTATTTGTTTTTCTATTTAATTGTTCGTGAAATAATGCTAGGACTCCTTTTGAACATAGCATGCCAATCTTCAGCTTCTTTTCAGCTTCTCATTGCCAATCTTACCTACTTAGGTGTACTTTTATGCCTACATCAAGAGTCCTCCAGGTCTATTTGAAAACCTTACTAGCTTATCTCAGGGCAGGCTCCTGTAGGCATACTGAGGCTCATTAGCAGGCTCACACTTATATCTTAGATGTGAAAATCAAGATATTAATTTGCTACTTTCTGTGAACAAAGGGGTGGGCAGGAAGCAGGCTACTCAAAACAGAAGATATCTTGTGCCCACCCTACCAGATACCAGATACAGAAGATGGGTATACATCATGCCCAGGCAAGTGGGTAGGCTCTACCAGACTTACTCACTCTCCACATTGAGGGTGGGGTGCTGTTGGAGAGAAGTCCAAGGGGCTAGTGCTCTCCTCTACTATCCTTGGCAAATTTTCTTCTGGGAGTTTGATGTGAGCACTCCTGAAGGAGCTGAGAATCTTCAGAAAATTGGTTCTGAATACCAGGTTTCTTTAGACAGGATGCAACAGCAGAGCATCCTAGGTTATATTGGCTTTAGCTTGACACCCGCCCACAGTTGCCCCCATCCCCTCATCCCAAGTCCTAGTCCTGGCCAATTGGGACCACAGAAGAACAGCCAGGTGCAAATATCAAATTTTCTCTTAAATTTTTATGCTCATTCAGTGTTCCAGAATCCTGTCATCTGCCTTAAAATCCCCTTACAAAAAGGCAGCTGAGTAGTTTCTGTGATTAAAAGGGTATGGGATAATGCTTTTCTGTCAATTAACCACATGCCTGCATTCTGAGAAATGTACCTCACGAACATCATGGTGTTCACTTAAACAAAACATCATTATAAGATACATAAATAAACAGTTAAGTTGGCTGAACAAACTGCTCACAGCTTCTTCTCCAGATGGTGGAAAGTTAGGCTCTGCTCAGGTTTCCAATGGGAAGTCCAATCTACCCTTTATTCATTGTTTTAAGACATTTGGTGTTGGACAGGATAGATTTACAGAACTGAGTGTCCCCTGTACAACTCTTAATTCTGAAACTCTCACATATATACATGATTTAACTGGCACAAACTCATCTTCTGGTATTATGATTCCATACAGGTGCAGGTTTTCCCATCGTGTTTTCATACACCCTTCATGGCATGGAGTTGGAACTTAGCTGATGCCAATATACTGAAATGATATTTTTAAAAAACCCTCAAAGTATAGAGTAGATTCAACCCCATCCCAGGCTATATGCTTTTTGTGTCTCTTAGATAATTTCAAAAATTTGCCTTTGTATCATATTTTAGATTTCTAGTCAAGATTCTATTTCCTCTAATATTTAAAAACAGATTTAAAGCATTTTGAAGTTAAGCTCATTATGTTTGATATTAATAATGTGTGGGGCAGGGAGGTGGTTTTACATAAGCAATTTCAGCTGCTAAAGTGGATGAGGTATGAGAATCCTCAGTTGAACCCAGGAGTTTAGAAAGAATTGAAGCACAAGCTCTACCTCTTATGCATATTAACAGGACATAAAGTTAATAGGAGATTAATATATGTGTGTAGTTTATATTAATACATACATTGTATTTGTTTTTTTTTTTTTCTGTTTGCAGGACTAAAGATCTTTTATGATGGCATGAAGCAGAGCATCGCATCCACCCACCAGAATCACAGTCATTTGTGTCCACACATGTCTAGAAACCTCCAAAAAATTAAATTGTTTAGAAAATGCAGAATAAAAGGCTTTCTATCAATACATAGAGGCTTTTCATACATTTAGTTTTTACTTTCACATGTTATGTATTTTTGTGGGTTTTGAGGAAAAGTGCTGAAGGGGAGCATAAAGACAGAAATATAAATTATTCGTTCTCACAAAATTATCTGAAAGAGGATAAGGGGAATTGAATAGTTGGAGAAGGTAAGCCAATGATGATGGCTCGGGACAAGGAGCTGCATTCTGAGTCTGTTTTATCTCCCCCACCACCCCTCCTCCTCCCGGGTGCCTAGGGAGGAGAGCTCAAATGCATATGACTGTCCATCCATGTCAAAATCACAAAATATGTTCTGTGTTTTAATAAACAGAATGAAATAACATCCTGCAACTTTAGACAGGACCCTCTTTGGGGAGTTGGAGACCTGGATTGAGCACAACAAAGACAGGAAACAGGGCTTGGTTGTCTTTTTGTTCATTTTTTTCCTTATTTTTTCTTTTTCTTTTTCCCTTAGAGATTGCTGTTGTTTCAATTTAGCCTTCATAAAGCATCTGTCTCTCCTAGTGCTGACCTCACTCCCCAGGAAATCACAGCATCAAGTCAATGAGGAGAATCATTTTTATTGTATTTAGTACAATTTTCTTTCCATAATATCTTAATTTCTTAAAATATAATGTTCCTATTTACATTATACACCCACCTTCATGATGCACAGTTCTTTTTACCATTTTATTGTGGTCCTAGGGGTGCTGTTGCATAGGTGTGCCTCATCCCAATGTCCTCACTGTCCAACAGACATGAAGGTCAAGCAGGTAGGACAAAGAAAACGATGAGTTGGTAATGTACAACATTAGGTCAAAGAATGATAGGGAATTTTAATATGGATTGTAATTTCAATGGATAAGACAGGTTGGGTCACAAGGTAAAGGGAAATTTGGCAGAATCATTATACAGATCAAAGTAGAAACAAAACTGTCTCTATGTCCATGTTTTAAAGATAGATGTGACTTTCTGGGAGCATATAGGACCCATCTCATTCTGTATACCATGGTACACACCTTTGTATTCTCACAAATGTCAATTTTGAAATTACTCTATACACTTACAAAGAACAATGATTTGAGATGCTAGCATATACTGTAGCTGGCACTGTGTCTATGTCCAGAAGCCTAGAAAGACAATAGCAGCAGATGGGGTGTACAGCAAAGCTATGTTAATCCCCTGCCTGAGAACCCTCCCAGAAATCATGCCACAGGTGTTTTCTCATGAGAAATGTTTGGTCATGAATATATGTACCGCAATCCATGCCAACACTTATGTCCAACTTTAATACCCCAGAGTCCAACATTGAGTAAGACTGTTCTGCAAAGTGTCTGTAGTGACAGCACATAGGCCCAGAAACGCAGAGAGCACGGCTCTCATTTCTTAGATCTGGGCAAGGCTTCCTAAGATACATCTGTTTCCTTAATTTGTTCTTTATGAAACCATTACTCACTTCCAAGTTCATAACTATATGCCAAATTTCAGACTCTTCCCCCATTCCTAAGACATTAAAATATGAATGTTAGCTTCCCTAAATCAAGAGATTTGTACCTCCAATAAAACAACTGCCCCACACAATCAATGCTATAGAAGACAATTTGCAGAGAGTGTCACATATAAGAAACACTGCTAAATGTGCCCTTGCACTTCAAATAAGAAAATAGATTTGTTACAGTAAATGGATGGATCTACATGGAGGTCAGAATAAAACTGAAACTCTGCCTTAACTTTCATTTAATATCTATCTAAACTGAACTCACCTATCAGTGGGTAACCATACAGACAAGGTGCGTTAGCTGTTCCTTGTAAACATCTCTGATATGTGAAGAACCCATGCTCATGTTCCGTTTTCCAGAAACCTGATGTTAAAGTACATGGTTGCCTGGGTAACAATACTCTACTGAAAGTCTTAATACCATTAATTCCATAAATTATATAATCAGTAAGCATTTATTTCAGACCATCCAGATTTCAGGTGATCAGAAACTTCAACCTGGGAATTCACTGGCAGTGTATTGTATGGCTGAGAATGTTGCTAGAAAAATCATGCATCACTCTTCTTTCAGGTGCTTTGTGGCACCTCCATGTCCCAGCCCAACACAATATAAGTACAGTTTCAGTCCCTTTTCGCTTTCCATCTTGAAGTATTCAAGTTAAACATTAGATTGCTCAGGCAATCTACAGGGACTTGTATGTCTCTCAGGGCAACACCTCTATTTTTCCTAGTTTTCAGAGTAGTTAGCTTTATTTTGAATCATAAGACTGTTCTTTTTACATGGCCGGGCAGTGGTGGTGCACGTCTTTAATCCCAGCACTTGGGAGGCAGAGGCAGGCAGATTTCTGAGTTCGAGGCCAGCCTGGTCTACAGAGTAAGTTCCAGGACAGCCAGGGCTACACAGAGAAACCCTGTCTCGAAAAACCAAAAAAAAAAAAAAATACTGTCTTTTTTACAAAATTTAGACATAAATCACTCCTAGGAATACATATATACATATTGCTAATAATTTCTCAAGCATTATGGTTTTTTCTTTCCTTAGGAGAAGAAGCGTTTTTGGTGTAATTCAAATGCTTGTTTTTCATGTGACTCACATCTTGAACTGCTAAAATTACATTCCCTTTGTTTTGTAGATGCTTTATCATAGTGATATTCTGTTCATTTCTGAACTCTGTATCTGCTTAAATGTATGCATCCTGTGAGATTATTGCAACAGCTCATTTTCCCCCATTTAGTGACCAAGTGTTACAGAATTCACTGAAAATGCTTTGTGTTGCTGATTTAATGATATTTTTACTCTAATTATATATATATATGTATAAAATTTATATATAACTATATAAATAAACAAATATAAATAAATAATATTTTATATATATACTATATTACTATTATATATTACTATAGATATATTACTCCCCATATATTGCTATATATTACTCTACGTTAAATTATATTTAAATATTTATTCATATAATCCATAAAAATATATTAATATATATATACCATATTCATAACTTTATTTTTAAAAATTCATGCAGTTGCATGGGGTATTGTACTTTCAACCCCCAAATCAACTGCCTTGTTTTGTGTCCCTTTGAAAGTGGTTTCAAACTAGACTATGTGAATCTCCCACACAATTTTCATTTCTCCAGTTCTAACAACACTAGTCCATTTTCCTTGTAAGTGATTTTTAGATTCAGTGTGCCACTATCTGCCAAGAGTCCTCTATGTACTTCATGGTTTGGGGGTCTTGTAGGTTTTGTTTAGTTGGTTGTTTGGTTGGTTGCTTGGTTGGTTTGATTTTTTCAAGACAGGGTTTCTCTGGGTAGCCCTGGCTTTCTTGGAACTCACTTTGTAGACCACACTGTGCTCATACTCAGAGACCAGTCTGCCTCTTCCTCCTGTTTACTGGGATTATAGCAGCGCACCACAACCATCTGCGTATTGGTTCCTCTTTAAACTTATTTATGAAACCATCTGAGAGGTGAACTTGATGCTTTAACACTATTCATCCTTTTGTCCATGACCATGCTCATTATTTTCATTTATGTTCTCTTTTCAAAATCATCATACCAATATTTGCAATTTTAAGTGCTGAGGTATTACCCATGTTTTACTAAGTACACCTTTCTGATTTCATGCTCATTTTGGTAATTGAAATACTGTATGTGTGTGTGTGTGTGTATGTGTATATATATATATATATATATATTTCAAGCAACAATCAATAGAAGATACTCTTATTTTGACATTGTGTCTTATAGTCAGTCTAAATGTACTGTCCAGTTCTTCACTGAATTCTTTGGGCTTACATAGTACTCACTTCACCCATTGTCACTGAAATGTTATTTGGGGTGTGCATGTGTTTACAGGTGGTCATGTATGGGCTGCAGAGAATAAAACTGTTTAAAAACAAATGTTTTAGGCATATGACATGTTTATAATTTAAAAGGAGCACATTGGGAATATGGCAGCTGGAGCAGATGAAAAACTTGGTAGAAAAAAGACAAACCTCCTACCCTTCCAACTGAGAGAACGTCTAGAGTAAAGTTTGAACAGAAACTCTGGCAAACGCCAAGATGACATCTCCTGGAGGACAAACCTCTTTTCCATGCTTGACAATAAGCTGTCCTTTCTCAAGTTCATCTAAAAACTTACATAAGACAAAAACTTTCCAGACATTTTTCTGGACTCTATGGCTTCCTTGATGATCTATCGCTGCAAACTGATTTTCCTTCTTATGAGCTAATATTCACAGAATTATATGAAGAAAAACTTTATATTTTGTCCCCACTTAACATAATATTTTGATTTGTTTTTTGTGTGCTGTATCATCCACATATCAATAGCCATTTTCACTGCACAGTAGCATTCCAATGTATAAATATGTCAAGTGTGTATCTAGTACTTGTCGAATGGCATTTGGGTGCTTTATAGATAAGGGCTATTAGAAATAGATTTGGGTATGAGAATTTGGACTTTGTTTTTCAGATATGCAGTTTTATTTTTATGGGCAACTAACTTGGGTGGGGTTGTTGGCTATGTATACTGTGATTTAGAACTATTGAAATACAATGCTGTGTAATATCAGATGGCATAGTAAAAGTTTTAAGGTCTCCTAAACATTCAGCAGTCAGGTCACGTATGTGCTTATATTCAGCACATTGTAGCAGCAGCTACATTCATAGTTTCTTTTGAGTTATCCATTTCTCTGTTTTCATGGTCATGACTTTCAATTAGAAATTCAAAGGTGAGGAAAGCATAAGGCTCACTTCTGGAATATAGAGTAGGGATGCCTCAACCTTGTAATGTTTTACTGAATATGCTAACAAATTTAAGATGTCTGCAATATTTAAGGTCACTTAAAGATTTATTGTTGCTTTGGTTCTTTTTCTGAAATAAAAAAATATACTTTGGCTTTTAAAAATGGTTTTCCAACCTTACATTTGCTTGCAATTAAAAAAAGATAAACTTTACATTTTGGCATGTATAGAATCTCCTAGTAACAAAGGGAAAACAACAGATAAAAATAAAGCTATTTAACTCCCCCAGGATTCCCTCACCATGTTCAGTATATTCCTGAGATGAAAGCAACTTGCCTATCTGGATCCTGCATTTGCTTTCTTATCTTTAAAATACATATAATTTTCATCACTTGTTTTTCATTCCTGATTGTACACTGTCCTAGTCTACTCTGAGCTGATTTCTTACTTGTGATATTTTACTATTTGAAGACAATAATTAGCTACTTGGAACAGATATTTAACTTCACAAGTTATCTTTTCACACTGTGTTATCTGGATGCAGGAAGTCTACCTGAACAGGTCAGTCCAACAATAAAGTCATGTCTTGTCACCACAAAAGATAAGCAGCATCTTTCTGGATCTTAATTTGAGTTTTCATGCAGCCAGATGTTTGGTATTGTTCTTTCTGTGGTGATGGCTGCATTGTTAGGCTATGTTATGTTTTGGTGATACAGCTCCCCTGAAACGCCTTTACTTTAATGCTATTTCATTTTATGTTTGATTCATGCGGCAATAATGCAAGCACTGGTACAGCACGTCCACCATATTTTCTCAACGATGCAACTACCTCTGACCTTTGTATATGCTGCTTACTGCTCTTTCTTCGGGCTTTCCTGCAGAGAATGTAAAAATGCAGACTCATATAGAAGATTTTATTTCCCACCCTGGCTTTATTCTCACTAGAGCTCTAGCCACCAGATAAGCTACGATTTTTATCAAAATCACTCAGCTTCTTATTTCAAATTATGAGCACATCAATGTGGGAATGGGGAGTGTTCTTATCAGAGCTATAAGTTGTAGTTATTGAAAAAAAAATACTTGGAGAATGGAGTTAATAAGATCATGTCCTCAGGATTCAATAACGTTATGAAACTTTATGTCATGAGACAGAAAATAGCCAGAAATTGGGCTACATGCCAGGAATACTAACATTCTGCTTTGAGCAGGAGGAAGATGCATGTGTTTGAGACCAACCTGAACTATACAACATGTTACAGGCCAGCAATAAGCTGTCATCAAAAAAAGAGATAGGGGGAGAAAATGAGAAGAGGGATAGAGATCGGGAGAGTTTATGAAGGTCATAATTAGAACTATCTAGATTATTGAGATTCAAGGAAAGAAGATGAGAAAGGGAGGGAGGGAAGTGGAGGGACAGAGGGAAGAAAAGTAGAGAGGGGTCAAACTGCACAGTGCTCACAGCGAGAACATTCGTTTAAGACAACAAGATCCGTCTCCATCCTTTTCAGAGCCTTCTCACAGCAGGAACAATCAGTTTTATTCAAAATTTTGAATATACTTATAGCTTTCAAATTAGATCATAAAACAATTATATCTAGCTTTTTGTCTCAGGCTTCCACTGGAAAGATCTTATGGGGTTCGGATTATAGGAACTGTAAAGACAGAAAATTATGCATCACAAGACTTGGGTAGAAAGTGGTCTGGATCTGTCTGCAGCCATCCTCTCCTAAAATCGTATTCAAAGAACTTTTAAAACTCCACATACAATCACATATAATATCATATGTTACGAGCCATTATATAATCTATTCTATTTTAAAACTTTACTGGTAATATACAACTATTTCCAAATTTAGTCATTGCAAAAGTTATCCACAGTGGTTTGATGTCACTCCCATTTAAGGGCGTTTCAATGGTCATTCCCTCTATAATTTGGGGGACTGTGACTACTTCCATGAAGTGCAAATATATTGATTTGTTGATGCTGATCTGAAGTCACAGAAGAATTGCTCATGCACAGAACACAACTACCATAGGACTTTATATACAGAACTCAAGTTGCTAGTCTGAACCTTTAAATTTTCCCTGCCCAAGAATATCATATATTATAAAAGGGAACTTTTATAATCTCCTAATTTTACCTACTGAAATCACCCCAAATATTTTTGCGTTTAAAATTTAGGTCTCAGATACAGCAGAGATTAGAGATTTTTTATAGGCTTCTGTTCATAGTATGGGTGTGCTAGAAAAAACCTGCTCTTTGAGAATGTGTGCTAAGCAGAACTCAGTAGATATATCATACACCTTGATTGAGAGTTCCCTGTAGCTAATATGCCTTGAGAATTAATGAGAGATTCAATATGTAAAGCATATTTCTGAAAATGGTCTCAGAAAACAGTTGCAAGAACTTCTGCAGAAAAATGGCTGTAGGTAAACTCCTCATTTTTCTTAGGTGAGGGAGTGTTTCTGCATCATATTTTACAGATGTTTATGGCTTCCATATTCTCAAATCACTAATGAAAAAGTAAGACTTGCTAGTTAATCACTTTGTTGAATTGCATAAAATTTCTCCTTTCTCTTTAAATTAACTTAGTACAATAAAAACCAAAACACACTCAATCATTTCTGCAAAGGTAATTGTTATACTGCTCACTACTTCTAATTAAACAATTGCATAAAGAGTTCATGAGTAAGAAAATTAAATAAGGTGTTGCTAAGAGGAAATGTTCTCCACTCTCAAAATGAGGACACTTTATACCACAGATCTACCCTTTTCTTAAGAATGATCTACATCTCAGAACAACAGACCCTGGGAACCAAGTGTGACATCCCATGCCTGCCAGCCAGAACCTTGGATAATGAGACGAAAGGATCATGAATTTTGTACTATTGTGGCCTATACAGTAAAATCTGGCCAAAAACCAGAAAACAAACAAGCAAACAAACAGAAATCACTCTGCTTAAAAAATACTATGCATTGCTTATAGAATACAGTTTTACCATTTAGTATTGGATAGCAAATTGATGTACCTTTCCTGGGGAAGATTATTCCTTCTAGTCAAAGAATATCTTGGTTGCCTGAAATTCTTTGCATAAGGTTGAAGACACAACCCTAAATATTTTTTAAAAGAAAAAGGAGAAAGGGAACCTATCAGAGCAAAGTGCACATTGCTGTGATCAGCACAGCCTTGGTTGTCACAGCATCCTTGACATAGAGTTCCTTACATCGCCATTCTCTACAGGCAGGTTATCATCCACACAAAAGTGCCATGCCTATCCATACTGATTCAGATGCTTCTAGGCCACGAGCAATTCCATGTGTGTGTAACACAAGCTCCTGGCTCTTTTGTCTGGGATGGTTCATAATTATATCTGGACAGGGTCAGAGAAGAGTCACACATGCTATGCCTTCCCGAATAACTATCTGCAATGAGAACTCTGTTAACATCCATGAAATAGCCAAAACACCCAATCAACAAGCAAATGAAACAAGTTAGAAAAAGAAAAATTAATCTAAAAATTATTTACAAAGAAAGTATAAAATTGAGCGGTGTTAGCAAGACTGGCACTCCGAACCACTGATTATTTAGAAAATTAAGTCTATAACAGTTACCTTTTCACAGCTATTAATGATCACCAGATTTATGGAGAAGATACAAATATCAGAGCTTTTGTATCATGTTTCTGACTATGAAAAATGCTACAGGTAATATGGAGACCCACTTAATGACTTATTGATAAAATTAACATTTTATCCAAGAGTTTCTCTCCTAGATATCTAGCAAAAGTAATTAACTAATGACCTCAGTGATATATTGGTACATCTATGTCCAAGGTGCCATATATATAATGGACAAAATTCAGGACAAGTCAAATCTTCTATGGCAGATGAACTCATGCAACACTTTGTCTATGCAAGGCCTAGGATGACGCTCAGCCTATACAGGAATGTCAGAATAAACTTGTTGGAGAGTAATGGTACTTTAGTCAACATGTATCCAAGCTAACATGACCTACAAATGCTGTGTGTTTTTGTAAGTACTCTCTAGGATGTTTGTCCAATGAAAAAAACTCACCAGATACATTTCTCAGAATTACTCAGGCTGCCTCTCTGTTTTTGAGTAATGTCAGAAAATATGTTCCCAAAAAAAAACAGTACATTAAAATTTTCATACAATATTAGTTTTGTAAGAGCAAAAATATAAAAACAACATAAATATCAAGCTGTTGGTTGAAGAGATAAATAAAATATGATATATGCTTCAATGGAATATTATGTGGTCATAAAAATGAAGCACTAAAATTTTCTAAATCATGGACAAACACTAGAAGCCTATTTCTAAGAAGAAGTAACCAGGGATAAATGATCATGTATTTTATCATTCCACAATAAGCAAATAATTAGAAACAGCAAGATATTAGATAGCACAGGGGATTAAGAGATGAGAAGAAAAGGTACAAATTTTCAGTTCATTCGAGATACTTCAAATTTATTTAACTTGTTTATAAATTCTCTTTTTCTCACACATACATACTGTGGTCTACATATGTGTATGGATACAGGTTTATTTACATATGGATGGTGTAAGTTGATGGTAACTTTTTTTTAGAGACTGGAACACTCATTAAGCCTGGGTCTTAAGAGCTGTCTACACTAGCTGCCCCCCATTCACAGGAATTCTATTTTACTTTGCACCACTAGGGTAACACGCACATGCACCATGCTCACCTTTTTATATGGGTGCTAGGGATCTGAATTCAGGTCTTCAGGCATGCAGAGTAAGTACTTTAACATTAAGCCATCTCTATAGCCCCTAATTTTTTATTATAATTAAAAATTTATGAATATATTAAAATTCGATGTCTTTAAATTATAGGTTTTATGTTTTATAAATTATATATCAATAAAGGTATCATAAATAAAAGAATAAACGGGCTTGGCCTAACACAGAGGGAGAAGCAAGTAGAAGATAAAGACCATCACATCATAACCTTTGACTACATTTTTTTCTATTATAATGATATCAAAAAGCCTATGTAATTTTCTCCAAACAATTCAGGCTTCTAAGAGACTTTTCCAAGCCTACATACTAGGTTATTTTATTCTCCCAATTCTGAATATACTATTTTCTGTTGACTACTATATTTCTAACCTACGTCTCATAAAAAATTAGATCAGAAGGATTTTGTTCACCAAAGAAATTAATCCTATTTTATATCACTATATAAGGAAAGTTGAATCCTCCATTTTAATAAACCATGTATTAGGTCTTTGGTAGTCTGCCTTAGTATTCAACAGAAAGGGGCATCTACCAAGGTGTCTATCACTGAGGACAAGGCTGCCAAGGTGAAGCTCAGACCTAGAGATTACAGAATAGCTCAATCTCTACTGTGTTAGTCCTGCTGAAGCTCTCATTCTGAGGAATGATGGTACGGCTATCACTATTTCTAATTTAAAGAACACAGGATCATTTATCTTAAAGTGTTCTCATACCACTCTAATATCTTAGGTCCAAACTAGGATCTTAGAACCAAACAGAAACTGTGTAAAAAAAACAAAACAAACAAACAAACAAAAAAACCAAAAGGCTACTCAAATACATGTTGTTGATCCCAGGCTGTGTTTTGTCTTTTCCCAGAACAGTAAGCAGGAAACACGAGTTTTACAAGAGAGTGAATAAAATGAAGGAACAGCTCTCTGCTGCCTGATGGAGGGTAGGAACACTGCCAGTGAGGAATGATTACAAAACTCCACAAGCTTTTGGCACCCAAATGATAATTATACTTTTGTCCTCAGAAAGGAAATCTGTGATTAGAGATTTGGAAGCATGTATTCTTAAGAAGCCCAATTTTAAATATCTTACAAAGTAGAAATCCCAATAACATGCATGAATTAACTTTGTTGTCTGAGTTCAACCCTGTGTGAGTGAAGCTCTGCTCATGGAACTCACCATAAACACCATCAAGGACAAACCAAGCAGTCCACGGTCTGCTGCTTCTCTATTTGAGTTTTCATGACGTGTAGTCATTTCTCTATGTCCTCAATTCGCCATTGCCAAGTTACAATCTGCTTTTGATTTTGCATCTTTACACAGCTTATCCAAGAGGATGTTGTTGATCCTTTTTTCCAACAAGTCAGGATCCACTACCAGTGACTCGATGCACAACGTGGCAACAGTGCACAATAAATGGAGGCATGTTGAAGTCAACCTATGCATAAGTGATGAAAAACAAATGATAAAAGCTTGAATTCAGAAAGGGGTTGGCAATACCAAGAAGACATTAACAATGTCAAGGCTGACGATGGTACAGTTTGGAGCTGAATTCTTTCCAGCAAAATAAACATGTTTGCTTTAATATTTCTTCCTCTATGTGTAGTTATACTACAAAACAGCTATAGAGATTTTGGGCAAAAATCCACTTAGCAGTGAGTACATACCTTGTGTGTTCTTTTGTGCCTGAATTATCTCACTCAGGATGATATTTTCTAGCTTGCCTGTGAATTTCATGAAGTCCTTGTTTTTAATGGCTTAGTAGTACTCCATTGTGTAAATGTATCACAATTTCTGTATCCATTCTTCTGTTGAGGGACATCTGGATTATTTCCAGCTTCTGATTATTATAAATATGGCTGCTATAAACATAGTGAAGCATGTGTCCTTGTTATATGTTGGAGCATCTTTTGGGTATGTGCCCAGGAGTGGTATAGCTGAGTTTTCAGGTAGAACTATTTCCAGTTTGCTGAGGAACCAGAAAATTGATTTCCAAAGTGGTTTTACCAACTTGCAATCCCACCAGCAATGGAGGAGTGTTCTCCTTTCTCCACATCCTTGCCAACATCTGCTGTCACCTGAGGTTTTGATCTTAGCCATTCTGACTGGTAAGAGGTGGAATCTCAGGGTTGTTTTAATTTGCATTTCCCTGATGACTAAGGATGTTGAACATTTCTTTAGGTGCTCTCTGCCATTCAATATTCCTCAGCTGAAAAGTCTTTGTTTAGCTCTGTACACCATTTTAATAGGGTTATTTTGTTCTCTGAAGTCTCAATTCTTGAGTTCTTTGTATATTTTGTATATTAGTCCTCTATCAGATGAAGGCTTGGTAAAGATCTTTTCTCAATATGTAGGTTGCCTTTTTGTCCTATTGACAGTGTCCTTTGCCTTACAGAAACATTTCAATTTCATGAGGTCCCACTTGTCAATTCTTAATCTTAGAAAACAGCTATAGAAACAAAATATTTATAAATGGGCTGCTTTTACAGCAACATTCTAATGCCAGCAAATACTCCTAGCACTGAAGTGTGATTCTTTTTTTTAATTATTGTTTTATTTATTTACATTCCAAATGTTGCTCCTCTTCCAGGTCCAAGAGTTTTTCACCCCATCCTACCTTTCCTTTGCCTCGAGAAGATGCTCCCCCACCCTCACCCCACCCATCCCTCACTCCACCCACCCCCACCCTATCCCCTCACCCACCCCTCTCTCTCTTTCTCTCTCTCTCTTTCTTTCTTTTCACACACATACACACACACACACACACACACACACACATCCCTTTCCCTTGGGCATCAAGTCTCTACAGGTTTACGCACATACTCTCCCCATGAGGTCAGACAAGACAGTCCTCTGCTACATATGTGCTAAGGCTGCAGTCCAAACCATGTATACTCTTTGGTTGGTAGCTTAGTCTCTGGAACCTCCCAGTAATGTGGGTTAGGTGATACTATTGGTCTTCCTATGAGTTGCCTTCCCCTTCAACTCCTTCAATTCTTCCTCTAACTCTTCCATAGGAGTCCCCAAATGCAACCCATTGGTTGGCTGTAAGTATCTGCATCTGTCTCAGTCAGTTGCTGATAGAGCCTCTCAGAGGAAAGCCATGTTACACTTCTGTCAGCAACCACAACGTGGCATCAGTAATGGAGTTTTGGTGCCTGCCCATGGATGGATCCCAAGTTGGGCCAGCCACTGGATAGCCTTTCCTTAAACCTCTGCTCCATTTTTGTTCCTGCATTTCTTTTAGAGAGGAACAATTTTGGGTCAAAAATTTGAAAGTAGTTTGGTGACACCATCCCTTCACTGGGAGCCATGTCTATCTAGTGGGTGTGGTCCCTTAAGGTTCCATCTCCACACAATTGGGCATATGAAATACAATTCTAATGTTAGACAAAATCTATCAGAGGTCCATTAAGAAATTCTGAATGGTTGCATTGAGAAAAAAATAACAAGAAAAGTATTCAATATCTAGAAGTCAGTAAGGGAGTTCTCAAACTGAGTCTAAAATAATGTAGATGAATAATTGAATAAACAAATAAAAAGAACATAATGCTCATTGAATATATCCACACAATACAGTCACCTTATCTCCAGCAAGTAAAATACAGTGGTGCATAGAAAGCTGACTCTTCAATAAAAAATGTTGAGAAATCTAGGTCTATACCTGCCCAAACTTGGGGTTGCACTCTTTCAGGGAGTAATATAGAACTCACAATCCTTATGCACTGGTAGAAGTAATATGAAGTGATGTACTTACTTTTCAAGGGAGTGTGAACAGCTCTAAAAATTAAAATAGAGCTATTATGTGACCTGAGGATGCCTAATGCAGCAACACATGCATAAAATATATGATTTTGCCATAAGTGACACGATGGGTAAACAGGGAGGAAACATTTCAGTGAGATGAGACAGAAAACCCTGTGTGGCTTCATTAGTATGAAGTATAAAAATAATTCAACTTAAGGAAAAATTATTTAAAAAAACCAAAAAACCAGCAATTGATGAGGGTAGAGTAAAATCTCTACATGCAAAATGAATGTCCTAGAGATGTTTCACAACTAATGTCTACAAAATACCATTGTACTGGATTACATGGTACTATGTACAGGAAATCCATATATAAAGAAATGGAGGCAAACACATTACATGAGATAAAGATAAAAGGATTAAGGAAAGTATAAAATCACCACGATGAGTATATAGTAATTACTGTGGACAAAATTCATTGATAGATGCAAAAATTGCCTGATAAAATATTAGAATCAGCATGAAGTTTGCAAGATTCCAAACAACTTTCTCTAATCCTCCAAATACTAATTATTCTGAAATCCTGAACAAATGCCTTTTGGATTATTCAATCTATCTTCGTGTAGAACATGAAACTCAGTTCATCTCTTTTCTTGATACTAGGCAAAGCTTAATATATCTGCTACAAAAATCACCAATGACAGAAAAAAAAAAACCTCTTTGAGAATTATTTAGTCACTTTCATTCACATGGCCAGCTTTATTATCTGCAGTGACAATCACACTGATGTGTTGTATCTCTCTATAGGTGTAAGGTCACGATAATTCATTTTATTCTTTTCAAACCTTCATAGCACAGACTACTATTTCACCTGTGACATAGAAACAGGCATAAACTATCACTCATAATAAGAAAAATATGAACAAACTGAAAACAAGTAACTTATATTGAAATTTCCACTTTTGGTCATATGGCAAAACATTACCAAAAATTATAGATAGAATAATAGATTTAAAATGATACAGCATCAAATATTGTCACTGGAAGTGACCCATACAAGCAAATGTCACATGTTTTCAGTCATCTCTGGATTTAGGAACTGCTGGTGTGAATGTGTCATTTGGAATATCCACAAAAGTCACCAAATGAGCAATGGTTCATCAGAGGAAGATTTCAAGAAGAGACAGAATAAACTGGTATAAAAGGTTAAAAGGAAATAATGAAAGAGAAAGAGTAAAACTTGAGTAGGGGATGGAAGATAGGATACAGAAAGGGGTAGAGGACTAATAAATAACACTGAAGAATTTTTGAAATACAACTAAACACTTTATTGCCCAGTGAGTTAACTTATATTGTAGTTGGTGGCCAAGGAGTCTACAAAGAGCTCCCAAACATTTCAAGCTACTGCCATTTTTCTTGATTACTTTCCTGAATATGCCCATTAGACACTAGTGCTGAAGACATCATTTACATGGAGAAATCATGCTTACCTTGACCTAGAAGTTTCATCCCTACTGTCCAGGTGTCATAGTGGTGGAAAGTGCTATACATGCTAAAAAGGAAAAAAGTAATATTGATCATATTTACTTATGAACTTTTTGAACTAAAATAATGCCTAGCCTGGAATGATATGCCCTGAGAGCATGAACATATGGAAGGACACTTTCTGATTGGATTTAAGTTCCACATATCATTAGAAAACCCATACATGTGACCAACAATATAATAGAATCCTATATATAAGACAAGTCATAGGCCCTAGGAGAGGAGACACAACAAATATTGTTTCATTAGACATCATGTTGAATAGACTTATAATTATTGCTCATTATAGCCTTAGATCAATGCCTCTCTCAACCATCATCTGAGTAGCTTCTTTTTGCAGTACATCATTATTAACTTCATGATCCACAACTGGCCACGGTACAGAGTAAGAGACTGCCAGAAATCTCAGTCCTAAATGGAGCATATATACCTCAATCTCCTCCCAAGACTCAATAATCATTGCTGAAGAGGCCTCAGAAAATGTAAGAATCTATGTCAGTGAATAACTACAAGGAGTCATTATTTTTTGGACACAGCAGGACCACAGCATATATGAATTCGTAGTCATTAGGACAGCATGCACAAAACCTGTGTGATCACAAGCCAGACAAATTCCCAGCAAGAAGGAGGAGTTGAGACATAATCCCACCCCAAGCTGAAGAGCCATTGTTAGCTACTGACAAAGAGAAAGATGATTTTCTGTACAATGCAGCCCCTGATAAGTCAACCAGCCTCAAGTAGAAGATTTATATTCAAGAATATTTAGTAACACAAAGTGGTCAAGAAAGATTAAAAAAACATGACACAAAGTTGTGTGGGGAAAAAACAGGTAGGGTAGGTTGTGGAACATTTGGGACATGAACATGATCAAAACATATTGTTTAAAACTATCAAACTACAATTTTTGAAAATCAAAAATTCAATTTAATGGCTAACTATACTATGCTGCTTTTTAAAATCACAAATCTCCACATTAAATTAGCCAATAGTTTCTATATTATCTAAATACTAAATGATATTTTAATCCAAATTGGCAGATATTGAAAAGCTAATGTTAAATTTAATGCGAAATGTAGTAAAATTCAGATGCTGGCGAGGATGTGGAGAAAGAGGAACACTCCTCCATTGTTGGTGGGATTGCAAGTTGGTACAACCACTCTGAAAATCAGTATGGCGGACCCTCAGAAAAATGGACATAATACTACCTGAGGACTCAGCTATACCTCTCCTGGGTATATACCCAGAAGATGCCCCAACATGTAACAAAGATACATGCTCCACTATGTTCATAGCAGCCATATTTATAATAGCCAGAAGCTGGAAACAACCCAGATGTCCCTCATCAGAGGAATGGATACAGAAAATGTGGTACATTTACACAATGGAGTACTACTCAGCTATT